>RPFO01000253.1:3027974-3454584 GCA_009746045.1 Mesostigma viride
CTATCTCACAGCATTCTAACTACAACATCTATCTAGGCAGCCGCACGCTGCCCTAGGGGAGCTATCTGGCGTGCCTCCCACGGGATTGCACACGCGGGCGCTTCCCCACTGGGGGGGGCTCGTTGTCCTCTATGACCTGGGCCCACTTGGCCTTGTCCATCATCTTCTTCCAAATCACAGAGAGGCCTAGGCCCCCCATGTCCTCTACTAGCTGTTCTTTGAAGGTGCGGGCCTTGCGGCGTCTAACATCACTGGGCCCAGCCCACGTCAGGAGGTGCCGGCCAGGCTGGGCTGGTCGCAGTCCTGCGGGGGGGCCACGTGAGGTGTCTACCCGGCAGAGTATGCTGTTGTCTCCAATTGATGTATCCTTGCTCGGATGAAGCTTGTGTGTCCTTCCACCAGCATCCCTAGTTACATGTTACCTGGTCTTTGCAGCAACCAAGGATTGCTCATGCAAAACCGGCCCAGGACTGCATGTCGACGTCTCCAAATGTTTCCGGGTTGTCTCCAAATGTCGAGATGGCGTTAAGGAAAAGGCGGTATATGGCTGCATAGATTATCAAGGAGACAACCAGCGCAGGCCAGAAATCGGGAGAATCCGGACCATGGTAGCTCGAGCCTGCCGTTATCTTTTCCTCGTTTTCGAGTCGTTCAGGATGATGAATATGAATGGAGATATGGAAATGTGTAGCCTTGTGCATTGAAATTATGTCTGGCTTACGTGTAGAGCGACTAGATGACCTAAACGGTGGGGCCGGAAACAGCTTGCTTGATCAGGGCGTGTGTTAGATTATGAGCGCGAGTACTGGGCTGGAAAAATTTGGAAAGCGCGTATGACATACTCAGCAACTATGGTAACTAGTCTGGACATCATTCAGTAATCAGTAGCATTGGCAACAGCATTTATGTACAACATGATCGAAATGAAGAGGCCACTTTTTGTGGCCTTTACGAGTGCTTCCACAGTGACAGACCCGAGGCAATAGCCGTTGCTGCAAGGCTAAGTGCACACAGCCAAATGCACGCCGGGGTGAGAGTGGACGCGGTACCTGCCCTCATATAGCCAACCACAGACATTATGCTGTAGATCAGGAGGCCCCAGTTCAGTTCCTTGAAAGTGGATGCTCCCAGACGGCCCCGACCGGCTGCCGAGGCTAGAACACGCAGGGATGCCAGAACAGGGGCGATGAGGAGGGCAATCTTGAGGGCGGCCCACTGGAACGGTGTTCCCTTCCACAGGATTCCTGGCAGCTTGCCCCATGTCGCGTAGACGGAGATAACTTCAGGGTTGATGAGGGAGAAACCTGCGACATGAAGGAAATTTAAAGCATGATACACATGCGAAAAGCACAAGAAGTACAGCAAGAAAGAGTGTGATTGCATGAGACAACCACATGAAGACCACAACATGAACAAAATAGGGCAGCATCAGCTCTGCAATTTCAATGTAAGGTCCACGTGCGTAGGCAGCTTGCAGCCCCGGCAACATACCAAGGGAGCATGGAAAATACATGCAATTGGGTGGGCATTAGGAATGCACAGCCTTCCATTCAGTTTTCTGGTCTGCGCTGTGGGACATCCTCGCTCTGTTCCGGATCCCCCTGCCCCTTATTGCCGTCATCCGCAACCTGTATGAAGGGTCCACCACCTCGGTGCGCATTTCCTACGGGTCCACGCCACCATGCCCTCTTCAGAAGGGTGTGTGGCAGGGATGCGTGCTCTCGCCATACCTGTTCATTATTGTGGTCGAATACGTAATGAATCAGGCGCGCAAGCGGTTTGCTCGCATTGTGGGGTAGGGAACCAGGGATGAAGGTCGCCAACAAATTCTGGAATGGCGGGGCGAACACGGAGATTCGGCTAGCGGATTCATCTATGAAGACGACACCACCCTCTTCGAGGACACTGAGCAAGCGCAGATGTGGCTTGACTGCCTCGCAATCGAGGCCCGAGTGGTGGGGCTCGAGGTCAGCAAGAAGACAGAGGCCCTGGCGGTTGGGCTCACTCAGCCACCGCCCGACCTCTTTCTCCTTGATGGCTCTCGCGTCCAATATAGGGACCGCGTCAAGTTGCTGAGTAGCTTACTCCCCAGCTGCGAGGCCGATGTGGACCACCGTATCTCCCTCGCCTGGCACGCTTTACGTCAATACAGGGCCCTGAGCCGCAAGCCCTTGGGCAAGCTAGAGAAACATGACCTGTTTAAGTTCCTGGTCCTCCCTGTTCTCACATACAGGGCCGAGACGTGGACCCTCACCGCCGACCTCGCCAGAAAGCTAGGCGGCGCGGTCACCAACATGCTGCGGTCAATTTTCCGTGTGGGATACGTTGCTCACGTCCGCAGTGAGGACCTGTACCTCGGCATACCACACATCACCAGCTCCATTAAGCAGCGGCGCCTGCAGCTAGTAGGGCACTTAGCTCGCACCAACCAGCTCAGCCTGGCAGGCACCTCCTCACGTGGGCCGGGCCCAGCCATGCTAGACGCCGCAAGGCCCGCCCTTTCAAAGAACAGCTAGTAGAGGACATGGGGGGCATAGGCCTCTCCGTGATTTGGAACAAGATGATGGACAAGGCCAAGTGGGCTCAGGTCATAGAGGACAACAACCCCCCTCCAGTGGGGAAGCTGCGTGTTTGCAAACGCGGGAAGCATGCTAGACGAGACCCCTAGGGTCGAGGGCACCATAGATATAGAGTAATAATCTTTTGTAGATGTATTAGACCGGTAGGATTCCGTGTACCCATCCATCCATCCATCCATCCATCCATCGGGGTTAATGCTCCGTGACTCCCCAACGGGAGCACGAGTTTAATTAATTAATTAATTAATTAATTAATTAATTAATTAATTAATTAATTAATTAATTAATTAATTAATTAATTAATTAATTAATTAATTAGGAATGCACATGGGTACAATGTGTCGTGAGGTGTTTCTGCAAAATTGTTTGGCGTGAACTGAAGGTACCTAGGCCAACACTGTCTATTTCACCACAATAAACATTCGTGTTGTGCAAAGCCCTAAAACAGGAGAGCAACATACCACCAAAAGTTCCCTAGTCCAGTCATACCACGCTACAACCGCACCCAATTTCCGATTTGAGCATGTAGGATTG
Source organism: Mesostigma viride (assembly GCA_009746045.1). Lineage (NCBI taxonomy): Eukaryota > Viridiplantae > Streptophyta > Mesostigmatophyceae > Mesostigmatales > Mesostigmataceae > Mesostigma > Mesostigma viride. The sequence continues at coordinate 3,031,088 of RPFO01000253.1, forward strand.
CTTGACTAACACAAGACCATAATTTATATGCAGATATATGCAGATATATGCATATATATGCAGATATATGCATATATATGCAGATATATGCAGATATATGCAGATATATGCAGATATATGCAGATATATGAAGATATATGCAGATATAGCAAAACCACAGGTGGCCAAACACAGCCTTCACACCGGTGCAGAAACAGCTTTCGCATCATCCATCTCGACAGTGTCTTTGCTAACGTTCCGCGCACGGCCACATGTGGCCGTGGGCTGCCGGATTTTGTGCTGCGGTCACACGTGGCTGCGGAATTTTCGTGCCCGGGGTCACATGTGGCCGCGAGATTTTTGTGCCTGCGGCCACACTGTGCCAGGGGTCAGTAGTTGGACGGCCAAGTATCAATGGTAATTCGTCTGACGTCTGAGTTCTGATAATCTAGTGCGCTGTCCCGAGATGTGTGTCTTGGCCAGTAGTTGTCAGTCAGTCAGAGAGTGACATAAGTTGATACTGCCCCGTCATCCGGTACAGGTCAGTTAGACTGACCTCAGCACCCTGAACTGTTCAATCGAAACGTTTACTAGAAGCCAATGTCCAATTACCTGAAACTATCTAAACTTTTCTCTGGCGGCTGTGCAGCAGTACAGCGTGAAGTCCAATGCATGAATATTTATGCGTACGTGAAATGAATGCACGTTGGTCGTTGGCTCGCGTAAGGTGATTTTCTATTCAAGGTGCATTGCAGCGTCAATTACTGTCAAGCACTGTACAAAGTTCGGAGATGTATGATGCAATAGGTGGCTTGCTGCTGGGTGGTTTAAGGCAATTGGCAGGATTGTCAGGATTTTGAAATTTCAAGGGTATAACTTAGAAGCACTGCTCAGATGCTTGGAATTTTGCCTGCCTGAAAGTTACCTGCTAAGGGCGTGCGACCGCGGGATTTTGACAGCCGAGGCCACCGCGGCCGCAGGATTTTGACGGTTGAGGCCACTGCGACCGCGGCGTTAAAAGCCTTAGCAAAACACTGCATCACGCGAATCACATCGCTGCCATTCGACAGACCCCAATCACCCACCTGCGACAAGCGCTGCGAGCCCTGCCACCGCCGAGTAGGCCGTCGTGAGCATGCGGTCCCCCATGACCTCCCCCTGGTAGTCCTTGTAGCCCAGCACGAACACCAGCGGGATGGCCATCGCAACCAAATAGCCCAGCAGCGGGCCGATCGCCAGGTGGCGCACGTCCAGCGACACAAGGGCGTGCAGGATGACACTGCCGGCGATGGCCACCGCGTTCGCCAGGTTCAGCTCCTTGTAGGTCTCAGAGCGGAGCAGGTCCTTGGCGGCCGCTTTGGAGAGAGAGTAGCAGCTCACCTGGAGGATAGGGTTTATGAACAACATTTTGATAAGCCCGTAGAGGGACAGGAGATGTAAGTGGGATGGATGGGTCATTTGCGTGGGGGATGCGTGGGAATGGACATATAGCGTTGGCGATGGGCAGACCGCAAAGGTAGGCTATATCACGAGAGCTGCAAACATAAGAGGGCTGCCCATCAAATTTCACAAGTAGCAAAGGGCATTCAGTAGACTGGCGGGGCATTCAGTGAATCAACATACGGGTGGCTGCCACGTGGCATAGCACAGCATTTGTGGCAAACAGCACTGGAATGAAGGAACTTCCTGCTAGCGGCCACCCAGGCTCAGCAGCTATGCACAGGGAAGGAAGCATTCAAGGCAGATCCATGCTGTTGTTGCTTTAGCGATTCATTAACGTACCAGACAGGTTGCCTGGTATTGCCTACGCAGGATGCTTTCTGGTTACCGTGATCACATTATTAAAATATTTGATGTGAGTACGTGACCTCAATTGGAGGTCACTGACTCACTGGGCTGGGCATTGCCAGGCTTTAGTGTGCCCTGCTGCCCGTGCCTGCAGTGGGTCGTGCTCAGCGCAACCTGCTGTCATCCAAAGGGAGTAGTGGCGATAGTGGCTTGCACAGGCAGGCAGCGGCAGGGGATGCTCTGACTACTAGCATTCTTTCAAGTACAACAATTTGCATACTACTATGCTCTCAGATGCATAGGTGCATTACTGCAACGCATTGGTGTACCCGTGCAGACTGGTGCCAGGCGTTTCTGAACTGGCAGAATGAATGTGGTGCCAAAAAAAGGCTCACCATGACAGGGACCAGCAGGGCGGCCACGGCCTGGAAGTACATGGGGATCCATGCCGACGGCGATGCTGGCATTGCCACCAGCAGGCTGGCGAGGTCCAGCCGGAAGAGCAGGGCTGCGGTGGCCACCTGCCAGCCCACTTTGACCATGCTCAGCCCTTGGTACAGCTGGCCCAGGGTTCTGTCTGACACCTGCACGGATACAGCCATCACGGACAATGTCATGCAGATGCCAAGGAATAGCATACACAGAGCCAATTGAAAAATGCACATAGTGACAGTGTAACCCAATGACAGTGTAATACAAGGGAGATAGATGACATTGAAATGTCAGTGGCCTAAAGTATAACGGAAAAAAGAAATATATAGCATTTGGCAGCGTGGATAACAGATACCATGACGTGTCCCATGGAGCTGGTATATGAGAAGGTAGGCATCCCAGGCCATGATAGCAAATGGCATGGATAACTGACAAAACTGGCGCCAGGGCTTCATCATACAGCTTTTCTTCGGTGTTGTGAAGGCGTCTGTATGAAGCTACACCCTGCAGTCGCTTGCACATTGTATCACTAGGGCATGCGAGACGCAAGGGACCGGCTATGCGCATCCGTTATGCCGGCCATAGCTCTTGACGATTCTGGTTATTACCCATGCTAGTTTCTCGGGACCACCCTGCGACTGGCTGGCACTCCCGGACGCGGCGACGATGCAGTGCTTTCTGCGGGCTGGAGCCCCGATGGAGAGCGGGAACCCAGGCGATGCTGGCCTCCTAGCCTGAACACGGAGACCGGCAGGAGCGGCCTGCAGCGGGTTTGCTGCACGGGCAAAGATATAGACAAGAGCATATCAAGATATAGATAAGAGCATATAGATAAGAGCATGGCCAGCCCATTAGTAGAGAATCTGCTTTGATTTTCATATCAAGGGTCACCGCATGCATCCATTCACGTGGTTACTTTTCCATGCGGACGCTCTGTCAGCAACGGCTTCGTCAAGGCCGTGTACCTGCAAATGCAGGCCGAACAGCGAGGGACGGCGTGCAGCAGGCCGCGCGGGACAGAAGAGCTGCCATTTAAGCTACCCGGTAATATGAGTTGGGAGAAAGTTGGCTAATTACAGATGTAAGCCCTGTCAGAAGGTTTCCGAAAAACTGCAGGTGGCAGCGGCAAATAAGCTCGCTGGTGGTCACCCGGAATGGAGTTCTCCAACAATGCCGCAATGGGCCAGCAACAATGACAAGCTTTCACGTCTGGACACCTTGGTCGCTGGTATGAGGCGATTAATAATAGGCTTGAAGTGTAATAACGGTCTTGTTATGACTTGTAATGACTGATATTGTGTGTTGGTTACTGGGGCGATCGGTAGGATGTTTTTTTTTTTTATGGAAGTCCGCCTCCGCTACGCGCGCGCGCCTTTTCTGCGTGGCTCAGGATTTTCCTGAATGAATCTCTTGGAAATTTTCCACGCGCTGCGTTGCCATTCGCTGAATTCCACTGCCAACTGGGCATGCCATGCATCGGGATCGCATCGTTGCATGCCAAGTATGCAAATCGAGAATTGCCTGAGCCAATCTCGGCCAATTGTTGTCCCAGAGACGGTACGTTCTTGCAGCAAGTGAGATTCTGCAAAACGGTCCCCAGGCCCCACTTCGTCGCCACTAAGGAAAATCTTGGATCGTGAGCAGCGCGCGGGAATTTTGTGCGTGCCCGGTAATCACGCTTGCATGACTGCACCGCGGGAACCCCTCAACCCTTACAATGTAAGCCTTACACTTCATGCGGGGCAGCGGGAACCACAAATCCATGTTGCATCAGGGTTGCATGCGAGGTTGCATGCGCGTCAACCCAGCTTTATCGGTCCACTTTTGGTTGCCGTTCAGCCGTTGCTTACCCGGTTAGCGATAACCGAGGTTAATCTTACCTATGGCCCGCTTCCTTGATAGTTTTTTGAATGCCGGCTGGGAAAACGCAGCCAGCAGCTGGGAGCTGCTGCCAAGCCAAGGCGAGAATGTGAGTCAAGTAGTGTAATACCCTCCTGATTGTCAACCGGCATGTCAAAATCCCTTGTTCGCCAGACCAATCCACAACTGTCCTCTTTGTCGTGGTCACCCATGTCGCATAGCATTCGCGGCTCGCAACCTAATACTCGCAGATTTCTGGCCTGCGCTGGTTGTCTCTGTTACATGGAAACTGGCGTCGTTATCGAGTACATCTTCCTCAAATTACCTATTCTAATCATAAAAGCGAAAAGTCAAAGTCTAATCTAGTCTCTCTAGCGTCTGTCGCTCTTCACGTAAGCCAGTCATAATTTCAATGAACAAGGCTACACATTCCCATTTCCATTCATATTCATCATCCTGAACGACTCGAAAACGCGGAAAAGATAACGGCAGGCTCGAGCTATCATGGTTCGGATTCTCCCGATTTCTGGCCTACGCTGCTTGTCTCCTTGACAAAAGCGAAAAGCTGGACGCGGCTGGTCGCGGTTGATGACCATCCGATTTTTCCATGGCTACATCTGGACAGTTTTTTGCTTATAGCAGTGCAGTGTCGTGGAACTCGTTTGCATCATCAGCCTTCTGTTGTGATACTAGTAGTTGATAAGACGAACTATTGGCTATGGAGCTAGGGTGGTGCCCATTCAGCCCTGCAGGTTCATGCAACTTTGGTAGCTATTTTTTTAGAGTGATTAGTTTTGGCAATAGGGACGTGGCCCCATTATGGCGAGGACTGTTGCCTCCAGAATGACTGTTTCCTGGCCCATTATGGCGCGATAGTGGTATCACGAGGCAGAGACGAGAAGCGGGTAGTTGGAGAGTTGGATCTAGGATGTATCTTTGAGGACACATCGCGGGCCGGTTGTCAAGTGTCAACATCCAATGTAATGGGCTGCCGTGTGGATATTTTGTGCTCGTGAGCGAAGCATGCGTGGTTGGCAATGTCGAAAGCCTGCATGTTCCCCCATGCGTTTGCTATCAAGGAGACAAATACCAAGGAGACAACCAGCGCAGGCCAGAAATCGGGAGAATCAAGGAGACAAATATGTTTCCAATGGCAGTGAAAATTGACATGTGCTTGCCTGTTGTGTTGGCTTGTTCGAGCTAGGGACGTCTTTTCTTTGCATGCCCTTTATTTCTTCTGCAATCTATTGTTGAAGCATGTACATCAATATTAGTAGTAGTACCTAGACTGTGCACATAGTAAGTGAGACAACTATTCCTGGACACATGGCGATCCGACGTCGTGACGGGACTAGGGTAGTTGTCTATGTACGTATGTGAGCCCATGCACGTGGGTCCATAATACATGGCGATGAGCCAGAGCCGGTGCATGTGAACCCTAGCTCATGCTGGAGAAACTAATTAGCTAGCTAGGAAGGCAGTACCACAACTACTGGGGGTTGTGGGTGAACCCTGGGTATGCCCCTAAAACCCCTCAGGCTCCGGGAGAAGCCTTTATATTCTCCTGGGCTATCGGGGGTTAGCATGCAACCTACCCCCACACCCGTCATGATGGCCGAGCGTACAGTCGTCTTGGATAGTCCGGATGACGCGGCCGCTGCGACTCCAGACCTGGGCGAGTGAGTCGCGCCACTTGCCTTCGTCAGTGGGTGATCGAAGTATCCGCTTAGTAAAGTACCTCATCGGGTAGTACTCCGTGGCATGCCTTCAGTGCATGTCCACGCACTTACTTACTTACTTACCACAACTAATTGCATGCACATGCACTGGTAGATATGCCGGGGCTAGGCCTCTCCGTGATTTGGATACAAATGCAGGACAAGGCCAAGTGGGCCCAGGTAGTAGAGGACCATGGCCCCCCTTTGGTGGGGCAGAAGCATACAGACAATGCAAGCAAGCTGTTTCCGGCCCCACCGTCTAGGTCATCTAGTCGCTCTATTCGTAAGCCAGCCATAATTTCAATGAACAAGGCTACGCATTTCCATCTCCATTCATATTGATCATCCTGAACGACTGCTGCAGCATCCCCGCAGAGCGGCACCTCCGGCCCCCAGCACGGACTCCATCCGAGCTGCAGTGGCGGAGCAGCTGGCGCCGATGGCGCTGAGCAGCTCGCCGCCCGGCCTGAACGCGCCTGACGGCCCACTCAACACTCTCTCGGCCAAGGTCAACAACATTGAAGCCAGAGTCGCACTTAAGCTCCAGCCTCAGTTTACTGCTACGCAAGAGCACATTGCCACCAAAGTTTCCGAGGCCACAGCCACTGTGACCACCCGCCTTAACCAGGTGGAAGGCCGAGTCGGCCAAGGCACGGTGAAACTTGAGGCAGCTGCTACCAAGGTAGAAGCCCTGGCCACGTACGCAGGTCCCCGAGATCGCCGAGCGAACGGCCACCATCGCCGCCCAACCTGCTGGTAGGGCTAGGCCGCCTAGGCATCCTCTCAAGAGCCAGGCATCCTCTACCACGACCGCCATCACCACCAAGCTCCAGGAGCTGGAAGACACGCGCCACGAGGCCGCTGACCGCGACCGTCGCCGCTGCCGGGTCATCCTCAGGCGCTTCGACATGCAGCCGGAGGAGACCCCAGACTCTCTTCTCCGGCGACGAGCTGAAGAAACAGCTCTTGGCGTGCATGGAGCTGCCAGGTGCGGCACTGCAGGGCGCCTACCGCCTGCCCCATCCACGGGCCAAGGCTGGGCCCCCTCCAGTGGTCCTCAGCGACATCACAGCCCGAGCTCGGTTCCTCTAGCTCTCGCCGCAAGAAGCTGGTGGACACCTCCAGGTCGCTTGACGACGACCTGACGCCAGCCCAGCAGCAGCAACGCCGCGATCAGTGGCCCGACTACATCCGCCACAAGACCAACCCCGAGAAGCCCCAAGTGTACTGGCGGGGCGGGGATCGACCTTTATGTCAACAAGAAACTGTGGAAGCCCCCCCGGGCTCCCGCGGGATATAGAGCACTCAAGCTAGTTGTCTAGCTGGGGGCAATCGATTATGGGATAGCTTAGGCATTACAGCACTTGAAACGATATTAGCGCACAGCGTTATAGTACCTTCAATTAGCTCTGGCACCTTGTGTTCATCAGCTTGCACCTTAATTAGCCGACGTCTTGAGCCCACCTCACATTTGTAGCATAAGCGAATCAGAATATGCGTCAGCCACGCGTCAGCTACGCTATGGTATTGCACTGGTTGTATTGCACCCACAGTGTTGCGCCCCGGCATGATGCACCATACCGTGGAAAGAGCGCTCTGTGGCCTGCCCACTTGCGGCAGTGAGAGAAGCTAGGGCGCCCTCCCTCCTTCTCGCTGTGTATATATAGGGTTTAAGGTTCCTTAATACTCTGTATATTGGCACCCACGTGACGCAGTCACGTGCTTATTGATAATCCTGAACGACTCGAACACGCGGACAAGATAACGGCAGGCTCGAGCTACCATGGTCCGGATTCTCCCGATTTCTGGCCTGCGCTGGTTGTCTCCTTGATATGCACCTATGGTATAAGAGTGCCAGGAGAGACCGCTAGGGTCTGTCTCCATCTGGGCATAGATCTATTAGACTGTTAGGATCGTGTGCCCCCATCCACCCATTAATCCGGGTTAATACTCCGTGACTCCCCAATTGGAGCACGAGTTTCCACAAGCCCGCTTCGCCCGGGTGGAGGGGCGCCCGCCGGGGATCGAGGTCACGGAGTACGCCAGCTACGGCGGGGTTGACCCACCCTACCGCCTGAGTGATCTGATCTACGCTGATGACACGACACTCGTGGAAACCCCGGAGTGAGCCCAACTGTGGCTAGACAGCTTATCACTGGAAGCGCGGGCGGTGGGGCTTATGATCAGCAAAAAAACGGAGGTCATGGCCATCGGCTTCCCTGCTGGGATAGCCCCACCCACCCTCCTCTTGCTGGACGGCAGCCCCGTCCCCCCGGCGACTCGCTTCAAGCTCCTTGGCAGCTGGCTCCCCTCCACGGCCGACGACATCAACACCCGCGTTGGCCAGGCCTGGGCGGCCCTCCGCCGCCTCGACAGGTTCTGGACCTGTCGCTACCTGAGTGAGCGACGCAAGCGCATTCTGTTCAAGGCCCTTGTCCTCAGCATCCTCCTTTATGGCTGCGAGGCGTGGACCCTGGACCAGGCGCTGAGCCAGCAGCTTGACGGCAACGTCACTCGAAGGCTCCGTCATATCCTCGGCGTCCGCTACCAAGAACGCCGCACCCGGGCTGAGCTCTACTGCGAGCTCCCTCTTGTCACCCATACCATCCGACACCGCCGCCTCCTCTTTGCCGGCCATCTTGCCTGCACAGACCAGGTGAATACCGATGTGGGCCCTGCCGGGGGGCTTAAGACGGGCCAACCAGGTAGACACCTCCTCCTATGGCAGGGTCCCCTTGTCCCATCGCAACCCACTGGCAAACTCAGTTGCGCGCGCCGGGCACCGGCGCGGTGCGACCCGGACCTATGTGACACAACTGCTTGAAGATGCAGGGCTTCTGGGACTATCCGTACTCCGCGCCCGCATGATTGACAAGGAGAAATGGGCTGCCATCTGCGATAAGCACCTTCCCGAGGGGTATGCTCCTGTTTTCTCCCCACGGGCCCCGCGGCCCGTTGCTAGCCAGGGTAGAAGTCCGCAGGTGGAGGTTATTGGTCCTGAGGATAGCCGCTACACTACCGCCTCGTCTGCCATTACAGTAGAGGACAGCTCGGATGAGGATTACATCCCCATCTAGTGCTTAACGGTTGGGGGATGATGCAGACGATATTTGTTTAAACTTTTGTGTAATTATTTTTCTGATGAGATTAGCATAGTACTCCGTGGCATGCCTTTGCGCATGACACGCAAGTACTTACTTACTTACTTAGCACGAGTTTAACTTGTTAGTTAGTTAATTAATAAATTAATTAAACTCGTGCTCCCGTTAGTTAATGCATGCAAATTTAACCCTTCACATACCAATGAGGTAATGGAAACCTGGAGAATTCGGACCATGGTGGCCTTCAAATATCAAAGAGAAAAGATCAAAGAGATCGACAAGATATTTGAAAGTAAAATACTTTTAAAACACATTTGAAAGTATACTTTTGGATGAGGGGTCTCCTTGATACTTTTGGATGAGGAGGTCAATCGGACCAAGGGTCCCACAAAAAGAGCCAATTTTTATTTCCAACAATTTAATCTCTAATCATGCCCACGTATCTGGGTCATCCTAGTCACCCTATGAAGTGAGACAACTATAAGCATACCAATAGAACCAGCCAGGCCACCCCAATAGAAGCCTTCAATTGTCGCCAGAAGCCTTATATAACAGAATACCACGTCGCGGGCTGCAAATCTTTCACATTTATCCTCTAGGTCCCCAATATCTGGTCAGCTCGTGCGCAGGTTGTTGTAGCAGCATACCCTGGTCAGCTCATGCGCAGGTTGTTGTAGCAGCATACCATACGGCACACGAGCCAAAGACATCACTTGCTGGGACTGCAGGTCAGCCTCTGCTGTCTACCTTGCAGGACGCTGCTACGCTCTTGCCATCCACATGTGACCAGTAGCCGGGCAAAACCATTGTAGGGGACAAATGAACCCAAGCAACGGTGAAAAGGCTGCCCCAGGGCAGCCACCGCCCCAGCCTCCCTTTGATCGAGCCATGGTAGGCACCAAGTCAAGCTGCGCCGCTGCGCTGTGCCTCATGACATGCACCGGCATGCATACGGTGCGGCCAGCAAAACTGAAGTCCGCTCCCGATAGGGTCGCAACCCCCGTGGTGCATATCCAACGGATGCCATGTATCGCCCCGAATGAAGAAGCCCACCGCTTCAGTGGCACCGCTTGCACCATGGGGAAGGTTTCCACCCACATCATCCCTATGTGCTCAGTGCTGACTGGCCATCATATTCTGTGTGATGTTATTGTGTCCAATGGCAGCGGGCGGCAGCATCGACCATAATCAATACGCCCAGCTCGCTTCATGCCTTACACCCTGGGCAACGCCCCGGCTTATTCACAAGTTTCCGGCATCTTGTAATCCATACTAGTTGACAACAGCTACTCTACATCATATCATAGCGAGGGGTTTCGGCATGCCCTAACCATCAGTGGATCGCACCTACTCGACTAGTATCCCAACCATATATCAGGCTTGATACATCAACCCATGTCCAAACCATATCTGATATCTCAGCCCTCATTTCCACCCAATCTCCATCCGCGTATCTTGACCTGCAGACCATAACTCGTACCATAACTGGTGCCATGACATGAACGGAACCATAACCAGTCAGCAGCCTACGAGCTCTTCGCACCACCCCCCGACCCTGCCCCCGCCCCCGTCCCCGCCCCCGCGTCGGCGTCCGCGCTGGCATTCCCCGTGGCCCACACCTGGTTGATCCATGCGCCCGACCTCATCTCCAGCTGCTCCTTGCTGTTGTATATCGTGAATGCCAGCAGCGCAAAGCAGAGCAAGAAGGGCAGCGAGATGACGAGGATGAACCCGACGTCATTGCAGATGCGCGCCAGGCGCGGCGACAGCGTGGCGATCACGCGGCTGATGTCCGCGTCCGCCGCGCCCACCTCGTCCGCATTGAGGCCCTTGGGGTACTTGCCCGCCTTGATCCACACAAGGTTCTGATTGCGCATGTCGGTGAAGGCCTCCCGCAGCGCCGCGCGGTTGGCGGGGTGCGCGTTCACCTGGGCCTCCACGCCCTGGGTCGTCCAGCCCTCGTTCAGGTGGTGCGCCAGGTAGAGCGACGCCATCACATGGCGCGGGTAGTCACGCCGCCACGCCTTGTAACACTCGGACGGGTAGGCCTCCAAGCAGGCCAGCACGCAGTCAAACGCCTGGCGCACAAACTGGGGCTGGAAGAGCTTGGTGCCGCCGAGTGACGCGAGGCAGCCCGTGAAGAGAGCCATCGCGTTTGCCTTGGCGGCCTTGCTAGGTGCGGCGGTGGCGCCCTTCTCTTTGTCCCCCCCCTTGTCCCCGCCCGCCTTGTCCTCCCCGGTTGCCTTGGTCTGCAGCAGGATGGCCTTGAGGAGCAGGAACAGCAGGCCCGCACGCTCCTGGAACTGCTTAGGAATGCGGCCGTCACGGAACAGCGCGGTCAGGAAGGTGACAAAGATGGTGGGGGTGACGATGGGTTGGCCGGCCACTGTGTGCGTGTGGACCAGCACCTTGCGGGCCTTGGCCGGGTCCGGCATCAAAAAGCTCTCGCACACCATGAGCACGAGGTCGATCGATGACGCAGAGGTCAGCGGGGCCGCGGGGGCAGCGCCAGCGCTATTATTAGCGCCGTTGGCGTCGGTGATGCCGCTCGTGCCCAGGAGGCGGGGGAGGAGGGCGCGGACCCACACGGCGACGCCCACGCAGATGTCCCTGGCGGCCGCCTGGGAGAGCACCCAGACGAGGATGGGGAGTGCGTCCTCAGATGTGAACGCGGGGCTGGTGGACAGGTAGTCAGCCTGCTTGAGGAGGACGGCGGGCCGCGTGCGCAGGAGCATGGCCAGGACGAGGAAGACGCCGCCTTGGCCTTTCTCGGACTGGGCCGAGGGCGCCGCTTTCTGGGAGCCTTTCTTGCCCGAGCCGCTGCCCGCGGCACCCGCGCCGGGCGCGGGGGTGGCTTGCACGGAGGTGAGCAGCTGGCCGCAGAAAGCGTCCAGGGATTCGGGCGGGAACTTGCTCAACCAGGCGGTCGTGGTCTCGATGATTTCGGGAGCTACGAAGCAGAAAGGTTGCTCCCGCGCTTTGGTGATCTCCATTTTCTCCAGGATTTTGCCCAGGGAGAACTGGGAGGGAGGCACCGCGGCGAAATGCTTGGCGAAATAATCCGCACACCGTAGCAGCTGCACATCTCGAACTCCGGCATAATCTGCTTCCAGGCCCTTTAAAAATTCTTTCAACTTGTCCGCACTGAGTGTAGCCCCCGCCTGCGCCATTGTTGGCTTCGGCTGGCGTGGGGCTTTAACTTTCTTGGCAGGGGCGGGCGTCGCATTGGCAGCGGCTTCGACCCCTTGGCCGTGCTCCTGCTCTTCATCGCTCTCCCCAATGCCATAGCCTGCCCGCCGAAGTTCATCCCCTTCGGCATCACTCAATGGCTTCGCCTCACGGGTACGATCGAACTTATCCAATGCCGCAAAGGCCGGCAAGGAAAGCTGGATGGAAGGACCCTGCTTGACCGGCTTAGACTCGTCTTCCTTGGCAGCTTTTTTGGCGGCATTATCCTGCCGCTTGATCTTCTTGCTGCTTTTTACCGCCGTCCATCCGCCATCGGCATGCCCCATGTTGGCAGGGAAAAGATAACCTACTCCACGACAGCCATATCTTTACACACGCTTTCTTTGGTGGCACGCTGTTTTGTGCACACAGCTTCATGCCAGCTAGATGTGCCACAGCGCAGGCGAGGCGGTCCGCTCGTTGTCAGCTCCTACGAACCGAACATCTTTGGTACCTATCATCTTCGCTTGCTTGCTCTCGGTACTCGAGAGCATAGCATCCTTATTCGTTGGCACGGCACTACTAATAAAGGTAGAGCAGGATGCGAGCCGCCGGAGCCGGCTATGTACAGGTAGGCCGTAAGGTCACGTCAATCAACTAACAAAGTTGGTATCAAACCAGCCATTGTACTGAGCAACAGGCCAAAGGGCAAAGCTCGTGCCAACAGCATGAGGTATGTACTGTAGCATCCAGCCCTGATCCAGCCCATGGTTTCGACCGACGCCGGGTTCAACTCAACTAAACGGGTGTGGACGTTGAGATTCGCTCCAGGATCTGCACGTACGTTTCGCGACTCAACTCAACGCCTGGCTCGGGAATAAAGAATAAACTCAACCAGGACCAGGCCAGGACTCCACTCCACTCAACGCCTGGCGCGTTTCCAAATCTCTGCTGCCCACGTGCGGCGTGGGCAACAACAACAACAACGCCTGGCTCGTACAGTTGTTGTTATTGTTGTTGTAGTATCCCACGCCGCCCATGGGCAGCAGAGAATCTATAGTGGCCGAGGGCTCGTACAGTAGAGTATGCACCGTTAAAGAACGGAAGATTCGGTTAGTTTAGTTTGTTAGAATCACAGCACAGTATCTGTCGACACCCTCTCGAGCTCTTCTGCCCAGTGCGGCGTGGGCAACATCAACAACACAACCGCCATAAGTACAGTCATTCCCGCGTTAAGTTGCGATCGCCCCCTAAAACTTTGCGCCGCAACTTAACGCGGGAACGCAACTTAACGGTAGAATTAGGCTAGCAGCCGACCACCTCCTCCTCTGACGGACTTCTATACGGCATTCGACAGCTCTCGTCAAGCCCGATCCAGCTGCAGCGTCAAAGCCGGCCAAAGTCCATTTTCCAGGTCAGATATTTTGGACAAAGGCGGGCAGCAAAACACGCCGTGGGCAGCCACGCAGTGAGTGCCTGCGTTTTATACCACAAAATAATGTGTGTTTTTACCCTCTGACTTCGGCTCTCTTTTTGGCGGGTTACTTAATTGCCGACCGGCTTCACACGTTTGACTGTGACAAAACATGGGAACCGGTCGTGAGGGAAGCTTCATTTACTGTCAATGGCCTGCATGTACTTAAACACCGGCTATAACTGATAACAGCATGGAGGCCACAGGCAGCGAGACTGCCTGTGGCCTCAACGACCTTGTCTTTGCCGCCCTTCTGTCGGTGGTGCATTTGGCATGATCGATGATGGTGGTAATGATTATTTCCTGCAACTTGCAGGACATCTTGAAGATGTCTCAATTACAGACCCTGCATGGTCGTGGATGATTCCGCCGGCAGCCCGCAGGCTGCAAAACTGAATTTGTAAGGTTTGTAGTGCATTCGCGCTTTTCACCTAAACGGCCAGCAGGCGGGGAAATTTGCGCGCGAGTGGGGCTTGCCGCCTAAAATCACGTAGCGGGTCCGGACTTGGCAAAAAATGGCCTCCTGCGCGGCCAAAAATGGCCTGACACCTACAAATTGAGTCATTACCGCGTTAAGTTGCGATGGCCCCCATGCTTAAGTTGCGGTCGCCCCCCAAACTTCAGCGCCGCAACTTAACGCGGGAACGCAACCTTAAGAAACGCAACTTAACGCGGGAATGACTGTAATTAACCGCCTTACTGTAATTTAGCTCTACCCCTACCATAAGTAATGCGACGTAGATGCCAGAAGTCGAGTCGAGAATTATTGCACTTCTATGGACTATGATCTATCCTCGATGAGGCATGAAGAAGTCGGCAACTCGGCATACGAACTGTAAAAGAAACGGGGTGCATGGTTGCATCACACTCCCATGAATGCTTTTCTCTAGCTCGTTTCTTCTAGTTCTTGCTCGGTCGTAGCCTCGTGCCAGCCACTTGCTTTGGAATCTGGATATGGCATTTTTTCCCCTCAGGTGGTGGACACTGTAAAATCGTGGGATCTACTACCAAGCTTTACATTAAGTGAGACAACTAATACTGGACGCATCGCGGTCCAACGTCGTGTGAGGACTAGAGTAGTCTTCTGAGAAGAAAGGCACGAAGACTGCGGAGGCCGCGTGGCTGTCTGTAGGAGGACCTGCATGGGATACAGAACGGTGAACACAAAAGGGCTGATCGGGTGGCGGATGGAAAGAGATGGCATGGGGAGGGGAAAAAAATTAAAGCAAAACAAAAGGTTTGTTTAGTAGTTAAGTTAAAATGAAGAAGGGGGGAGGAGAAGAAGAAGAGTAAACAAAAGGGACAAAGAGGTCATAGCTGGGAGATGATGAGGCATAGGCGACATTGGACTAAGGCGCAGCCGGCCGATAATGGCCATCACGACGTACTGCCCTACTTCATTACTATAAAATTAGTCAACCAGCGCAGGCCAGAAATCTGGAAGAATCCGGACCATGGTAACTCGAGCCTGCTGTTTGTTATCTTATCCACGTGTGTCGAGTCGTTCAAGATGACGGAAATGAATGGAGGTGGAGATGTGTAGCCGTGGACATTAGTAATTATGGCTGGCTAACGTTCATCAAGACCTAGACAGTGGCGCGTGATAAGGGGAATCGTTCCCAGCGACCAGGAGTGTCCAGTTGTAAGCACCAACTGCTGTTATCGCTCTCGTGCCATTTAACACGAGGAATCACCCTCCATGGAGCTGCCATCAATATATAGGTCATGTCCGGCAGTCATCACGTAAGGCAGGCCATGCTTCCAAAAGCCGGGACGTGCAACTGTCATGTAGGCATGCAACCGTCTTCCGATAGCCTGAAGCTAGCTGCATGGCCCCCATTTGTGATTTGGCCAGCACAAAGCGTATGCAACATTAATTAATTAACATGTAGATTCCGTTACATGAGCATAAGTCCTCAGCGGGATCGATAGAAATGGAATGGTACAAGTATCTATCGATCTTTGCCTGTTGTTAACTTTTGTGTAATAATCTTTCCAATGAGATTAGCATAGTACTCCCTGGCATGCCTATGCGCATGACACACGAGTACTTACTTCCTTGATCTTATTCTGAAAACCGATTATTTATAATTAATATAATTAATGATATGCAACAGTCCTTGGTAGGATACCAATATGAGACAACCCGCGCAGGCCAGAAATCTGGAGCTAGCTGCTAGGATCAATTTATTCATTAATTAATTAAACTCGTGCTCTGTCCCGTTGGGGAGTCACGGAGCACCGGAGTGCTGTTAATCCCTGTATATGCACAACAGGATCATCCATTCCATCCCATGTTCCCCTCCCACTGAGGACTTATGCTCACGTGACGCAGTCACGTGTCTATTAATTAATTAATTAATGCACAACAGGAAGAAAGGGCAGAGACCCCCTTTCTCCTTCACGCCAGAGGCGTACCGCAGCAGCAATAGGACACGATAGACGGTCCGGCAAGTTCTGTGGGTGCAATATAAGACCCGTGTGAGCATATCATAACAAGGAGCGTGGGCAAGTAAGCTAATCATAGCCAGGGCGTAGCATGGCTGGCGGTACAAGGGCTAAGCTAAGGCTGGTTGGGTACCGTGCGTTAGTGGTGCACGTGACTACATGGAACGGCTAGGCAAACATTCTAGGCATGGCTGCCATGGCGGCAGTGACTACCAATGGTTACAAGCTAGGGCTATTCCAGCTAGCCCGCAGGGGGCGTCCACATCTAGCTTGTGGTTGATCATCAGGTCCCTGCCCCTCCAGTACACCTAATTGGGCTTTTGGGGGTCCTGCTTGTGGCGGAGGTATTCAGGCCACAGGTCGGTCGCGTCGCAGCTGCTGATGAGCGGGGATCAGGTCGTCGTCCAGCGTCCAGGTGATCTGCTAGGATACGTACGGAGGGAGATGCTAGGATACGTACGTACTAGCTAGTGATTAATGCCTTGTATAGATCATGCAGACACGCTGGCCGCCCGGCTGGACGGCACGGTCTACAGGATGCTTCGACAGGTCCTGAATGTAGGGTTTTCCACACATCGGTCATTAGAGTCTTTGTATCAGGGTATGCCTCGCATTTCGGACGAGATTAGGCAGCGTAGGACAGCATTCGTAGGACATCTTGCTCGTGATTTGGAAGAAGATGATGGACAAGGCCAAGGGGGCCCAGGTCATAGAGGACAACGAGCCCCCCCCTGTGGGAAAGCGCCCGCGTGTGCAAGCCCGTGGGAGGCACGCCAGTGCTGTATAGATAGATGTTGTAGTTAGTAATGCTGATAGATAGATGTCGTAGGTAGCTGATGTAGATAGCTTAGACCGGTAGGTCTGTTTGCACCCACCCATCCATCCATCGGGGTTAATGCTCCGTGACTCCCCAACGGGAGCACGAGTCTAATTAATTAATTAATCAATTAATCTTGCTCGTACCAGTCAGGTAGACACTGCCCAAGTGGTCTGGCCGGCCCCCAGCGGCTTGGCCAACCAGGGCGGCATATCCTGACCTGGCCTGGCCCCAAGGACATTCCTAGAAAGCTGGGTAAACCTGCCATGAACTACACACAGATGTTGCTGGCTGACCTAGTGGTCCCAGCTCAGTTTGAACACCGCATTAACTCCCTCTCTCTAATTGCTTGGACCGCTATGCAGAGCAAGAAAGAGGTATGTGGCAGATGATTGCCCAGGCTCACACGCCAGCCCCTAGGTGGGCAAGCCCCCTCCCCCCAGGGGGGAGGGGCACTTTGCTGAGTAGAGTAGTAATTAGGGTTTTTCTAGATTCGCTTAGAGCTAGCTTAGTTCGGTTTCGCGGCTTCGCCCACCGGCCTCCATCCACCCAGCAAGGGAATATGTGCTACATTATCTCCCAACGGAGTCATGTTATAATTTATAATTTAATTAAATTTCATAGATCATGCAATCTCACATGGATCGAACAAAGTTTGTTTAGAACAGGCATTACAGTGGTCTCACTTAATAACAACAGAAACTGATGAGCTAACCATCGGCCGATCCAAATTGAGTTGTGTCAACCGGGGGTGCAAGCGTTTACACCTTTTGCCGTCTTCTTGATAAGAAAGGACTATAAATATAGCTGTTTAGTATGCTGCTGCAATAAATGACAAAACAAACACATGGCCACTGGAACACATGCATGCAGTGCTTGCTCCAACCTTCCTGCCGGGATTGTGAAATGTACACGGCAGCGATCATGAGGCTGGGCTGTCGCAGGTCCCATTTGTAGTTTTGCCTTTCCATGCCCCTGTTCCCCACTTCTCCATCTCGTCTGATGGTTTCTTCCATTGGACCTGCGGAGCCAGCAAGCAGCCATGGCCATTGTCCAGTCACAAGCAAACAAAGCGTTGATCAAGTGAAACAACATTGATGAGAACAATAGCTCCACATTGAACCGTGGGACCCAAAACATCGACATGCTATCTAGAAAGAAAGTGAGTAGCTTGTGAAGCCATTGCGCAATTATTTATGGTCAGGGTAGTTCAGTTCTCAGGCACCCCCACTGGTGGGCGCACTGGTAATGTGCTCATTGATGTAACACGACCTAGGCACACCACCTCACTATCCCGTAAATCTGACAAAAAAAGCAGCGAAACTCGGCCATCCTATCAAGGATGCGGCGTCGCTATAAAAGCATGAACGAAGTAGCGTTTTGGCCAAGAAAGGTCTATGCCAGGCAGGGCGCGCAGCAGCAAGTAGGAGGGTGGAGCATGACGTTGAGCAGTACAGCTAGCACTTGCAAAATCCAAGAAACTCCTAGTTGCCGCTACCATGCGTCTTAGTCGGGCACACGAGCCAACACAGGCAGGTTGGTGCTAAAAACAGGCCATACGTAGGAATGTGCAAAGCACATGTTCGACAGAGCTAAATCATATCCCGCCAGAAGCAGCCCGCATGCACGCATCGCCACACCTTGGAAAGCCGTTCCTCGAACGCGTCCAGCTCCTGCAGTGCGGCTTCTCCCTCCGGTTCCTGCGCGGATGAACCCATGCGCCAAAACACAAGTGCCCCAACCCATGTGCCCAGAGCCATGTGCCAACACACAAGACATGGGCTGCCAGGGAAGCAGGAAAACCAGACACTCCTTACCGCAGACCTCAATGACCTAATGGGTGGTTTTGCCCTCATGGCCTTCTCACCCCAGGCACTAGATATCGTCGCCTTGCTCATCCCTCCCAACCCTATATGGCCCCCCTACTCTCACCTCCAAAATTTGAGCTCCCCCCCCTGGACCTCCCCCCCATCCCATCATTCACCCTAGGCAGCCCCCACCCGCGCGCTCCTTGCCCACTAGGCAGTGTACCTGCCCACACAGCCTGCTAACAGGCACGCGCAACATGCAGCCGCGTGCCCACCTATGCACAGCATTTGCAGGCAACTTTGCATCCCTAACCCATCCCGGTTGGGAGAATGGGGCTTGCAATCTCCCTTCCTGCCCCTTTCCCACCCAGATGCTTCAAGGAGCGCACATGCGCATGCATGCATGCCCGCATGCATTTTTGTTGGGCAGTCCATGAGAACCTGATGCGCGTGTCTGAAGCATGAATCGTTGGCGTTATAAATACATAGACGCTGGACTCGCCATTTGTGCGCCACGCGTGTGCCCAAAGAGCTGTTCTTCTTAACCTCCTCAAACTAGTTCAAGCGGCCCTTGGGCTAGACCCCCAAGTAATACAATCATGGCCATTCACAAAATCCCTGCCAATCGAAAACCACAAAGCAGACGACAAGTCATCGCTGCAACTATCCAATAAGAAGCATCCTAATAAGACGTAAATCCTGCACACGAGGACGAGCGCTCACCTGCGCAGGCGCCTCATTGTGGCCCATGGTGCCGCCCTTTTTACTGCCCCCTTTGTGCAGGCTGCCCTTGCCACTGCCACCCTCAAACATGGGCCCGCTGAGGTGCATCGATGGCCACCGCTCGCGGTCCCCAGATGGGCTGTTGCCTCCCATGCCCCGCGCACCGTTGCTGGTGCGGGCCTGCGGGCTGAGGAAACTGGGGCTGTCAGCCCCCTCCTGGTCCTCCCGGCACCCTGGCTCCGACCTGGAGGGGGACGAGGACTGCTGGGACCCTGTCGCGCCAGGAGACCCGCCGGCGTCGCCCAGGTCGTACGGCTCGCCATGCCTGCCCGTGCCCCACACACGCGTTTGGCCCGAGAGCTCTTTCAGCCGGTACTTCTCGACCTGCCGCGCAACGAAGGGTGCCATGCAGGTACCATGAGGCCAGATGCAGCCATACAAGACAAGGGTACAATGTCAGCATGGCTGGGCCACGAAATTTTCTGTGCCTGCTGCTGGTGTGACACGTTGACGCCGTAGCCAAGCAGTCTTCTAAATTATGTTCCCATACTGCTGCTGCTGCTGCTGCTGCTGCTGCGACGACGAAGATGAGGACGAGGACGGCGACGACGAAGATGAGGACGAGGACGAGGACGAGGACGAGGACGAGGACGAGGACGAGGACGAGGACGAGGACGAGGACGAGGACGAGGACGAGGACGAGGACGAGGACGAGGACGAGGACGAGGACGAGGACGAGGACGAGGACGAGGACGAGGACGAGGACGAGGACGAGGACGAGGACGAGGACGAGGACGAGGACGAGGACGAGGACGAGGACGAGGACGAGGACGAGGACGAGGACGAGGACGAGGACGAGGACGAGGACGACGAGGACGACGACGAGGACGACGACGAGGACGACGACGAGGACGACGACGAGGACGAGGACGAGGACGACGACGAGGACGAGGACGAGGACGAGGACGAGGACGAGGACGAGGACGAGGACGAGGACGAGGACGAGGACGAGGACGAGGACGAGGACGAGGACGAGGACGAGGACGAGGACGAGGACGAGGACGAGGACGAGGACGAGGACGAGGACGAGGACGAGGACGAGGACGAGGACGAGGACGACGCCGAGGACGACGCCGAGGACGACGACGAGGACGACAACGACGACGACGAGGACGACGACGAGGACGAGGACGAGGACGAGGACGACGACGAGGACGAGGACGAGGACGACGACGAGGACGAGGACGAGGACGACGACGACGAGGACGAGGACGAGGACGAGGACGACGACGACGACGACGAGGACGACGAGGACGACGACGACGACGACGACGACGACGACGACGACGACGACGACGACGACGACGACGACGACGACGACGACGACGACGACGACGACGACGACGACGACGACGACGACGACGACGACGACGACGACGACGACGACGACGACGACGACGACGACGACGACGACGACGACGACGACGACGACGACGACGAGGAGGAGGAGGAATAGGACGACGACGAGGAGGAGGACGACGACGACGAGGAGGACGACGACTACGACTACTACTACTACTACTACTACTACTACTACTACTACTACTACTACTACTACTACTACTACTACTACTACTACTACTACTACTACTACTACTACTACTACTACTACTCCGCCTCCGCCTCCGCCTCCGCCTCCGCCTCCGCCTCCGCCTCCGCCGCCGCCGCCGCCGCCGCCGCCGACCACCACCACAACAACAACAACAAATGATACAGTAGCAATCATAATTATAGTAGTAGTGGTAGTAATAATAACAATAATAATTAAGTATATATTCCCATGCTCTTGTATATCCATTGGAAGGACAGGTATACCACAGATATTTGCCCATGGCCATGGACGGCTGGCACATCAATCCATTGCACTGCCACCTTAAAACATTGCATACCAGTGTCGTAAGTCAGACACCCCTGACCTTGGCACGTGGTAATGTCACGGGCAAAGGCTGCTGAACAGGCTTTGGTATCAAGGTCGTGATATCTACTGGAAGCCTTGCAGGCAACCCGTTGAGTGAGGATAGGGACTTGCATAGTTATACCGGCAGGTGCCCC
Source organism: Mesostigma viride (assembly GCA_009746045.1). Taxonomy (NCBI): domain Eukaryota; kingdom Viridiplantae; phylum Streptophyta; class Mesostigmatophyceae; order Mesostigmatales; family Mesostigmataceae; genus Mesostigma; species Mesostigma viride. The sequence goes on from RPFO01000253.1 coordinate 3,052,516, forward strand.
TCACCTTCCTCTTCTGCAGCGTGGCCTTGTCTTGCTCGTGCGCGCTGGTCAGGTATGCGCGTCGTGCCGCGTCCTGCTCCATATGCATGCGTTGCGTATCCTGGAATAATTCAACACAAGCCACAAGCAAAACCAAGCCGCATCTGAGCTTTACGTAAGGACAGCAGGCACGGCCAGAGACTGGAGCGTACCTTTTCCCTCAGCTGCCATATTTTGTCCTTTCTTTCTTCACCCAGTAAATCCTTCTGGGATCATGCGGTAAGCAGAGAAAGAGAGCGTGAAAATGTCCCCGGCATGGTAGCTACAGCAGCCATTCAAGAGAAGAAGCACTAGAAAATACACAACCAACCCCTCCTTCGGGGGTTCGGCCACAAAGTCCTAGATCCAGCAAATGTGCTTGGATCATGTGACTATGTGCACGCACCCAGACAAACTTGTTGAAGCCCGCCGGCGAGCCGATCGGGTCCCGCACCAACAGGCGGTGCTCCTTGGCCAGCTGGTTCAGGTAGATTTGCGTCTGCAAGCAGGGGAAAAAGAAACATGTGCGAGAACACCAAGGCAAGGGTGTTGCCGAGCGCCCAGGCAAGGGCAAGGAGCCATTCAAGAAACTGGCGTCATGGCGGTCATGCGAGAATAAACGGTCATAGGGAGTGGACGAAAGTAGATCGGTTGGTAGCAGCAAGCTGTCCTTGGATGCCTGGCTGACCAAGCAGTCCGATGGTCTTCCTTAGCTCACGATGCCCTGTGGGCAGCTGGAGAGTACCCATCAGCAGCCAGCCATGGCTTGCTCTAGTACTGGGGGGGGGGGGGGGGGGAAAGGTTGGGTACTATTGACCAGATGGTAAGCCCGTCCATGCTGTTCAAACAGCGCCTGCCCATTTTGTTGAGCTTGGGATTAACCCAGTCATTCGCCCATGCATGTGCACAGGAGTGCGAATCCAGGCATCGGCAGCTTCGCCAGACACCCCCTATATCTAACCCCAGACCACCTACTCTATCTATCCCCAGACATTTTTTCTATCGAAGCACTACTTCGTGCCAGCTGGCACTACATTAATGACATGCTCAGCATCGTTCCCTGCGACTGCAGGTATTGTCTTCAGGAAACCCCAGGCAGGAAAACTTCCAGGTTCTCACTCCTAGATAATAATTGAAATAGATAATAATTGAAATAGATAATAATTGAGATATTAAAATAATCAAATGGAGGAGGACAGTCCAGGTCTTATCAACATCCCTTGATGGTGATGATGAAATGAAATTGTACAAGTATTGAAACGTATTGCATACTTGGTGAGAAGGAGCTGATGCGCCACGACTTTATATTGCAGTAGCTACGTTGCTCGGGCTGCACCTCGCAGCTAGCACGGTTGTGCCGCCATTCAGGGCCGTACGGCATGAGGCACTTGTGCAACTTACTTAACAACAAGGGAAAAAATGCGACAGCCAATCATCGCTGTGGCGTAATCTCTTCGTGCCTTTCATTTCCGAGACAAGAGCCCCAAACCATGTGTTAGGTACTCTGTAGAGATATTGACTCCTTTCCACATGACTGGACAGGCACAGGCAAAGTTCTACAAAACCAATAGCTCGACGTATAGGTGCATCGCATTAAGGCCGGCGTAGCTCACACCAACAATGGCGAACATGTACATGACTGCCAATGTTCTGATAATGCATCGTCTCGAGTATCTTCTCAAGGTACTAGGCAACGACATCAATCATACTGGATTATGGTGTTATGATCGTACAGAGGAAGCTCATTCTGACACACAGCAAATGCTGCTTAGCGAGAGAAATGAAAAACAACAGAGCGAAGGAAAGAAACATGGCACAGAAACAAGATGGCAGGCAACACGGCAATAAAAGAAAACGCAAAAGAGAAACGAAAAATTCGAGCACGGAACAAAGCGCCGCAAGGAAGCACGACAACGACGGCAAGATAAGACTCTACCACGATTGCTCACATCTCGGCTGAGGTTCTTGAGCAGCCTCTCGGACGCGTACATCTGGCTGACGGTGGAGCTGGCTGTCAGCAGCCGCTCCTGCATGCGCGTCACCGCCAGCAGTGATAGGCGGCCCAGCACCTCGAGGAAAGTGGGGAAGGACAGCTGCGCGGGGAGGGAGAGGATGAAGGAAGCAGAAAGGCAAGTGGCACGTAAGGATTGGGTCAGGTCATGTCAGGTGAGGTGAGGTGAGGTGAGGTGAGGTGAGGTGAGGTGAGGTGAGGTGAGGTGAGGTGAGGTGAGGTGAGGTGAGGTGAGGTGAGGTGAGGTGAGGTGAGGTGAGGTGAGGTGAGGTGAGGTGAGGTGAGGTGAGGTGAGGTGAGGTGAGGTGAGGTGAGGTGAGGTCAGGGTCGGGGGCGGGGCAAGGGTAGAGCAAGAGCACGATGACTGAGGTCCAAAAAGGGAACATTTCGGCCAAGTTGTATCAAGAAGACACCAAGAGGACTGTAGTGACCACACGAAAAAGACATATGGTGATTCATGCCCACCAGACAGCATGTCCAATGCGCAAGGGTATCAGCTGCGCCCTAGGTTAGCTGTCTCTTCAAAGCGCCAAACATGCCTCCAGCTGTCAGTACACGGACGGCTTGATAATGACCGCACAAACATGCCTCCAACTGTCAGTACACAGACGGCTTGATAATGACCCCACAAACATGCCTCCAACTGTCAGTCCACAGACGGCTCGATGATGACCCTACAAACATGCCTCCAACTGTCAGTCCACAGACGGCTCGATGATGACCCTACAAACATGCCTCCAACGGTCAGTACACCGACGGCTTGATAATGACCCCACCAACATGCCTGCAACTGTCAGTACACAGACGGCTTGATCATGACCCTAGATAGCAAACACTGGATGCCGATCAATGAGTGGTACCGTACTAGTGACCACCGGTATGCCCATCTTGACTCTCTTGTGAGGCACAAAGATGGAGCTTACAGCGCCCAGTCCAAGCAGGGTGCTGGACTGCTCGCACCCATTACCCACCTCCTCATTATACCGGTCCGCAACCCCGTCGACATTGGCCGAAGCAAAGAGTGCCTCCACGTCCGGTTTGGACAGCAGGTCCGGCATGAAGAGGAAGTTGATGGTGAAGTAGGTCAACCCGTGGATGTTGAGCGAGCGGTTGGACGCCTCCACCGCCTGGACACAAGCGGCGGGGGGGGGGGGGGAAGACGGGACGGGGTATTGGTGATACCAGAAACCAGAGCATTTGGGGGGTGTCAATGTGACATGTCGCAGAAGGGGTGGAACTGCTAGGCTATTCCACATATGCGTGACGTACAGGGTACTGCAGGAAGGACTTGCGATGGAAAAGATGCGTAATAGCAACCAACGGAGTGTGAAACAGTGATTGTTACCTGTAGCCTTGGGATTCAAACAACGTGGTTGCATATTGTAGCTGTAGTCCTTACAGTTGCGTTGGCATGCACGCGGGCATGAGCGAGAGTTGCGTATTCTTCTGGATCATAACCTACGATGCAGGCCCAGCCATGACATGATATTATAAACAGGCAAACTGGGAGCTTTCGCGCTTGGTGGCAAAGCCCATGCCACCAAGTCGCGAAACGCGGGGCATGCCGACATGACTGCAAACAAACAAACAAAACAAAAAGCAGCGCTTGGCCGGGCACTGTGATGATGCTAGCATTCGCGATTAAGAAGAGAGTAAGCGTTGGGGCACTGGGATGACGCTAGCATTTGCGACAAAAGAAAGCGTGGCCAGGCACTGCGATGATGCTAGCATTTGTAACAGAATAGAGAGTAAGCGAGCGCACCTTCCACGTGATCTTGCCCGCGTTCAGCATGTCGAACGTGGCGTAGTGCGTGAAGATCTGGGAGACAGCGCCAGGCAGGAGCAAGGAAGGCACGTGGCGCGTCAGCTCAAGTAGGGCTGGGACACGGGGCTGCTGATTAGATAGCATACTGGAAACCATACAAGAAAATCATATGCATTTTATCCACAAGTTTTGCGCCATCTGCTGAAACTGCGCACTGGATACGCCAGTGCAAGTGCAAAGGGAGTACATCCCTGCTTTGACTTTTATCTTAATACATACCTGCTAGAGGAGGTCTTGAAAATCGGCTGTGCACTTTTTGACATCGATTTCTTAATTTTTTTTCTCCCTTCCCACCAAAACCGGCTGACTTTGTTTGTGAGCCTCTCAACGGAAACGATACTGTCTCTGTCGGAAGGTCTCTGCCTTACCGCCAATAGAGACTATGGACGAAGATATACTGCAAGTAGTCTGTCATCAAGTGGTAACAGTGGTGCTATCCAAAGCAAGGGTAAGCAGGGAATGGGGACAGAAGCGTGTGCCGCGTGTTGGGGGACGTTGGGAGCAGGAGCCAAACAGAAGCGTGTGCGCGTGTTGGGAGACGCACCGTCTGCAGTGCGGCCTCATGCTGCGCAAACGCGGCGACCACCTCTGCCGAGTAGAGCTCGTCCTCGTCCGCGTCCGCCTTCTTGGGCGCACCTAGCAGGGGCAGGAGGAACTGGCGGATGAGCGACCGGCGCGCCACTCGCGGATGTTGCTGGCGGTTGCGGCAAGGGTTAATCGCCATGAAGGTGCGACGGATAGGGCACATTGTGAAGAGCCAAGTGAGTCATCGGGGCTGGGCGAGACAAGGAAAAAGAAGTTGAAGTTCAATGTCGGGCTAAAATCGAGGGGGGAGATGATGGTGATGATGGATGAAGCGGGCACTGTCAGCGGGCACTGTGAGCTGTGTGAGTAGACTGCATGGGGAGATCGCAGGGAACATGGGACCGCAGCGCTCTCGCAGCTACTGAGCAGGATGTGAAAAGAAAAAAAGGTCCAGCATATTTAGAAATCTGAAACCATGAACTGGCATGAGATGGCATGCGAGGGGGGGGGGGGCGGGGCAGGGAAGGTGGGGATGGGGCCACCGGGTCAACCAGAGCATGGCGACATTATCTCAAGCCGTAGGGGGTGCGGGCATTGATTAACTGGATGGGCACGAGTACCATACCAAGTCCATGCAAGACACGTCTTATCCTTCTTATCCTGCTAGCAGTAGGATGCAAAACATCCTATACTTGTGATCGAGGCGGCTGCCCCTACCTTTGGGAACTTGAACGTGGACGCCTCATCCATGACCACCTTGAACTCGTCAAAGCCGACACCCGGCAGTGTGGTCGCCCCACTGGCCGCCAGCGGGGGCTTTGGCAGCAGCTTGTCGGCATGCGAGTAGGTGAACGCGTTGTCCAGCATCTGGGCGTCCCGCAGTAGCTGCCAGAAGTAGAGCATAGAGGGTTAGGGTAAGTGGGTGGTGAGGGGAGGGTAGAATGGGGGTTTGACCGGAGGGTCTCAGCAGAAGGCGCATTTGGCTTAACGCAGCAGATGCTCCTGCATTCTGTGTAACTACACAAGCACATGGATGGCCTGACTCCAAGGGTAGTAGCTGCCACCATGGAGCGGGAAGGTAGCTGGATGATGTTGCAGCAGCGGTACACACCCGTCATGCATATCCTACTTTGCTGGAAAATGTGACACAAGTGCGACAGCTTCCTGCTGGACCAGGCCATGCACAAGGCAACAGTCCCAGCAATGCACTCATCGCCACGCAGGCAGGCCACCGAGCAAGGGCTATAAGAACATTCTGACTAGTCTAGGGCCAGATATGTGGAGTGAGTGTGTGTGTGTGTGTGTGTGTGTGTGTGTGTGTGTGTGTTGTGTGTCTGTGTGTGTCTGTGTGTGTGTGTGTGTGTGCGTGTGCGCGCGCCACCCACCTTGTGGTAGCGGCTTATGAGCAGCCGAGGGCCCCCCTGGGCCCCCTGTGTGCAGTAGGCCGCAAACACCTTGCGATTGACCTGCTCCTCCTCGTCAGGGTTGAGCTTCAAGTCCACACCACCTGTCAAGTAGGCCACCTGCGTGCCATGCGCGGCAATGCCAGAAGAAGAAGTGGGTGGGTGGGTGGGTGGGTGACAGCACAGGTAAGTGGTAGATCTGCCTTAAAGCGTGCAGGTGCGGCTGCCGTACTCTTCTAATTTTGGTTGTCTGTTAGTTAGCGACAACAGGGGGCAAGCAGGGCAAGTCTCCCCTTGCTCTGCACTCTTGACAGGCCATGGCTAGATCAGTTCACGATAGTCAGCATCCTGCCACTAGCCACTAGCCACTAGCCACTAGCCACTAGCCACTAGCCACTAGCCACTAGCCACTAGCCACTAGCCACTAGCCACTAGCCACTAGCCACCAGCCACCAGCCACGAGCCACGAGCCACGAGCCACGAGCCACGAGCCACGAGCCACGAGCCACGAGCCACGAGCCACTAGCCACTAGCCACTAGCCACTAGCCACTAGCCACTAGCCACTAGCCACTAGCCACTAGCCACTAGCCACTAGCCACTAGCCACTAGCCACTAGCCACTAGCCACTAGCCACTAGCCACGAGCCACGAGCCACGAGCCACGAGCCACGAGCCACTAGCCACTAGCCACTAGCCACTAGCCACTAGCCACTAGCCACTAGCCACTAGCCACTAGCCACTAGCCACTAGCCACTAGCCACTAGCCACTAGCCACTAGCCACGAGCCACGAGCCACGAGCCACTAGCCACTAGCCACTAGCCACTAGCCACTAGCCACTAGCCACTAGCCACTAGCCACTAGCCACTAGCCACGAGCCACTAGCCACTAGCCACTAGCCACTAGCCACTAGCCACTAGCCACTAGCCACTAGCCACTAGCCACTAGCCACTAGCCACTAGCCACTAGCCACTAGCCACTAGCCACTAGCCACGAGCCACGAGCCACGAGCCACGAGCCACGAGCCACTAGCCACGAGCCACGAGCCACGAGCCACGAGCCACGAGCCACGAGCCACGAGCCACGAGCCACGAGCCACGAGCCACTAGCCACTAGCCACTAGCCACTAGCCACTAGCCACTAGCCACTAGCCACTAGCCACTAGCCACTAGCCACTAGCCACTAGCCACTAGCCACTAGCCACTAGCCACTAGCCACGAGCCACGAGCCACGAGCCACGAGCCACTAGCCACTAGCCACTAGCCACTAGCCACGAGCCACGAGCCACTAGCCACTAGCCACTAGCCACTAGCCACTAGCCACTAGCCACTAGCCACTAGCCACTAGCCACTAGCCACTAGCCACTAGCCACTAGCCACTAGCCACTAGCCACTAGCCACTAGCCACTAGCCACTAGCCACGAGCCACTAGCCACTAGCCACTAGCCACTAGCCACTAGCCACTAGCCACTAGCCACTAGCCACGAGCCACGAGCCACGAGCCACGAGCCACGAGCCACGAGCCACGAGCCACGAGCCACTAGCCACTAGCCACTAGCCACTAGCCACTAGCCACGAGCCACGAGCCACGAGCCACGAGCCACGAGCCACGAGCCACGAGCCACTAGCCACTAGCCACTAGCCACTAGCCACTAGCCACTAGCCACTAGCCACTAGCCACTAGCCACTAGCCACGAGCCACTAGCCACTAGCCACTAGCCACTAGCCACTAGCCACTAGCCACGAGCCACTAGCCACTAGCCACTAGCCACTAGCCACTAGCCACTAGCCACGAGCCACGAGCCACGAGCCACGAGCCACTAGCCACTAGCCACTAGCCACTAGCCACTAGCCACTAGCCACTAGCCACTAGCCACTAGCCACGAGCCACGAGCCACTAGCCACTAGCCACTAGCCACTAGCCACGAGCCACTAGCCACGAGCCACGAGCCACTAGCCACTAGCCACTAGCCACTAGCCACTAGCCACTAGCCACTAGCCACTAGCCACTAGCCACTAGCCACTAGCCACTAGCCACTAGCCACTAGCCACGAGCCACGAGCCACGAGCCACGAGCCACTCGCCACTCGCCACTCGCCACTCGCCACTCGCCACTCGCCACTCGCCACTCGCCACTCGCCACTCGCCACTCGCCACTCGCCACTCGCCACTCGCCACTCGCCACTCGCCACTCGCCACTCGCCACTCGCCACTCGCCACTCGCCACTCGCCACTCGCCACTCGCCACTCGCCACTCGCCACTCGCCACTCGCCACTCGCCACTCGCCACTCGCCACTAGCCACTAGCCACTAGCCACTAGCCACTAGCCACTAGCCACTAGCCACTAGCCACTAGCCACTAGCCACTAGCCACTAGCCACTAGCCACTAGCCACTAGCCACTAGCCACTAGCCACTAGCCACTAGCCACTAGCCACTAGCCACTAGCCACTAGCCACTAGCCACTAGCCACTAGCCACTAGCCACTAGCCACTAGCCACTAGCCACTAGCCACTAGCCACTAGCCACTAGCCACTAGCCACTAGCCACTAGCCACTAGCCACTAGCCACTAGCCACTAGCCACTAGCCACTAGCCACTAGCCACTAGCCACTAGCCACTAGCCACTAGCCACTAGCCACGAGCCACTAGCCACTAGCCACTAGCCACTAGCCACTAGCCACTAGCCACTAGCCACGAGCCACTAGCCACTAGCCACTAGCCACTAGCCACTAGCCACTAGCCACTAGCCACTAGCCACGAGCCACGAGCCACGAGCCACGAGCCACGAGCCACGAGCCACTAGCCACTAGCCACTAGCCACTAGCCACTAGCCACTAGCCACTAGCCACTAGCCACTAGCCACTAGCCACTAGCCACTAGCCACTAGCCACTAGCCACTAGCCACTAGCCACTAGCCACTAGCCACTAGCCACTAGCCACTAGCCACTAGCCACTAGCCACTAGCCACTAGCCACTAGCCACTAGCCACTAGCCACTAGCCACTAGCCACTAGCCACTAGCCACGAGCCACGAGCCACGAGCCACGAGCCACGAGCCATCCGTGAGTCCTTAAACTCATTATGACGGGCAGCAAAAGGCGCATGGTCGCCTTATCACATATTTTGGACGCATGAAATCACAATGAAGGACATTTATGACGACTACACAAATATGATTGCAAGCAACGTCGACTGCGAACATGGCAAGGCTTGAGGGTGAGACTGGGAATGGCAGCAGCAGCATGTCATTGCCCACGCATACAGGTGCTCTTCTCCCTTGGCACACCAACGGAGCTGCACGCACAGCACAACTATGGGGTGAACGTGGTCAATTGTAATTAAGTCACACAGCATGTGATAGGTCTATCCTGGAACACCAAGTCACGTCTCTTGGAAGGCAACCTCGTCAGCGTTCCCTTTCCCCTTTCCTTCTTTGGTGAGAAAAGGAATTGACAGCAGGGCGACACCCCCACTACTGTATCCCGGTACGGGTATGGTCAAATACGGTATGGCATGTCTGGGCAGTGAATACGACATAAACACGGCGAAAATACGTTCAATACGTAGAAAATATGGCAACGGATACCCACAGTATCTCAGTAAATACGCGAAAATACGCGAAACTACGCAGTAGCGGGAAACACTAATACCCACAAGGACCCACCAACCTGGCCACAAGCCCACATGCCCAAGCCACAGGTTACCCACCCACCCCTTAGCCTCCAGAAGGACCATCAGCAGTCAGGCCAAGAGGACTCACATGGCCCCCAACATCCACCCACCCTTTCCCCAACATCCACCCACCCATTCCTCGATCTTGTCCTCCTGCAATCCGCCTCTAGTAGCCTTCCACGTGGATGCGAAAGCCAGGCCAAAGGACTATGTAATCATACCCCGCTATTGCCAGTAACATCAGGGATCACTAAAGTTCATATCCGCCACCCTTCCAGCAGAATCAACACAATGAAAGAACATTCTTCCTATCATAACCAGCTCAAGTTGCCCAACTGCTGCCCAGAATCTGTAGCATCAAGCCTGTGACTGTCTCTTCAATTGTACCAATCCTTCGCATATTCTCACCCCACGACTCACCAAGTGGACTTCCAACGTCCTCCACGCGCCCTGTCCTAGACATCTCATCTCCTTCAGGTGGACCTTTGCCTATTCCTGTCTTCACAGGTGGCGAACCCCACATACCTGTGCCAGTCTTTCGATGTCGCGGGGGCCCTCCTCATTCAGCTCTGGGGGTGGCGTGCTGGGTGCCACCCGCTGCCGTGTCCTCGCAAACAGGTCGTTCCTGTCGGTCGGCACGTCATTCCCTCGGGCAATCTGTTGCAGGCAGACAACGACGATATTGCTCGGTTAATCAAGCCCTGCTTCCAAGAGGAGCGGAATGACAGCGCACGAAAAAAGGCTCCCGCTGCCCCTTTTCACAAGTTTGCAATGCGATGAAAAATATTCAGGGAATAGCAGGACAATGCGCCAACAGGACGAATAACATGGATTCTCGTAGGCATGGGATTGCAAAAGCAATTGCTATGCTGTATGCCGTGTTGATTTGGGTCGCCCACGGCAACCTCATCAATACATACTTCGCCTCTCCTCTTTAAGGCTCTTCATCATGGCTCCTAGTCACGTGGCCTCATCCCCAACAACTTTCTACCAAGGCTATTGCTGTGACAGTATATCTCTCCAATCAGGTCTCTTCATTGCGGATACTTAGATTTCCACGTATCCCTCTTCAGGACTGCGCTTACGGATGCATCGGTCAGGCAAAGCCGGCTCCTGACGTGAAAAGAAAGCGACCGACCGCAATAAGCCAGCAGATATCCACTCATAAAAATTTTGAAAGATGTCTGTATCTCTCAGTCACCGTGATGCCAGGTATACGAGCTTTAGGCTAAGCAAAGCGAGCGTGACAAACGGGTCGTATAACTTCTGGACGGGTACGTTGTGCGCAACTCGTGCCGAGCATACCATGGAGCTTGCAGAGTTCGCAACCTTGGTTGACTTTTGTAGCTTGGTGATGACTGCATTCTTGTCATCTAACTCCATGTACTTCAGAACTGCAGTGACCTTGTTGACGGCTGGCTCGGTTGCCATTTGCCCGGTGAAAGCTGCGCAATACCAATAATAATGTACTTGCTGCCGCAATTAAGCATAAACTTTCTCCAGAATGATTAATTTTCTCATGAATGAAACATCCTCATTATAAGCGACCTAGGCAAAGACATACATTAGGTACCACGGCTGTATATAACATATGCACGGCTTTTTTTAATTCACTGCACGGGACACGCGAGGAGCGAATGGATTATTATTGGGATAGCCGATAGGGGATATGGAAATAATCTTTTATTAGGAACCACGTCTTATTTCGGGGAAATGGGTATATTTTTTATTAGCCAATTATGGACCAAAGAGGTGAGAGGGGAAATGAGTATCAGCGAATCCTAATTAAGGTGGGCACACACACGTGTGGCGGTGACAGGTGAAAGGCAGGGAACCACGTCTTATTTTCGGGGAAATGGGTATATTTTATTAGCCAATTATGGACCAAAGAGGTGAGAGGGGAAATGAGTATCAGCGAATCCTAATGAAGGTGGGCACGCACACGTGTGGCGGTGACAGGTGAAAGGCTAATAGGGCGCGTTATTAGACCAGGGAAGCCATTGGACCTGAGTGATGTCGCCATGAGGCATACTGGTGAATACCTGATTACGGCCCAGTAGATCATGAAAAAGCTGGAGCGGGCTGGGCTTGTCGTTATTGGGCCCTGGGTCCCACACCCTGTGTTGTTCCTGAGCTAACAGCCAGTAGCGGCGCATAGCCGCATTCCATAGGTATATAAAGCGCCGGACTACGCCGCCGCGGGTATACTCCTCGCGGACCTTAAAGACTGTCTCGTTGCGTATGGTCCAGATCGCGTATAGCATAGTAGTGCGTAGCCATATCCATTCTGCTTGGGAAACTGAAAGCTCGGACCCTGGTGTGCCAGCAATACCGAAAATGATGGTACGCACGCTGATTGGGAGAGTGGGTGGCGATGCCGTCCATGCGGCCCAGATGTTAATGAGCCACGTCCAAACCCCAGGGAGATTACAGTAAAGAAACCTGTGCTCAATGGTTTCACTAGGGTGCGTGCACAGGCATGATGCATCATGACCAAAACGCTCGTGGAGCATGCCTGGCGCAGACCCCTATCGCCCTATGCATCAAAAGGTGTTGTACATCAGTGGCCCTGCGGTCCACGAGAGGGTGGTCTACCGCCAGGGTAATCATCTTAACCCAAGTGTAGCCCGGCCAATGTATTCCCCAGCGGGCTCGGCCCGGGTGGGGCTGATGGTACATATGCAACAAGATATCATAACCCCAATCTGCGGTGTACTCAAAGATACATTTGCTGGTTCTGATGTCCCCCTTGGTTAAGACCCATCCAAATTCAACCGGGTCCAGATGTAGTAGATCGAGCCGTGTGTTGCCCACGTGTAGCCATGTAATGCTCTCAACCGGGGATAATGGGTCCGGCTGGATCATGCAGGATCTTGGCACAGACCATGGGACTACGCGTATGCGGTGACACTGGGAAGCTGGCGTGTACGCATATAAGGTGGATAGAACCACGTCTTATCAAGCCAGCTGGTTACCACGAAAATTTCTCGCGCACCACCGTTGCTCTGACTTCGAACTTATGTGAGAGTCTCCTACTCGCACAGTCCGTCTCGATTTCTGACATACTTCAAACGCGGAAGCATGGTATTTGGTAAACCAGCCAATGTCCGCAAAAGCCTTGGGAGTTGCTCCTTCCAGACCGTTTACAGCACAACAGTCGATCACGCGACACCGAGACAATCCATGACACGTTAGTCCCTACTACCTAGTACAGACAAATTGTCAGTTGACACATTCTCTCACAGATTTCTGTCTATTCCCCCGTGTGGAGTAACTAGGTTCTAGTTAGGTTTGATCAGGTTGCTGGCATCTGCCCCTAGCTCACCGCCTGTTTACGACTGCCAGATATTCTAGATTCGCTCGCCAAATCAAAAAGGGCGTGCGGCAAAAAAGTGCCCTCAAAGTGCAGAGGCAAGGTAATAAAACCGCGGCCGCTGGGACGGAGACCGCCGAGTTGCAGGCGTCCCTGCATCTCGGGCGCGATCTCCCAACTGCGAGGTACGAGCAAATATCCTGCTGCGGTCATGCACGCAGGCCCCGCCATACTGTATTGACTGACGAAGCGAACTGACGGACGGCAAAAGTGGCACGCAGGGCCACCATGCCTATGCCAACCTGTCTTTAAAACAGGCAACGCTTCAAGCTCGCCATCGCCGGTGTCCTGCCCAGCTGGGATATGGGGGTTGAGGCAATGCTTACCATGGCCTCCATGCATATTCCGCGCGTGGCGGTAGCTGGTAGCTGGTGCAGCGTGCCCCGTCCGCCATTTGAGTGCGAGCGGAAATCTGGGGGTTACCCTGCATGTAGCGTAGGTCACAAGGCGTGGTTATCCGGTCTGGGTCACACTAACAATACAGGACATACTGCCCTGCTGCATAGGAGTCAAAAGCTAGGTCATAGATGGGACAATAGCACTAGGCTGTTTTCACGGCTCTCCCAGATTTCCCATTTAGCCTCCGCAGCTCCCTATGAAGGGTAAGTCTTGCAGGATGGTGCTTTGACGCATTATCCATCTTTGTGGGCCGTCAGTGGGCGCTACGCAGGCTCATTGCCAACTTAAAGGATCTGAACATGTGAACGTCTAGTGGGTGTCTTAATTTATTCTTAGAATTGGCGCGTCGTGTGTGTCCACCTTTTCTTGTTGCTTCCGGCAGACCAACGGGTTCAGCAGCCACGGAGGCCACTGGTGCGGGTGGCAAGCCGAAGCCTGAGGTGAGACGATCACACCGACCCACGACATATTACCTTCTTCTTGCCGCAAGGGTAGCAGTCTTGTTGAATCCTACGGCCACGGCAGCGTCTACGGCAGCCTTGGTGTACGCGGAGGTGCGGTCCCACGGTCCTGAGAGCTCGGGGGATGGTTACACGGAAGAGACCTGCATTTGACTGGCAATGATGGCAAGGGTCTGTGCTCATGTTTGCTGGGCCGTAATTCGGGCAAGAAAAGTGTGTGCTGTGTGGGCAGGGGATATCTCCCTCGTTTTCCCTATCACTCTGGAATCTCTGGAATGGAAGCATGGGCACACCGGCCTGTAAAGATAAGATGATCTCGAAGGCATCCTGACCAAAGAGGTGTCTGCTGCTGATCAGTGTTCGATCTACTTGTGGGGATTAGCTCACCAGACTACATGTCTGGGATCTCGGGCGCACCTTCAGTGTGCTGGGTTGTTTGCCTAGTTCTGCTGTTTCGTCTCTTCTTGTGAACCTCGATACTGCCCACGCCTTCTTGCATTTCTGGTGGCATCTTTTGATGATGCCGAGAAGGATCGGGATCTTCACGTGGGATCCTCGCATTCAGGACCAGCGTACTAAAGTAGTTTGCACTTGGATGCAAGAAGTGCCGACAAATAGGAGGCTTTGAGCAAATAAAGTGTATTGCTTTAGTCTCTGCTGCACAAGTTTACACACGGTCAGGCTCATAATGTGAATAAGGTTTGCTGGGAGAGGTGGCTGGTAAGGTTTGATGGGACAGGGGGTAACTGTATTCGGGTATCCTAAAGTGACGAATGCAAGTGGATCTTTATTGTGGTTAGATGTACCAAAGTCAAAGGTGAGCCTACCCAAATGGGAGGAGGATAGAACGGAGCAGCGCTAGAAGGGAGGCAAGTTTATGCTGTGGCACGTACAGCCACCCTGTATCGTCGGTGTGCTGGTCGATATTGCGGGTGTCCCTATCTGGTCCCTATCTTTCGTTCTTATATGTAGTCCCATCTTTGGTCCCTATCTGGTCCCTAAATCCAGTGCCTATCTGGTCCCTTTCTGGTCCCTCTCTAACGCCTAGTTTCTGGTACCGTATCTGGTGGCACACGCCAGGTGGCTGCGGAGGAGGAGGAGCAGGAGTTTGAGCTGACCATCCCTGGGGAGATGCCACAGGAGATGGCGGAATTCTTCGAGGACATCCAGCAAAGTGAGTTGGACTGCCATCTGTACGGCTGTCAACAGTTGCGTGATGCCTGCAACGTGTGAGGAATCAGCCCTCGGCCCATGGCCTGTAGCTGTACATGGTAATGTCTCCCCCACCGCCCCCACCCCCTCCGCCCCCACCCCCTCCGCCCCCACCGCCGCCCCCACCGCCTGTTTTCAGTTGCGTGATAGACTTGTAGGCATGGTATCCACTTGTAGGTTCGTGGGTGGGCTTCCCAAGGTTACAAACCACTTTGAGGTGGTTTGCCCATGGCAACAAGTCCTGCCGGGATGTCTTCATTTACCATCTTGGTTTGCACGTCCAGGGTGATTAACTGTCCCCTAACTTCGTACGCACATTGCTCCATATCCCCGCCTTTCGCCCTCTGTTGGACACAGGAGTAGTGGGACGTTTGGCATGTTGGCGGTGGTGGGCTACCAGTGCAGCCCACTTACCTGCCCAGCGGTGTAGGCAGCCATCCAGCTTGCTCATCCCCCCCACCTGCCTGAGCCCCCGCCCGCCCACCCACCCACCCACCCACCCACCCACCAACCCACCCACCCACCCACCCACCCACCCACCCACCCACCCACCCACCCACCCACCCACCCACCCACCCACCCACCCACCCACCCACCCACCCACCCACCCACCCACCCACCCACCCACCCACCCACCCACCCACCCACCCACCCACCCACCCACCCACCCACCCACCCCACCCACCCACCTGCCCGCCCGCCCGCCCGCCCACCCGCCCGCCCGCCAGCCAGCCCGCTTCCACTCACACAAGTTCTGTAGTGTCCTGTGGCATTGGCCTGAGCACTCCCATTACTGCTTGGGCTGTGGTCACAGCGCCTGTTATTCCCTTCCCCTCTTGCCGTCCTCCCTTGCCTCTACCATGCTGCAGACATCCTGCAGCTCAACAGCGACCGCATGGCCGCGCTGCAGCAGCTGCAGAAGGTGAAGTCGGACAACGCCAAGCTGCTGATGCGGGTCACCGAGATGGACCGCGCGCGCATCGAGATGGACATGATGGTCAAGGAGCTGCGTGGCCGGCTGCAGCAGGTGGAGGTGAGCGACGGGTAGACGTGGTGATGTGGTGATGGGGGCATTGGAGAGGGGGGTTTGTAGGGCGTGGCGGCAGCTGGTGGAGGTGAGCGGGAGCATGAGGTCACAATGAACATGCTGATCAGCCTGAGTATTAAGTTGATGAGGAGATGGTGCAGGGTATGGCTGAAGCAGGAGGCGGCACCTGGGATTAAGGCTTGTTTGCAAGGGAGCGACAAGCTGACCTCGTAGTGGATGGATGGCGCATGTGAAGAGGATGTAGGGCACGGCTGCAGAAGGTGGAGGGGGGTGGCCCGATACTCCTGGAGACACATGGATGTGCTGGCAGTGCCCCATGGGAGTTTCATGGTGGGTAACTGGCCCCATGCCACCAAAGCATGCCGACGGGTAACTAGCCCCATGCCACCAGAGCATGCCGACGGGTAACTAGCCCCATGCCACCAAAGCATCTCTACCTTTATGATGGGTAAGTGTGAGAGCCGGAGGTCTCAGGGCAGGGGTGCTTATGAGTGTGTCTTTTTGTCCATTGCAGCGTAAAGTGAGTTTTTAACTGCGGGCTGGTTTGTGTTCCAACAAGTCTGTGGCCCGACATTCAGCATTGCCCCGGCCCAACCCTGGCTTGCCGTCGTGGCAGTACTGTCGTGGCATGCTAGCTTCCTGTCGTTCTCCCTTAGGGCCATCTGGATCAATGGATCCGGCGTCGCTGAGCTTGACCGCCCAGACAGAGGTTGCTGTGTCTCTGCTACGCTCAAGGGTTGCTTCATGCTCCCCGAGAAATTTCTAATATGACCCACCGGCTTGCTCCCTGGGTGGCTGTGCGTGTGTGCTTGACTTGTTGCGTGCAGGAGGCGAAGGCGGCGGGGGCAGACGCCAGCAAAAGTAGGTGTATCTGATAGAACACACAAGAATAGTAGTTTCTGAGGCACACTCCCTATGTGGCACTCCCTCTTCCAGTCCTTGCCTGGCTGCGCCAATTCCTGAACCGCGAGCCTGCCTGGACGATGGGCCCCACCACTTCTTCTTGGCTATGCAAGGCTGGGCTGGGAGCAGGGGAGCTGCTCTATGTGTAACCAGGTCACCTGCTCTGTATGTGCTCCGGTCGGGGACTGCCAGCTTCTAGCCACCCACCGTTACCATCCCTTGCTGCACCTCCTGGTGCCCATTCCTGTTGCGCTCTATACATCGTTGACATATCTTACTAACAAATCTCATTGGCGTATCCTTTTTGTTTTACTATATCATTGAGATATCTTATTAACAAATCTGATCGGCGTATCCTTTTGGTTTCACCATATCATTGACATATCTTATTAACAAATCCTATCAGCACATCCTTTTGGTTTCACCATATCATTGACATATCTTATTAACAAATCCTATCAGCACATCCTTTTGGTTTCACCATATCATTGACATATCTTATTAACAAATCCTATCAGCACATCCTTTTGGTTTCACCATATCATTGACATATCTTATTAACAAATCTGATCGGCGTATCCTTTTGGTTTCACCATATCATTGACATATCTTATTAACAAATCCTATCAGCACATCCTTTTGGTTTCACCATATCATTGACATATCTTATTAACAAATCCTATCAGCACATCCTTTTGGTTTCACCATATCATTGACATATCTTATTAACAAATCCTATCAGCACATCCTTTTGGTTTCACCATATCATTGACATATCTTATTAACAAATCCTATCAGCACATCCTTTTGGTTTCACCATATCATTGACATATCTTATTAACAAATCCTATCAGCACATCCTTTTGGTTTCACCACATCATTGACATATCTTATTAACAAATCTGATCGGCGTATCCTTTTGGTTTCACCATATCATTGACATATCTTATTAACAAATCCTATCAGCACATCCTTTTGGTTTCACCATATCATTGACATATCTTATTAACAAATCCTATCAGCACATCCTTTTGGTTTCACCATATCATTGACATATCTTATTAACAAATCTGATCGGCGTATCCTTTTGGTTTCACTGTGCGCGTGTATGCACTTTTCCCCCTGCATGGGCCTTTTCCTTTTGTGGTCCATCCTTCCTCCCATTGGCTCCATACCCCACCAAAATATATGCCTGCCAGGAGCCAGCCTCATAAAAGCCCGAGTTGCTCATTGCCTATGCCTAACTTTGCCATCTGCCATGCCTTTGCCACAATCGTGCCCTTGGCAATGCCCGTGCCATAATGTCTGTTCTCTCCCAGGATCCAGCGGCGGCGGCTTCGACGTGGAGGAAGAGGCAGCGCTATCGGCCTCGCTCTCCCTCGCGCTCGACCGCATGTCCTACGCACGCCAGCTCAGCGACGACGAGGCGCGGCGGCTGCGCGGCCGGCTGCTGGCGCGCAACCACCAGCTGCTGGCCCTCTACCGCGACACGGTGGCCAACAAGCCAGACGCGCCCGATGACCAGCTGGCTGGCGTGTTGCGCAAGTACCTCACGCGGCAGCGGTGAGGACATTGACATTGATTTTTTTGTGGTGTTGATTTTTGTGTGGCGTTGCATGGCTCACTCGTAAGGGTGCAGCAGACTCCTTGTCTGGGGCGGCGGTAGGGTTTCATTATTCTCCTCAATCTCCTGTGCGGGTGGCAGCAGCAAGCGCACTCATCCAAGTGTGCAATGCTGGCTCTTGCCTTTTAGCAGTGCTTGGAGCAGTGCAATGGTCGACAGCGCTCCACCCCCATGTGCGCAGTGACAGCAGATGGCTCGCATGCAGAGTGGCTGTTTGCCATGGGAGCGTGCCTCATATGCACAGTACACCTAAAGCAGGTTCCATTCCGCTTGGCGCGATGATCATCAGTGGCTGCTGTGTGAAGAGGGCGCGGTAGCTTGGGGCAGCATTATGGAACTCCCATGTGCCGTGGCAGCTGCTTCCAGTGAGCCATGGCACTGTTGGTGCACATTGCGGACACTGGCCAGTGGTCCTTGTGTGAGTGAACTAGCCTCTCTTTTGTATAGTGGCAGCAGCGTGAAGCGAGTGTGGCATGTGGAAGCAGCGTGACGGTTGTCCTAGGCAAACATTTGTGTGTCATTGATGAGGACCTTGCGTGCAGTTGCATCAGCTTGGAGCTAGGGGTGTGGTGAAATTTTTTGTGCGATACTGGGATGCGAACCAAAGAAAGATATCATTTATCTATTGTTTCATAGAGAAATGTCGCGGATGGCACTGTAGTGGGTAAGAGCTTGCTTGTGAGTTCACATGGGTAGCAGTGGATTGTCACGGATTCAGCTGCAGAATACGGGGTGTAAAACTGTGCAAGGCTTCAGAAGGGTGGGTGGTGGGTAGCACCACGCTTGGTTGGGGGGATACACCCATGTGGTAGTTTGCTGTGAAACCATGCAGTAGTGGGAAATGCTGCTCCCCGATGCACCATAGCAAGGGCATGAGTCTGTGTGCCAGCAAAGGTTTGTTTGTAGCGGGCAGGACTGCTGGTGCATGGCTCTATGAATGTGGTTTCCTCATCGCCCTGCCCTTCATTGGCTTCCTCCACCCGCCACCTCCTTGCCGCCTTGACTGCGTGGACAGGTCGGACCTGACGGTGGTGCACATCACGCCGGAGCTGGGCGAGGTGGCGGAACTAGGCGCGCTGGCAGGGACGGTGGCGGGCATCTGCCAGGCGATACAGAAGAAGAGCGTCTACGTCGAGGTCATCCTGCCAAAGTGAGTGCCCTGTTTAGGCGCTGGAGCAGTTTCTTTTTCTTTCTTTCTTTTTTTTTTGCCAGCAGTTTGTTTCATCCTATTATTGCTTCTGCAAAGCAGACATTCTTGTTTTTTGGCAGCAGACATTTTTATGCTTTGCCAGCAGCCCCGAGTCTGTAGTTTCATGCGTGTCATTGTCATTGTTGCAAAGGCCAGGGCTGTGTGACCTGTCGTGTTTGTGGTATCGTCCTTGTGCTGTTTGATTCTACATGGCGGCAGTGCTTTTGCTAGGGGTTTTTGTCATTCGTCAAACTGTTGACTATTTGCCTCGGCACTTCGTCAAATGGTTGACTATTTGCCTTGGCGCTTCGTCAACCCTGGGGGGGGGGGGGAGGAGGAAGCTTTATTTCTTCATAATTAACTTAAGGTCGCTCACGCCTCACACACGCATGTAATGCATGTGGATAAAACATAATATCACATAGTGGTTGTTGACAACTGCATAAACTACAGAATAATAACTAGTATCGTTCACAGCTAGGCCTGAGTCAAGTGTGCACCGCACGAGGCCATTAAACAACCATCACATCCTCCTCGCTGCTATCAACAGGCACTAGTGGCACAGTTTTGTCCGAGCTTAGCCCTGCACCCTGCGCGCTGCGCGCGCCTGTCCACTGTTGCTGTACTGCTTGTTGTACTCCTGTCTCTGCCTTTGCGCTGCTGGCTTTCTCCTGCCCTTCTTCTTCCCTGGCTCAGAGCTGCCGTCATCATCGGCCTTGCTCCTTTCTGTCCTGGCCCCCTCCTCGCCAGATTCCTCCTCGCCAGATTCCTCCTCGACAGAGTTTGAGGCGCTGTCAGATGATGCTGACTGGCCGCCATCTTCCTCTTCCTGCGCATTAGACCCATCCTCTTCCTCACGCTCTACTCTCTTGCGTTTGTCGCGGCCCTGCCTGCCCTCCTTTTCATCTAAACTGCAGCCTAGGTCGACGATATTTTCCGTTGCTACAGTTTCTCCAGCTTGCTTCTTAAACAGAGCATTTAGGTGCTAGTCTTGAAACCTGCCGTTTTTCTTTGACATTTTCTAGCTCATGCAACACTACCTAAACATCGCCCGCCGCCATTATCGAAACAATTTAGCAAGCAATATTTTATCGCACATGTAGTCGCCAGACGGCCTGATGTCGGAGGGTAATTAAAATTAATACCATGATTACCGGTAATAATTTTTTCATGCCCTGGTCGGCTCAAGTCCTGCCGTGCTCGTCTTCAGTTTTAAGGTACCCGAGCATTGTCCTGAACCGTACTGTCTTTCCAAACCATACTCTAACTGCAGCGTACCTAGGATTCAGATGGTACGGGCTGACGGCCTGACGCCGCGCCGCTGGACCTCAGGTCTGGACTCTGGCCTGACTTAAGTGGTTGACGAATACCCTAAACATTTCGTCAAACCGGTTGACGAACTGCGGAACATATTCGTCAATTGGTTGACGAATTGCCCAAAATGGTTGACTATTTTACTACTATTTTCAAAATTCGTCAACCGGTTGACGAAATAGTCCCGTTAGCAAAAGCACTGCATGGCGGTCCTTGGCTGGACGGGAAATTTCATCCATTCCTGTTTATACATTTTCACAGATCCCTGTCGTTGGAAGTGCTTGCACCCTCTTTTGTTTGAGCTTTTGTCACCTGCTGTCGTAGTCCAATTACTTGATCTACTTTGGTCCAAACCGTCGTACCTTTCATAGTTATCTGGCATTTGCAGTTGTGACCGTGGTGACTGACGCACACAGGTCACCATCTACTGTCTTTCATGATTGGCAACTGTATTTCGCCCCAACCCCAAGACCCAAGCCCAATCCCCACTTGTGTACTCATGTGATGATTGTGATGCCCCATGCAGGGACGACGCTATCATCAAGTACGACTCATCATAACTGTCTCAACATCAAGTATTACTCATTATCACTATCTTTCCACCCGTCTGCTGACGGTTGCATGAGCACCGTGTTGAATCTAATTGCCGTTATCTGACCCACGCGCGCAGGTACGACACGATCAACAAGAACGCGGTTTCGGAGCTGAGGCGCGTGGACTCGATGAAGTTCTCCTTCCCCTTTGGCGGGAAGACGTTTGAGAATCATGTGTGGACGGGGTGAGCACGTGCACATTTTGTGGGGCAGCCGTAGCTTGTCTCTTGCTCGGCACAAAGACTCACTAGCCCCTACTTATTGCTAATGGTTGTTTACTACGCCTCCCTTTTGCCCAATGTAAGGTGCGCGTGCGAGCCTGTTACGTGCCCTTTGGTGGGAGGGAAAATAAATTCTATTGTAGATTACTTACCGCCAGTGTCAGCAGACTCGTCGTAACTGAGGGTTGATTAATTTATTTTTTTTTCGTTTTCTTTTGTCTTTGTCTGTGTTTCCTCCTGGAACGTCTTCATGGCGATGCGTGATGGGTGCGCCAGGGTGGTCGGGGGCATCCCTGTCTACTTCATTGAACCGGTCACGCTGGACTTCTTCCGCCGAGGGCAGGTGTATGGCTGCGACGACGACTTTGAGCGGTGAGTGCATACATGATGTATTTGTGTCTGTGCATCTCAACTGGAGCGGTGGTTGCAACCGCTGGTTGATATATCAGTGATGCGTGGGTCGTCAGCATGTGTTCTTGAACGCTGAGTGCACACCGACAACAATGTTTAGTGGTGAGTGAGCCAGTGGCTGATGGGTTAGCGATTGCGCCGGGTGTAGGCGCCGGGTGTAGTGGTTGTTTGGGTCCATGGGTGTATGATTCACGGGTAGCTTATGCAGGCGCGCCAATACGCATATCTACTCGCTTCGTTCCTTTTCCCCTCATCTGCTGCTTACGCCAACCGTTTTGTATCGCCATGCCCGAATTCTCTTCACATTCGCCACTTCATCTGCCCTTTTTTTTGGCCGCGTGGTCATTGCAAAAGAATATAAAGAATTTAGTAATATTGTCCTAATCATATCATATCGTATGCCACAAACCCCATCGTTACCGCACGGTTTACCTACTGCCGCACAGCCCTTCGGACTCCCAACCTGACTGTATTTTGTCCTGCTTGTTGACCTTGTTTGCACCGCATCATGATTCCATCCCTTGTCACCGCCAGGTTTTCCTACTTCTGCCGCGCGTCCCTGGAGCTGCTGCTGGCGCTGGGCAAGATGCCCAACGTGATCCACCTCCACAACTGGCAGACGGCACTGGTCGCGCCACTCTACTGGGAGCTCTTCTACCACAAGGGGCTCAACAAGAGCCGCATCGTGTTCACGTGCCACAACTTCAAGTACCAGGTACATGACTGCGGTCACCGGTAGTAGCCTTGAGAGGGGTTGTTGGAGTACTTCCAGTTGGGTTATTAACCGCTCCTGTTGGGTTATTAACCGCTCCTGTTGGGTTATTAACCGCTGTTCACTACAGGATGCTGGCCCGGCTCGTATGATGTCATGTACGCCATGGCTGTCATCATGGCAGCTGGGTAATCGCGGATGCAACCCAACTGCTTTTCCCGTGCCTCCATTCCTGCTGTCGCTGTAACTAAGGAGACTTGCTCCAATTCCTCCTCGACAGCCTGCTCACTATTGTCTGCCCACATGGTTTTCCCAATCTCCTCATCGCACGGTCCTCGCTGCATGGCCCTTTTCACAGCTGGCTTCATGGCCCTCATAACCTTCTTGATTTTCTCTTCACGGCCCTCACATTAGATCCCTTATCTCATCGCCCTCTTGACAAATCTTATCTAATGACCCTCATCTCAAAATCCTTCTCCATGGCCCTCTGCATGGCCCTCTTTTGTTGACCCTCATCCCCCGCCCCAGCTGCAAGAGGAGCCCCGCAAGCTGGAGCTTGTGGGCCTGAGCCCCGACTTCCTCAACCAGCCGGACCGCATGCAGGACAACTTCTTCACGGACAAGGTCAACATCCTCAAGGTGAGTGCACGAGCGGTTGAGCGTAATGGTTGAGCGTACCAACGGTTGAGCGCACCAACGGCTGACGTCAAGTCTTCCTTTGTCCCGCAGCAGCATGCTCTGCATGTGTCGGCTTGCGCTTGGGGAACCAGAGGCTGGGTGGAAAGGCCAGTCAGTAAAAGAGCCACACCCCCTTCCCTCCATACGGGAATCCACATTGCGCTTCACGTTTTAGCTCCCTTCTTCCTGCAAGATTTAGCAGTGTCCTTGCTGTTCTCATTGGCACCGACCGGCTGTTTTGCCTGCTATCTACCCTTTCTCCATGCAACCCTTCCTCTAACATAGCTTTCGCTTGACATTTCCTTTGGTACTCTTACTGCCTACCGCGTGTGCACCAACGCTGCCACCTCTCGCCTTGACCCCCAACGACGCCACCTCTTGCCTTGACCCCCAGGGTGGCATCGTGTTCAGCAACAAGGTGACAACGATCAGCGCGCAGTACGCCAAGGAGGTGATGACCGCCGAGGGAGGATCCGGCATGCACAGCACGCTCAAGGCGCACCAGTGAGTCGCACGGGCATCGGCATGGCTTCATCTTGTCGGTGATGGGGGGGGGGTTTGCATGCACAGCACGCTCAAGGCGCACACCAGTGAGTCGCGAGGATGTGCAGGATTGCTGCGGTAATTGCTAGCGTGCATGCCCATCCTACGCTGATCGTGCTCGATCCCACACCAGCTCCCCGTGCCCACAGCATCAAATCAATCGGTTGATCCTCGACACTGCCACTTTGTCTACCCCCCCGACATCACGGCACCACAGCCATTTTCTCACTCACCCTCTGGTTTGCAGTGCTGAGAGATTCTTTTGAACTCCCCTGGGACAAAACTGCGGAGTGATGCGCCTCGTATCTGGGCATGGCCAATGTAAAAAGGAAGAAAAAGATTCTCCCCGTGTTTTCCAACCGTCACCGCTCAAGGTTCTGGTCCTACCCACCATTTGTATCGACATCACCTCACACTGGTATCTGCCTGCAGGGGCAAGTTCATGGGCGTGCTGGGCGGGCTGGACGAGAAGAAGTGGAACCCCGCGATTGACAAGGCGCTGCCCGCGCGCTACAGCATGGGCGAGAGCAGCCGCGAGGGCAAGCGCACGTGCAAGAAGGCGCTGCTGAAGCGCCTGGACATGAGCATGACCAGCGAGGCGCTCAACAAGCCGCTGGTGGGTAACTTGGCTTAGTATGCACGTGTTAACGGGTTGAGTGGCGCATCAAGTCGTGGGTGGGCTTGTTTGCACGCGTTAACGGGTTGGTGGGAGGGGCCGCTGGGCCATACTGTTTGCATGCAAGCTGCTGCTGGTGGGTGGGCTGCATATTTAGTCAAATGATAGATAGGAGGCTGCACAAGGGTGGCCAGCTGGGTACACATGGGCAACTCGTTCTATTGGGCAACTTGTTGTTGTTGTTGTTGTTCTATTGGTTTGGGTGGCCCTAACTGTTGTAATGGCCCTAATCTTTGTTTTGGCGTAACAGCTGTTTGGGACGCAGACGAGCGGTTGCAAATCACTTTGCCATGTGCCCCTGGTGGGGAATCAAGGAGCAGGAATTTTGAAGTTTGGAAAGTGAAAAAAATTCTAAACCCATTCTGTATATGCGTTGCCACACGCGGGTCCTGGGCCTGAGTAGCTCGCTACTTGATTTTCTGATTGGGTGGTTGCGCATGCGTGGCCATGAGTGGGTGGGCGTGCGGGGTCGGGCATCTACTGTTTCGCAAGGCAAGGCAAACCCTCTGGCTCCTTAGAAACGTGGGAGGCCTTGGAAAGCTTACGCAGGGAGCTGTGCCCATCGGTCCTTGGGGCGGCACCCGTTAACAAACGGTTGTTTGGCCATGTGTGTTTTACGCGTTCGAATACTTTCCTATGTGGCGCAGGTGGCGTGCTTCTGCCGGCAGCTGAACAACCCAGAGATCCTGGCCCTGGTGGAGCAGGCCATCAACAGCACGCTGCGCGCGGGGGGGCGCTTCATCTTCATGGGTTCCAGCCGGCAGCCGCGCATGCAGATCGCGCTGGAGGGCTTGTCGCGTGACTTCCAGGTACACTCGTGTGCTGCGTTGCTTATAATCTGGTTTTCGCTTGGGTGAGAGGTGCGCTCAAGGGCCGGTCACGCGACTTCCGTGTACAGCAGCGATTATTTTACGTTACTACCTCTCTTGCTGTATGTGCTGCCCCATGGTCTCTCTTGCCCTAATAACCTCTACAATAATCTAATTGATTAGGCAGGAAAAGGGCCAGGAGCAGGGGCAGGGGCAGGGGCAGGGGCAGGGGCAGGGGCAGGGGCAGGGGCAGGGGCAGGGGCAGGGGGCAGGGGACTACGGAAAAGATGAATCGCACGGCCAGCACGGCAGCCGGTACGAGCCTTATGACCAGGGAAGGAATACCCAGCCCAGCTCTGGCAGACAGGCCGCCAAGTCCCCTTACCACGCCAGCAGTTACGATACTAAGGGCGAAGGGTCACCATCTCCTGATCAGCACGAGCGTCGACGTCGTGGGATGCAATACACCCACGGTGAAGACTCCTATTATACCCACGGTGGGTTCAGGGTGTGCAGCTTGGCCTTCCGCATCGGAGACCTCCTCGGAGCTGGAGGGGGGGATGCATAACCGTAAGCGCCCTCAGGGTATTGCTGCAAGGGCTCACCGAGGGTATAATAGGAGTCTTCACCGTGGGTATATTGCATCCCACGACGTCGACGCTCGTGCTGATCAGGAGATGATGACCCTTCGCCCTTAGTATCGTAACTGCTGGCGTGGTAATAGGACTTGGCGGCCTGTCTGCCAGAGCTAGGCTGGGTATTCCTTCCCTGGTCATAAGGCTCGCACAGGCTGCCGTGCTGGCCGTGCGATTCATCTTTTCCGTAGTCCCCTGCCCCTGCCCCTGCCCTCTCTTGCGCTAATCACCTCATGCATCCGCCTGCTTCATAATTTTCTGTGCCCCTCTCCCCCCCTTGCCCCCTCGCCTGACGGCTGCATGATCTCCCCTTTCATCTTTCCTCCCCCCCCATTCACGTATTAACTGGCACACCTGCTTTTTTTACCTTCATCCCTCTCTCACCCTCCCCCCCCCCACACACAGCGCGGCACGGACGACGGCCGCATGCTGGTCAAGTACGATGAGGACTTGGCGCGGCTGATGTACGCGGGGAGCGACATCACGCTCTCCCTCCCCATCACTGAGCCTGGGTCGCAGAATGAGGTGAGGGGGCGGCGGCGGTTTGAGCAATAGATGGCGTTTGTATGTGTGTGTGCGCGCGTGCGTATGTGTGTTTAATGGTATGTGCGTGCGTGTATGTGTGTGTGGCCCAGGAGCGAGGTGAGAGGCACGCATAATAAATGAATGGGGGGCAGCGCTTCCAGAAGCCAAGGCCTGTTGAGTGATAACCCATGTGTAGCATGTGCGTGAGAAGCCTGGAGTGAGGCAATGTGGGTGGTTGTAGTGCATGTGAGTGTGGAGTGGGCGGCTTTCATGCACTGCCAGGACAGCCACATCTTGGTTTCTAGCAACAGCACTTACAGGCCTGCAGAAATGTGGACAAGGATTACATGGCCAAAAGCAAAAATTACTACTGCTTCCATCTGCGATTGGCCACATTCATGTGGCATTAGACCTGTACTTGTCATGTCCATGTCACTGTCTCCACAGCGTGTGTTGACTCGCACCACCTTGGCTGCGTTCCGGGTTGCTTGCCGCTCATGCAACCAGGACACCTGCTTGTCCACGCAACATGCCTCTGACTTCCGTGTGTCCGTTGTTGCCTCCCCTTGCACCCACACGCGCACCCACACGCACACGCACACACACACACACACGTGCACACGCACACGCACACACAAACACACACACACACGCACACACGCACACGCACACGCACACACGCTCACACACGCTGGTTCTCCTCCTCTGCCAGCTCATCGCACTGCGCTACGGATCCGTCCCGGTCGCGCGGCAGCTGCCCGGCTGGAGCGACTGGTAAGGATGAACAAAGAGAATTAGTTAGGACAACTGGGTAGCAGGGAAGTGTGGGCAGTCAGAAAACTGGGAAGCGGAGCAATAGCAACTGGTAATGATACAGAAGGAAAATAAAGTTAGGACAAGTGACATGTAAGGATGAAGCGAGAAGGGAGAGACAGTGCTTGGTTAGGGAAACAGACAGTGGCAGGGGGTGGGGTGGTGAGTGCGGATGGCACTGAGAGGCAGAGTCGGAGGTTTGGATAGCCCTGTGTGGGTGGGTCTGGGTTTGAAGCTTGTGGGGAGGGAGAAAGGGGATGAGGGGAAAGGCTTGTGGGTTAGGAAGCTAACTTTCTTGTTACTGTCTGTCATTAACGAATAGAAAATCACTTGTGATTGAGCTGCCTGATAGAGGGCGACCTGCCGAGCCTTTCTGTAGTACGTTTTCCTCGGGTTTTCTTTTCCTGCGCCATCACACACCTTAGCCTTGATGCTCCAGGATGGATACACATACAAGCAGTTGTCAGGGCCCGTGGCTAATTTCGTTTCTGGGCTGAAATCATCAATGTTAAGTAAACTGCTATAGACATAGCAATAATTATGAGTATTTTAAAAACTATCTCGGTGCATGCAGCGTCGAGACTCGGTGTCGACATGCATGACCTCGTGGCGCATCATCCATGCGAGGTTTGCACACGGAGCTGCTGTACCCTGCACCCCGTGCATTCCTCGCCCAGGGCCTCAGCGGCCCCTGAATGCACTGCATTTTGCGTGGGGGTGACCCTGTGTGGTAAACTAAACTCAAACCCTGAACCCTAACCCCTGCATCGGTTGCCCTCCGCAGCGTGTTTGATGTGGGGGACCCCAACATCAACAAGCGCGACGCCAACGGCTTTGTGTACGGCGGCACCGACTTTGCGAGCGTGGACGGGACGCTCAAGCGGGCGCTGGCGTACTATGTGCGTTTTTTCAAACCCGTGCATCTCTACTCCGTAGTCTCTACCTTGCACATTTGCTTTTTGTTGTATTCACCTTTGCCCGGACTTACAGACTTTTTTTTTGCAAACTTATAGCCCGAGGCGGGGCCCGAGATTAATTAAGAGGTACCTTGAAATTAAATAAGAGACATGCCTCTATCCAGATATATTTTTGGACGCGAGATCCGATTGGCGTTAACTTGTAGTTTTGGACGACAAGTCGACAGCGTGTCAAGCCGTTTAATTCATTTCGACTTTTACATTTTCACGTAATCGTCAAAAAAGGATCACTTATATACCCGACTTCTCCGTTAAATCTCATCGACCGCGTTTCGAAACAACCCACGAACGCCGTAGATGCAGATCCAACGGAGTAAACAACGTCACGACCGACGCGGCGCCAAATAGTCGCCTAGGTTCCTAGCTTTTCTGCGAGCCATTTTCGTGCCGCGTCGTGTACCCGTGAGATGTACCCATGAGATGTACCCGTGAGATGTACCCGTGAGATGCAAAATCCGCTTGCCAGACCGGGATTCCGGGAACTCCGTCCAATACCGTCGTGCAGTACCACCAATGCACTACCAATCTATCAATCGTACAATACTACGACTTAACGCCAACAGAAACTCGCCTCCAAAACTAGATATTCATAGATGCACGCCTCTTATTTAATTTCAAGGTACCTCTTATTTAATCTCAGCCCCCGCAGGCCGCAGACTTGTCTTCTCCCGGTCAGGGCTAAGTTTTGCAAAAAACCTAAGTCCTAAGTCGAAACCATTTTTTCCTCCTGTTTGCCCTCGCGTGCGATTCCCTAAAAAATGTCTAGCCATGCTGCTCTCGATAGGGGAGCGCAATCAGATGGGATGGCGAATGGGGACAAGTTTGTGTTCGCATAAGAACATGCTGAGAATGAGAATGCTTTACCAGAATCTTGTAATCTGTGTTACTGATAGTGGATCCCTGTTGCCTGGGGATAATGCCCCCCCTGTTACTGTGGAGCTTCTGCTTTCTTTGTTCACGGTGCTCCAGTAATGAGCTAAGTTGGCCACACCCAGTTCTTATTAAGTTGCCAATATCTTAATCAGGGTAAGGTATGCATCGTGGTGGTATCGCTGCCAGCATATTTGATTAATGAGATATTTTTGCGCTGGTAGAGGGTGTCCTTTGTTTACCTTTCTACTCGATTATTCTACTGCTCCAATTGCGGCAGGAATCATTTTCTTAGCTACTATTCACGCTGTGTAACCCTGCATGGATTGCAAGGATTTGGCTGGTATGGAGCAAGTGAGCTAAGGTCGCATTCCTCAATTCGTAAGCTGACAAAATGCCTTTCTGGGCATGCGTGCGCTTGCCGTGGCGCGCCTTTGTGGGGGATCCGCAGGCCAACCCCGACAAGTGGCAGGTTCTGGTGGACCAGGGCATGTCGATGGACTTCAGCTGGGACGCAAACGCGAGCGACGACTACCTGGCGATGTACGAGAGCGTGAAGGCCGTCTGAGGCCACTATGCCCCAGGACCAGTCCGCCCGAGACCGCCAGCAACGGCCTTACATGGGCCAGCAAATGTATCCGCGCGGCCAAGTTGTCAATCTTGTTCATGGAGGGCTACCTGCATGCTCACCTTCATGGATGGCCATCTGCGGCCTACAGAGGGTTGTCGGATCGAGCACACCCTGGCCCGGCACGGCAGGGAGCGGCCGCGTCCCTCCTACCTAGGCTTTGCGGGGCCTTTCTCTCCTAGCCCGGGGACACCTTGCTCCAAAGCTTAGTCCTGCAAGTGGATCATGCGACGTGCACCCACACCAGCGTCCCAGACATGTGGTTGAATGCCCGAAGGTTTTGTGGTCGAAGGGAGTAGGTAATCACCATCGCTGGGGGTGCTCATGGTACAACCCGGTTCCTGCTGTCACGTGGATTGGTGGGCAGAGCACCTGACCACATGGCATGGTTTGGCAGCATGGGATTCATGCTGTGGCCGCTTGCCATCTTGCATCGGCATCGGGTGACTATTTTTCGGGGAGTCTGGACGTCATCGTGGAGGGACGGGAAGGGATCCTGTGTTTTGCAGAAACATTGAAATTGGGAATGTGTGAGATGCTCCCCTACCAAACCCTGGAGCTGCCGCCCCTTAGCTGGCCCTTATGTGTAGTAATATACCACGCACGGTTGCCAATTCTGAGTGGGTGGGATGCCAGGATCAGCATCGCACCAAGGCCTGTGCTGTGTGGTAGAGATTCACGGCGCAATGAGTGGTGTGTCAGTTATAGCAAATTCAAGGTGGGAGTCCCCCATGTCGTCATGTCCTCCCCTTTTTTCCAAGTTGGACGTGGCGGTTGGAACACAGCTGTGGTGCTACCACAATGTAAATATGTTGTTGGCTAAAATGAACCGAGAGCGCATTGATTTGCTATGCAGGCATACGCCCTGTGTTTGGGCAGTGTGAGCTGACGGAGATTATCGTAGTATGCTTCAGTTTGCTGCATTTTGGTCTCTGAGATCTATGTCTTCAGGACTGCCGCTTTCATGTGTTTGGCCCTGTCATAGTGAGAACACTGGTCACCTCGAGGGTCAGAGTGCCCGTTGTCTGCCCGGACATGATCCTCGTACCGGCAGCAACGCATGTCTCCTGCGCTCACCTGCTATGGTGGCGGACAGACGTGTTGTCATGTCGCCGTATCCGGGCCGACTGTATTGCGGCCCAGGCGATTTAGATTTACTCGATCAGGCCCTCCGACGGGCCGACAACACTTACTAATGCCTGCCTGTAGTCGTTTGTCGTGTTGGCTAGCTAGTGCTTCAGTTACTCGAGTACATTCCTTTTGGCTTTCGCTGTAATATTTTATATTTGTTGCCCGCTGTCTCCGTATTCCGGCAGTTTATCTTGATCTCAATAATAACATGGAATTTTCTCACTTCATAACATGGAATTATTAGCACTGGCTACGTTTACTGAGCAGAGGCTCACCCAAGACCCTTGCATGTGCCCAACGTACCTCCAAATCTACACCCCTCGTAGTACCGATGTAGGACCATTGTAGTTTACACCCTACCCTTGCAGGAAGTAGCCCAGCGTGTATATTAAAAGCCATATACCCCTTCTCAGGGATATGTGCAACATGTACTCCCAACGGAGTCATGTTCCAATTCAATTCAATTGTAGTCTCACTCAGTCGGTTGATCGAAGGCATACGTCCATTTTCTGCTTATTCATACGTCCATTTTCTTTAGGTCCCACTTAATTAGGGTTTAGTAGTGGCGTTTTGCCGCCAATTGTGGCGGTGTGGCACCAAATTTGGTGATTTGTGGCTGTGCATATAAGTCGGCATCGTGCCATGATGAGATTAGGCATCGTGCCATGCACGAGCCACGAGCCACGAGGTAGCCATGGCTGACGGCGGAGCTCATAACTTTCACGTTTGAGCACCGAATTTAGTCGTGAATATCACAATCGCTTCGTCTTTCTAAGACGCACATGCTGATATAATTTTCCGACGCTATTACGCAATATACGATGAGCAAACGCCCATCGACGCAACGCAGCCTGACGGCTGCGCTCGGCAATGAAAATACGTCTGTAGCTCCGGCTGCAGCTTCGCCATCAGGTCCGGCAGGCGGCAGTGACACTAGTCGCGCACTGGTAGTCGCCCAGCACCCTCCCGGGCTTCCTGCCTCGCCCTCAGCCTCGCCTGATCCCAAGCGCAGTCGCTCAGACGAACCTGGCTGGTCTGAGCGAGATTTTGACGTTGATCGGCTTTTTGCCACCTTCGACATCAACAGGCTTGCCTTTTTCGAAATACATTGCTCCAAGTTACTGGAGCTCGTGTTTTACGGGTCCCACGCCTCACTGCTGGCCCTGTGCGAGCAGTTCCATTCCAGAACCCACCTTTTCCGCAACGGAGCTGACGGCCGGTTTTCCGACCGCCCAGCTGACGCCCCTACCTCGGCCAACATGGCCGGCTGGCCTCGCCCCCGCCTTCAGCTCGCAGCTCTCTTTACCATCACTAAGCGCTCGGCCTTCGACCTTTTGCAACCCTGCCCCGTTACCGAATCCACCTTCCTCCGCCACCTCCACGACGCCTTCTCACAGCACGTGTCGCCCATTGCTGCCAATGTGCGCACGCTGGCTGCTGAGCTCCCCACCATCCCCACCGCCACCGCCGCCCTCCTCGCCTCCACCCCCCCCCTCCGCCTCCACCGACTCCATCATCGCCCAGCTCCGCGACATCGACCAGCGTCTTAAGGATAACGCCATCGCTATCGAGGTTCTGCAGAACACCGCAGGCCTCACCGCCCAGGCGGTGAAGGACATTGCCGCCAAGCCAGCCCCGGCTGGCCTGGTCGGCGATGCTCCTCCCATCACCACCTGGGCGGACATGCTTAAGCAACACACCACCTCCACCACCTCCGCCGTCGCAGCCCAGCTCCAACGGCAGACGCTTGACCTCCGCGAGGAGGCCGAGCTCGCCAAGCGCAGCCTTAACGTCATTGTCAAGAATCTCAAGATGGAGGAAGGTGAGAATTCCGAGAAGCTTGCGCGTGCTTTTGAGAGAGAAATCCTTGATCGCATGGGCCTTACTGGTGAGATCGAGCTGGCCGCCCACCGCCTTCCCCGCGCGCGGGGTAAGGCAGGGCCGCCCCCGCTCCTTCTCACCTTTAAGACCCCGGCGGACAAGATTTCTTTTCTCAGACGCCGCAAGCGGCTCGAGAAGACTCTCTTCACCCTTGATGACGACCTGACCCTGGCGCAGCAACAACGGCGACGGGAGCTATGGCCGACCTACCTCCAGCTCCGGCAGACCAAGGCGGGCCAGCCGGTGTACTGGAAGGGGGCGGCCATCTACGTCGGCCACAAGCCCTGGCAGGCGACACCCCCCCCCCCGCGGCCCCAGCGACTCCAGACGCCCCAGCTTAGGGGAATACAGCAGTAGTAGTGTAGAATAGATAGACCGTGGCCATGTACATGTACGCCTCCTAGAGGCACTATCCCAGCTAAGCCACGCGCTTTATTTAATCATGTACATGTGTGCCTATGATGAGCCACACTCCAGATGATGCCTAGCCTTATTTAGTTATGTTGTGCCCATGCAGGGAGTAACTCTCTGCTGAGAGCCACGCTTTAGCCTTTGTATAGCTATGCTGATCTTCCCCCCCCATGACAGGCTCCCCCTTCGCTGGGCATAGCTTGAAGATCATGGGGATGCACGTGCCCTGGTGCACCTAGAGCAAGGGTCCTTTACATCCCCACCCTTGCAGGAAGTAGCTTAGGATGTATGATAGGCCATATGCCCCCTCTCAAGGGCTATGTGCTACATATACTCCCAACGGAGTTATGTTACAATTCAATTCAATTCAATATAAGTCGGCGACCCCCTCGACCACCGCAGCCCCAGCAACTCCAGCCCCAGCCTAGGGGAATACAGCAGTAGTGTAGAATAGTTAGACAGTGGCCTTGTACATGCCCGCCCACTACCTGAGGCACTATACCAGCTTAGGCCTAGCCTTTTTAGTCATGTACATGTGTGCCTATGATGAGCCACCCTCCAGACGATGCCTAGCTTTATTTAATTATGCAGTGCCCATGCAGGGAGTAACTCTCTGCTGAGACGCCATGCCCTAGCTTTTTGTATAGCTATGCTGATCTTCCCCCCCATGACAGGCTCCCCCTTCGCTGGGCTAAGCTTGAAGATCATGGGGATTCAAGTGCCCTGGTGCACCTAGAGCAAGGGTCCTTTACATCCCCACCCTTGCAGGAAGTAGCTTAGGATGTATGATAGGCCATATGCCCCCCTCTCAGGGGCTATGTGCTACATATACTCCCAACGGAGTTATGTTACAATTCAATTCAATTCAATATAAGTCGGCCCTAAGTAAGTCAGTAAGTACTTGCGTGTCATGCGCAAAGGTCCCAAAGCTAGCGGAGCAGACGGCCACCATTGCCTCCCAGCCACCCCGGCAGGATGCTGGTGACCTCCCGCTCTCCTATGCGGACCTGCTGCGGTCGATCAGCGACCGCCTCCACCACCGACGC
The DNA here is from genome assembly GCA_009746045.1 of Mesostigma viride. Classification (NCBI taxonomy): domain Eukaryota; kingdom Viridiplantae; phylum Streptophyta; class Mesostigmatophyceae; order Mesostigmatales; family Mesostigmataceae; genus Mesostigma; species Mesostigma viride. The sequence goes on from RPFO01000253.1 coordinate 3,087,050, forward strand.
CATCGCCACGAAGCTCCAGGAGCTGGAGGACCACCGCCAAGCCCAGCAACGGGAGGTCACCGATCGCGCTCGCCGCGAGTGCCGAGTGGTGCTACGTCGCTTCCCCCAGAAGCCAGGTGAGACGTCTACCTCCCTTGCTGACGAGATCAAGAACCAGCTTCTTACCCTCATGGGCCTGGTACTGTGAGGTAGAACTGCGTGGGTGCCACCGCCTTCCCCACTCACGGGACAAGGCGGCCACCCCACCAGTCCTGCTCACCTTCCTCTCCCCTGAGGATAAGCAGCGGTTCCTCTCTCGTCGCAAGCGGTTGCACGACCTCACCTGCAGACGCTGGATGACGACCTGACCCCCGCTCAGCAACAGCAGCGACGCGACCTGTGGCCGGAATACCTCCGCCATAAGCAGGGCCCCCAGAAGCCCAAGGTGTACTGGAGGGGCGGGGACCTGATGATCAACCACAAGATGTGGACGCCCCAAGCGGGCTAGAATAGCAATAGCCCTAGCTTGTAACCATTGGAGTCACTGCCGCTAACTGCCATTGGAGTCACTGCCGGGCAGCCATGCCTATCTAGAATGTTTGCCTAGCTGTGCCAACACACCTAGTCACGTCCCGCCAACGCACGGTACACAACCAGCCATAGCCTTAGCCTAGTCCTAGTACAGCCATGCTACGCCCTGGCTATGTTCAGATTACTTGCCCACGCTATACTTGTTATGCTACGCTTACATGGGTCTTATTGCACCCACAGTTTGCCGGATCGTTAGCGTGTCCGTTTAGCTAACGCGCCCGATTGCGGCTGTGGCATGCCTTTGGCATGAAGGAGACTGGGGGTCTCTGCCCTTTCTCCTGTAGTGCACACACAGGGATTAAAAGCACTTCGGTGCTCCGTGACTCCCCAACGGGAGCACGAGTTTAATTAATTAATTAATTCATGCGCAAAGGCATGCCACGGAGTACGATGCTAATCTCATTAGAAAAATAATTACACAAAAGTTTAAACAAATATCGTCTGCATCATCCCCCAACCGTTAAGCACTAGATGGGGATGTAATCCTCATCCGAGCTGTCCTCTACTGTAATGGCAGACGAGGCGGTAGTGTAGCGGCTATCCTCAGGACGAATAACCTCCACCTGCGGACTTCTACCCTGGCTAGCAACGGGCCGCGAGGCCCGTGGGGAGAAAACAGGAGCATACCCCTCAGGAAGGTGCTTATCGCAGATGGCAGCCCATTTCTCCTTGTCAATCATGCGGGCGCGGAGTACGGATAGTCCCAGAAGCCCAGCATCTTCAAGCAGTTGTGTCACATAGGTCCGGGTCGCGCCGCGCCGGTGCCCGGCGCGCGCAAGTTTGCCAGTGGGTTGCGATGGGACAAGGGGACCCTGCCATAGGAGGAGGTGTCTACCTGGTTGGCCCGTCTTAAGCCCCGCGGCAGGGCCCACATCGGTATTCACCTGGTCTGTGCGGGCAAGATGGCCGGCAAAGAGGAGGCGGCGGTGTCGGATGGTATGGGTGACAAGAGGGAGCTAGCTCGCAGTAGAGCTCGGCCCGGGTGCGGCGTTCTTGGTAACGGACGCCGAGGATATGACGGAGCATTCGAGTGACGGTACCGTCAAGCTGCTGGCTCAGCGCCTGGTCCAGGGTCCACGCCTCGCAGCCATAAAGGAGGATGCTGAGGACAAGGGCCTACTAGAGCTGACGCCACGATTAATTAATTAATTAATTAGACTCGCGCTCCCGTTGGGGAGTCACGGAGCATTAACCCCGATGGATGGATGGATGGGTGCAAACAGTCCTACCGGTCTAATCTATCTACATCGGCTACATACTACGCCACGATTGGCTGTGTCAGAAAACTCCTCTGCCACCATTGCGCCACAAACCGCCCTAGAACAACAACAACGACAACAAGTCTGCAGGTGGCGCTGTTAAGGCCACTCCGTCTGCCGCAGGGATATGTCGGCACTGACGGAGCAGTGAGCAGGGGCCGCATAACACCCACTCGCTATAATATTGGCCATTCCACCGCCTCGCCGGTCTACTTGTAGTTTCTGCGCCGGAAAATCACTTCGCTGCACCAAGGAGGGTTAGACGAAAGACCCTTGGGTGCCGGCCACGCCACACGCGGCCGTGCCGGGCCCAAGTTTGATTGGCTACAAGCCACACGGCCGGTGGCCGAGTCAGCAGTCGGTTCATTGTTCCGGAAGTTGAAAACGCCACGGCACTTGGCCGAGTGCCGGCAAAAAACTTTAACGAAACCCTGCATTCAATTCCAGCCCCTTACGTTGGACATACCTTTGTTTAATTCACCCCAAACACATTTACGCCCAACCCTAGTTCGCAAGGACGACACGCGTAACAGCGGGGCCCCGCCGCCCCGCCCGGGCGGCCGCATCCGTCCGGGCAGCAAGGCGTGTTCAGCGCTCTGCGCCCACCGCACAGCCCGCTTTCAGGCATTGGGAACAAGTTGGGAAGGACAGTTTTATGGGCTGCGGGTTTTCCATATTTTGCCGGGTGCTGCAAGGGTGCTGCGCCGTGTTCAGGACTCGCTTCCAAGTTCCGTGTGCTCTTCCGTGTCACAGCTCGCGCGATCTTCCCGCGGCCTACGGTAATTAAAATTATTGTCAGTCAGTCAGTTGGATTCCACGCCTGACGCCGGTCATGGCCATTTACAGGCAGAGGTAAATATATTTTCCCTGATCGCGCTAGGACCGAGCGCAGAATTGTGAGAACTGTGCCTATTTGGTCCGTAAATAATTTGATACATGAAGAAAGACATCTGCGCTCTTCATGAACAGTATGCAGAAGTAATTTATAATTACTGCCCGAAATGACTATAATTATATCCAGCGCGGCTGCCTGCCCGCAACTGGGGCGGGCGAAGTGGGAATGTACTTACTCGGGCTAGCCCGTTAAAATGTTAGAAAATGATACCGTTCTCGCATTTTGATATCCTCACGGATCAACCATTATTGTTTGCCTTTCCACGTATGCTAAAAAAATTGAAGTTACAATGGTGATTTCGCATGCGTTTTCCGTCTTGCATTTCGGCGACGTTAAAATGCCAATTGTTCGAAAATTTGTGCGTCCACCGTAGGCGAAATCTCGGACAATTGTCCGATTTTTTCTTCTGTGGCGTCCGAAGTTTCACCCCGGTGGCCAGGGTGATTGAATTGATTATACGCGTTCTCTGTTTGGCCACCTCAACAACGAAATGGGTCCGGAGGGAGGGGAGCGTGAAAAGGTCCTCAAATATGGTAAGGTTCTGGCGTTGCTGCTCGAATGATTGAAAAATAAAGAACTAGGATGGTGTCTCTTGACTGTTAGGTGAATGCTCGCTCTGTTATTCAGTTCAAAGGGGGAGATTAAGATCAGCAACTGTGTGTGTGTGTGCGTGTGTGTGTGTGTGTGTGTGTGTGTGTGTGTGTGTGTGTGTGTGTGTGTGTGTGTGTCTGTGTCGGGGGCGGGGGGGGGGAGGGGAGCGGGGAGCGGGGCGGAAGGGAAGTGCGGAGGCGAAGTGCGGAGGGGAGCAATTAAACTCACGAAATATGGGGGTTGCGCCGGGCGGGAATGTAGGTGTGGCTGCAGCTAGAAGCATGACTTTTGTACAGCAAGTTGCCCGTTTGTCACACGAGCTATGGCTTCGCCTGCCTTGCCCATATTACCATGCACGTCACTCAGGGGACCGTGTCACCGTCTGCATGGGAGACAACAGGGGCTTCATGTCCGCCAGCGGCGTCAGCGACGTGCGCATTCGCTTCGAATACCTGGCGGACGGCGTCACGGTGCCGCCCAACCTTGCCGAGTGCATTTTTGAGGTAATACCAACAAAGGAGAAGTTTTGCTGTAAATAATCTCAGGAACTCGAGGATGGCTTGGCATGGATGCTTGCTTGCCTCGGTGCGGAATGCGGTTCCTCTGCGTTTTCTCACCAGTCAATGTGGAAATGCTCTTCAATTTATTCTATCTGAGGATTAGCCTGCAGGTGTTTGAGTGCCCGCTACGGGTTCTCAAGGCAAAAGGGGTTGGCTTGTGATAATGTCGCGCTTGCACAGAGCCCAGAGCCAGATCCCAACTAGCCATCAGCCGCCGGTGTGTCCGTGATCTGACTCCTTTCCCCCATCTGTGGCGATGCGCATTAGGCCCTTTCCTTATCCCATGAACACTACGCTCAGACAATGTGATGTGCGTTTACGGCTTCGCAAGGCAACACTCCAAAATTAGTTTGCTTATGTGAGAGTCCAGTTCGTTCTTGTATATCGTGGTCCTCTTGACGAAGACTGCATTCTGACATGTGAGCGTACTAGCCCGCACCGGTTGCCTCATGGATACTGGTGTACTTTCTGTTTTTGCCAAGGTGACTCGGGATGTGCTGCTCCATGCAAACAGTAGACAAAAGGTCGAGGAAAGCATGCACGCGTGAACATTTTCCCCGCATCGTCTCGGAGCATACTTCCAATGGGAGGTCTCTTCTTACTTGCTCAGCTCGTGCATCCCCAGCGCACATTTCCTGCGGCGGTCGCCACTCACCGCCAACTCCGAAAAACCTTCTTTTCTGCATGCTACAGCCTGTTACTATATGATAAAACTCTGCTTCTCGGGGCCTTATATAAGCATCCCGTGCTTTGTAATCCTAACACTAGGCTTTGTGAGGACTTACACCTCAGGGGACCTTCAAGGCGGTCGGATGGCCTAGACCTGGCAGGGATCCCTGTGTCATCTGTCATCCTGTCTGCCAAAGTGACTGCTGGCTGCTTAAGTGGCTGCTAACCCACGACTGGCTGCGCTGCTGGCTTCCATCATGGGAATGGTGCTCTTGCCCGCAGGTGGTGGTCAAGCACCAGTACACCGCATACAAGGCGTTCAATAAGGAGCTCGCGGCCACCGGCCTCACGTGGCAAAGCTGGAAGAGTGCGCAGGCCCAGAACAAGGTGCTCACACGTGTGGCGGAATGATGTCACCTGCTCTTGTGCGTGTGTGCACATGTGTTTGCGTGGACGTGGGCGTGTGTGTGGGCGGGGCGGGGGCGGGGGCGGGGGGGCGGGGCGGGGGCGGGGGCGGGGCGGGGGCGGGGGCGGGGGCGGGGTGCGAAGTTTAAACTTGTGATGTGTTGCACGCCCACACTGGATAGACTAAACGTGGCGCTTTAATGGTTAGCCTTCTCCATGTTTTGACGTCAGTGGGTGGTGACACATCCGTGGCTTGCCTTTACAATCGAGAACCCTTCAGCTTCGTCCCATTTACCGTGTTCAGTGCCACCTTCTTTTTACGAAGAAAAAAAGAGAGATGCGGGCTCCTGGCCACGGATGTGCCTGTTGAGGGTAACAATGCGGGTGTACAATGCGGGGATGTGTTTCCCTTGATGGGGTGGCGGGTGTACCTCACTCTGTGCACCTTATGCTGGCGCCCAGTGGGTGGATAACCTGGAGATTCTGGAGCTGGAGAAGAAGCTGGAGGAAGAAAAGATCTTTAACGAAGGTATGACCCCAATTATATCAGGGACACGAGATAGACTTTGTACCAGATGCAAGCCTGTCAGCGCCATCCAAATTTAGTGCAATCAGTCAGAAGGCGTGAGACTTAGGTGGTATAGACGAGACGTTAAGGGACGGTGACGTTAGTTTCAATCGCCATTAGGACAAGCTGGCATGACTGTGTGACATGCGACCATCTGCTGCAGAGGCTGGTGTGCCATGCATTTCTTCATAGTTACCTTGCATTCCTTTATGATTACCCACATTGTGCCTCGGCCCTGTCTTTGGTGCCCTGTCTTTGGTGCCCTGTCTTTTGTGTCCTGTCTTGTGTGCCCTGTCTTTGGTGCCCTATCTTTGGTGCCCTGATTTTGGTGCCCTGTCTTTGGTGCCCTGTCTTTGGCGCCCTGTCTTTTGTGTCCTGTCTTTTGTGCCCTGTCTTTTGTGCCCTCACTGCCCTGTCTTTTGTGACCTGTCTTTTGTGCCCTTTCTCATGTGGCTTGTCTCCTTGCGCTGTTTTATGCACCACTGATAATATCTCCATCCCGCAGAGGAGTACAAGCGCATGGTCGGCATGTCCATTGTGTACGGCCAGACCGTGCAGCTGCGCCACTGGCTGTCAGGCCGGTTCGTCACCGTCAAGAAGAGCCGCGCTGAGTTGGAGCGCAGCTGCATGAAGGTAGGGCACTTGAGGGCCGCATGTCACTATACTGGCAGAATGTTATGCATATCAAAGATAGAATAGTAAGCACGCTCCCTCATTAGCCGGTTGCGGAGTTGGCACTATACTAGCAGAATGTTATGCATATCAAAGATAGAATAGTAAGGACGCTCCCTCATTAGCAGGTTGCGGAGTTGGCACTACACTAGCAGAATGTTATGCATATCAAAGATAGAATAGTAAGCACGCTCCCTCATTAGCAGGTTGCGGAGTTGGCACTATACTAGCAGAATGTTATGCATATCAAAGATAGAATAGTAAGCACGCTCCCTCGTTAGCAGGTTGCGGAGTTGGCTCGGCGCAGCCGATGTACCATGGTGCTAAGGCCGCCTTGCAGCACGTGATGATGCTGTGGGGCCTTTTAATGGGAGCACGTGCAGTTCCATCCAGACTATCTAATCACATTGTCAGTGCCCCACTGTATGGCCACGCATGCAGCTTTGCTGACGTCATCTTGGAAGGCTGGAGGCTGGCTTTATGCGGTGCCCATTGGCAAACATGGCATAGATAGCGCTCCCTTGCTTGAGTCACCACAACCAGTGCATGTGGGGGCGTGCTACAGTTGCCTGTCTTGGAACCCGCGCTGTCAGCCAGGTTCACGCTCGCATGTGGGGCTTTGTTTGGTCGGGCAAGGCGGGCAGGCATGTTGCCAGGTGGCGCCTGCGGCTTCGCAAGGCAACCCCTTTAAAGGGGGTTGGCTGTGGAAACTGTTGGCCCTCGCTTCCACGCTAGTAAGGTGGCCAACCGGGAACAAAGTGGGTTGTCTGGGAATGTACTGCCGGCAGAATGTATGGCCGGCGACTTGCTACACGCTAGAGCAGCGGCCGGTCTGCGGATGGACCTGGAGAATTCAGAGCTGGGTTGTTGGGTTCTGAGGGGGAAAATGATTCTGGGTAGGAAAAAAACAATCTGGGCTCGAAGAAAATAACACGACTTCTGCCCGCTGGCCCAGATGATGCGCCATTAAACTATGTACGGCCACATAGATGGTATGATGTCCAGTTGACCAGTTCGAGAGTGAGCCAGTAGTGGTCGATGGCATTAGCTCGCTTGTCAAAGCGAACATGTGTGCCAGGTCATGACCTGCATTGCTGTGGCGATTCCACACAGCCGTTGTTAGCCATCAACTAAAAGTCCGTCAGGTGGCTTCCTGTCTACTGTGTACTTCCATCAAGCACCCCAACCGGTAAACGACCCTCTGGACCCCGCACATTTGAACCGCTGGCTCCCCCCCCCCCCCCCCCCTTTCCCTCCCAAACTCCCTCCCTCTCTTTCACTTTCAATTATCCATGCCCCTTTTCCTTTATCTTCCCTTCCATGTGCACCTTCCTCGGACAGGTTGTTCTGGTGGCAGGTGGCGAGGAGGGCTCATGGTTTCGGGTGGATCCGGGGTATAAGACCAAGGTGGCGGGGGAAAAGGTGGAGTTCTCAGACGTCGTCGCCTTCACCTCTGCCAAGTTCAGCAAGACCTGGTAGGCGCTGCGGCAGACATGAGGGCAGCCTTGCAGGTGTGGGCGAAGGGACGGGCAGGACTGTAACACAAGTGGGCGAGGTGGGGGAAGAAGGCCGATTCATACGGGTAGAGGCACCCATCTCGAGGATGATGAAAATAAACAGATTGAGATGGACGGCTTTTGGCGCCGCACAAAACCTAAGGCTTGGCTCGGCATTGTTTAGGAGAGCTTGCTGGTAAGGCTTTTCTCGTCAATTGTCAAAGTAAGAGATGAGGAGGGCATTGGCCTTGGATGCTGAACTTGCGTGTTAATCAATCGGAGTGCTTAGGTTCCAAAGCCTGGGACCCCTTCATGGCGCGGACAAGAGATATCTTCATGGCTGGCGTAGGGGTCGCAAGTAATTGGTGCTTTCCATTTCAGCACGTATGTAGATCCGAAGATCTTCTGCATTCTTGGGTGTAGAGCCTGTTGTGCAGGGCTGGCCTACATCACGTTCTGTGCATGAGCAAACTGGCAGTGCATAGGAATCGCTGCCCCGCACATCTTTTCTCGTTACATGATGACTGGGCTCAAATGGCACCTTTCTTTTTCTCGTTCCTGCTCACGGAATCCTATATTAAAATGAAATGAAATGAAATCCAAGCCGCCTCTCTCTCTATCTCCTTGGGCCCCCCACTTCTCCCCCTGCTCCCCCCTAAACGCCCCTCAACCCCCTTATCGGCAGCCTCCACATCTCCGAGACCAAGCACACGGGGGCGGCTGCCAGCGACCACCCCTACATCACCGACATGCACGAGGTGAAGGGGCTAGGACCATAGAATCCAAGGGGACGCATTTGCACCTAGGAGATCAGGGCTCTCTGGCCTTTGCCCCCTGGGCGCCTTGCCACAGTGCACACCAGGATTTGCGCGATCGTCTGTCCCAATGACCACGTTAGAGAGTTGCTTGCCGTTGCATTTGCCAGCATTAAGTGCGGATGAAGTCATCACTTACTGTGTGCTATCTTCTTGTATCTGGACAATCCTTTCGAATTGAATTTCCAGATCAATGCCACCGCCGACCCTGCGCGTGTCAAGCTCGTGCCCTACGCCATACACCCCTCCCTGCTGGGACCTCTGGCCAAAGCGCCCAAAGTGGGAGATGCATTCGTCCTTCATCACAGGCAAGCAGAGTCTTTTAACAGTTCTACCGTCCTGCTTTTCCTTAGGTCCTGACTAAGCCTAGGGTGAATATGCCCTGTAGGCCCTACAAGGGATGAGCCTTGTGGGCATTGTGTCGCATGCAGTAACCTGGCATTTGGGTCATAGTTCAATGCACAAGCATGGCAGTCAGCATCTTCGAGCCATTCCGGCTGCTTGCGTTGTTGTTACCATTGCCCATATGCAGCATGCTTTGCGCTGTTTTGCGATGCATGATATTTATGTAAATGTATCATGCAATGTATGTGCTGCGGACCAGAGCTGCAGAGGTTCAGGTCAGATCTTTCTGGCACAATCCCCTATGTTCTGATAGGATGCCCTGCCATTGCTTACTTACCATATGTGCTTGGTCGCACAATGGTCTTGCTTGTCCCTTTACCTCATGCGGCGCAGCCACCAAGGTATGCAGAGCCCTGACCATTGTTATGAAGCAACGCACCAGTTGCACTCAGTTTCCAATTTTAAAGCTAGTTCTGCGATGATTTTCAGGCCATGTTTCCCCTTTTTGTTTTCCTGGCAGCTCCATGGCTTTGAAATAGGCTATACCATAAATACCATTGATGCAGCACTGTTGGTGCCTACCGTTTTCCCTCTACCTCCCCCCCGCCCGCCTTCCTTGCAACACAGTCCTCTCGACTCACGTTTTCCTGGCTGCTGCGTACCTATCACCTGTGCTGTGTCTTATGAAATCACTATGGCATCCTCCAGGGCCACCGACTCTGTGCTCGTCTGCGAGAAGGATCAGATCTGCTATGCCTACCGCCAGCAGGTAATTACAATTGTCATTCACTAGTAGTACAGTATGTTTGAATGCCATCACTGTTTTTTATAAGATATGTGCTCGCCAAGAAACACCTAGCCCTGATATTCTGGTGGCTGTTCTCTTCTGCCATGCGCCACCTAGCCATTCCCTGGAGTTTCGAATGCTTCCTTGAAGACGGAGTAGGTTGCATGGCGCACGCATCCTTCCAAGTGCTTTGTTGGCTCGGTTTAGTGGATGCTCGTCTGCGCAAGCGTTTCCGCGCATATCTCTGCTTGCCGGTCGGCGCGTTTTTGGTGGTTTATTTATGCGTAATTTTATGGATGTAAAAGTAACGGGAGGGGGCGGTGGGAGTAAGATGAACAAAGCACTGTGCTCGTTGCATGTGCGGAGTCGAGAGCTTCCGGAGCCTTTTGCCTTTCCATTGCGCTACGGTTATGCCCACGGTTGCAAAATGAAAACGGCCTCAGCCGTAGATCGCCGTAGCATTCAGCGCAGATTCCCTGCCCTTAAGGCAAAAAGACTAGCGCAGTGCCCTTCCAAGCGCAGACTTTAAACGCATTGCGCTTAGTTTGGTGGAATTGCGCTGAGTTTGGTGGCCGTTTCCAGTTGAAACCGTTGTAACCGCTCTCTGTCAGCATAGCGCAATTGGAAGGGCAAAAGCCTCCGGAAGCTCTCGAGTATATGGGCATATGTTCCATCAAAACCTGCTACTATATTGATAGTACTATAGACATAAGGACACACCCGCTGATGAGCCACACCCGCAAAGTCATGGCAAGACACAAAAATGCCCCTGATGATCGTAACCTCTGCCTTCCCCCTCCAATGCTTATGTCCCCACTTCTTCCCCCCTCGCCATGCGCACCCTTGACCACAACTCCATGCGTCGGTACCCCTCACCGCGCAGGAGGACGAGGAGCCCCGCTCCAACTCTCTGTGGCGCATCGAGATGGACACGGTCGAGTGGGGCGGCGCGCCTGTTGTGCTGGGCAAGCGCTACCGCCTGCTGCACATGGCCAGCCTGCAGTATCTGGAGGCGGTCGCCCGCAGTCCCAGCAACGAGCCCGGGTCACCGGGGCCCTTCAGCGCGCTGTTTGCCACACACCGCACCCTCGGGGATGCGTCCCTGTTGGCTGGCCAGGGGGAGGGGTCCGTCTCCCTGGCCTCTGCGGGTGACATGTCCGCCAGGGATCTGTAAGTTATGATCACGCAGGCGCCACTGGATAATGCTATCCTCTCCCAGTTAGCATCGCTCAGCCGGCATCCCTTGTGGTGGGTTCGAAAGCAAGGGGACACGCTCGCGGATTAGCTTGGCTGCTGAGCTTTTTCAACAGGAGAGGTGCAGAGGCTGACATGTTGTCCTACTCCACAACATGTCGTCCTAGTCTACAACACATCACCGCACAGCATGGTAGATTGCAGCGCACTTACAGCTGCTTTGATGAATGGCGGTGAAGCGCGCCCTGTACGCTTGTTTTTTTCTTTTTCGCTAATAACCTCCCCCTTTTGTGAGAGTACTAGAATCTTTGTAGGTAATGTTCTAGATCTAAGCTGTGCTAGGAGGAAAGGCACGTGCTTACCCTTGGGTTGGTCTTGTAACCTGTGACTAGCAGGGACCCAGTGCCTCATATTCCTTTCCGTGCACACATAGTCACCAAATCGCAATTATCACGCCAGCCAGTTGGTGACATACTCGCATTCTCTATGCTGTGGGCCTGCCCTGCGATCTTGCATCTGCAATTCGTCCCGCGCTCCTTGCCCCCCAGCCCTCCACAGACTTCCCCCCTCTGCTGTAGCATAAGCACCCCCTGATGCTTGTTAATAAATTTTACGTAAACCCTGTTTTACTTTTCATTTGCTGGCTGCCCCAGGAGCGGCCTGCTGGTCACCAAACTGTACAACACGAGCTCCACGTTCTGGCAGCTGCAACCAGCATCCAAGGTGACATGCCGCGGCAGACAAAATGCCTTCCAAAGCTTCCTTCCATTCCTTCACCCTTGCTTCCTGGGGCCAGGCAACCCTTGCTTCATGCGTCCATGTGGCAACTGTCCACCATGTTCAAGTGCCAGCGGTGTCGAATCCATGTACTGTTTCACAGCGTGCTGTATTGGCTGCCACGCTTGTGTTTGAATATGACATGTCTTTGCGCCCTTTACTAGGACCCATGCAGCATACACTGTAGTGAGATTATAAGGCACAGGACGCTTAAACGTGAGGTTAACCCTATCTAGTTTGGCTTTGTCCAGCTGCAATACTAGCAGATACGCTCCTGCATGCTGCAAGGTAGATATCATGGCGTCTTCTTCAAGATAGAAGTAGCTCTAGGTTGGCGAACCTCTTGGTAACCTCTTGGTAAGGCCCTGCCTGGTTCTTAGTTGTCTGAGTCATGCTGCCAGGTGGCGCAGAGCCCTTGCCGGTCCTCAAGGCACATAGGCCCGCCCTGCACTGGGAAATCTAACGCACAGAATGCCCACATACCTGTCTGTTTTGCAACTGTACATGCACATGCGTGCGCCATGACAAACGCAACATGGCACCCAATCAGGTCGAGGCCAAGGCGGAGACCATTGAGGGCCTCGTCAATGTGCAGGTAAGTGCTTGCCATGCCTTGCCAGATGGGATCTCCTAATAGCTCGATGGAACTATGGAGACAGCATGAAAGCCTTGCACACTTTGAAGGCCTCGTGCATGATGCCTATATGGCATACGCATGATGTCATCACTCACTTGACATAATATATGATATATTGTATAGTAGTGTTAGATTTCTGGCCTGCGCTGGTTGTCTCTTTGATATATTTGCTGTTATTCTTGCCCGTGCCTTGGTTGCTAGCAAAGCAGATATGCTCTAGCCAACAGGCAGGTCTGCTCTGCTGCTGAGGGATTTCGTCACCTGGTGTTTGCCACAGTCTGACATGGGCCATCAGACTGACATGGCTATGCATGTTTTTCCATGACCAGCTAGGTAGCACAGGCGTGGTTTTGGCTATGCAGTCCCAGTTTGGTTTGCCACAAGGATAGCTAGCCTCCACCAATTAGGCGTTGTGGCACTTGTCCCTGGCAATGAAATAGGCGCCGTTGCCCTTTATTCTTATCGACTCTCTCCCTTGAATGCTCTCCTGGCCCCGCCCCTACCATTCTGCCCGCAGATAACCTTCCTGTCCTACCTTCTGTCTCAGACCGTCCGAGGAGTAGATTAAGGCACCAGAACAGTACCTTTTGCCATACAAAGAGCCTCTGTAAAATCAGGCTGTTACTAAGCAGGCTGCTTTATAACAACAAGGTCCCAGTCTGGGACCTTGTTGTTATAAATCACTCCCAGTGTTGCCTTGTCATGTCAGGCTGTGCTTGAAAATTCATGATGCTAATGGTCGTCCACCTAACAAGAGATAGTGTATGCAAACGTTGCATGCCAACCATGCAAGACTAAATGGAGCATAAGTTCTTTGTCAAGTGCAATAAAAAGGTGGGGCGCTTTGCTCTGATCTAACCCACTGGAGCCTTGTTAGGCAGCGGTAGTTGGTCTGTGACTTCCCTGTACCCTCTCACCCACCAATGCTGACTTAATTCTCGTCCTTTGTGGGCTTTCCATCTCCCGTCTACCGTCACCCTTCTTTTCTCGTGGGCGTGAATCCATGTGCCGTCGCACAGCATTCACTGTCGCAACGGTGGCTGTCGGAGAAGCCCTACCCCAACAGCTCCGGCGCTGATGGGGACGCGTTTGAACGCCGCGCGGCGCTCACCACGGTGGCCCGCAACGAAAAGGTACGCACCACACGAGAAGCGGGCTGGCCTGCAAGGGTTGCCACCACGGAGACCCGCAGTGAAAGGGTGCTGGCAGCAGTCAGCATCCCTGCGGCTTTGCAAGGCCACCACATCTACGGATTAATGAGGCTTTAGTAACAGGTCAAAGCCTATCTAAAAGCATGTTAATTAGCTGACATCGGCTCCCTTGGCTATCACAGGCCGCCTGGGGGATGCTGGATTTGCAGGGTCCGTGGCTGTGTAATACTGCCCTCTCAGGTCTTTTGCGTTCCAATCTTGCAGCCTGGGTGATTCTTCACCCAATATTTACCTTATGCTGTACGGAGCCTGTCAATAGGAGGGATGCTATGATCATCAGACCCTAATATGAGTGGTGCAGTAAAATACCACGTGCCTAATTGGGACTTTTTTGGCATGCTCACAACTATAGAAGCGCACGGGTGTAAGGCAGGCATGAGGGTCTTCACAACCTTCCATTACCCCCCACCCCCCCCCCCCTCCCCGCCCAGTTCTTGCCAGAACATGTATTTCCTAGACCTGATAGGTAAGTTTTCTTTTCCCCAGCCAGGACTGTCAAGGCCCTGACCGCGTTTAATGCCAGCTCTGCTGCCGGTTGGTTTTCAACAGGATGTCATCGATTTCATCACTGTCAAGGAGGAGGTGGTTCAGCGGCTTTATCAGGTAAGTAACCAGCAGATGCTGTCTATTACAGCAGATTAACCGTGTATGCTATCTGGAATAGCATCAATGCGTGCGTTGCCCTTTATCGGTACTACTACATGTTCCCCTGTGGCATAGCATTCAAGGTGGCGATTCGTTGAGCAGCAGATAGCAGCCTATGTTTCAGTCACAGTGTCAGCCAGCGGCCCTGTGCTGCCGGACTTGGATCCATCGCTGATCCATAAAACAGCCATCTATGCAACGGACATGTAGTTCACAGATGCAAGGAAACATGCATACCCATGCCGATAACGCCCTCCGCACAGTGGGTTCTAATCTACGTGAAAGCAGCTGCCCCAGCTCCAAACTCACCAAGTGTCTTGGTGCGCCCCCATGTGAGGAGACGGACCCCTTCCCTCCGCCTCCCCGTCCCCCTCCCCCTCCCCCTTCCCCTTCCCCTTCCCCTTCCCCTTCCCCTTCCCCTTCCCCTTCCCCTCCCCCGACCAGCCCCCCCTTCTCGCTGTCCCGTTTGTGCGCATGCTCACACCCACCCACCCACCCATACACACACACACTCGCCGTACCCCCCACCTGCCACATTTCCACACCTTGGTTTATCCCTCTACCGCTTTATCTTCGTTCCAAGTGCCCCACCACCCCCTTCCCTGTCAATGCCTCTGCATGTGTGATGCCTGTGAGTACATGAGCATGTCTTTCTGATGCCTCTCCCCCTCCCGCCCCTCTTTCTCCCGCCCCGCTTCTCCCTCTCCTGACCCATCCTTTGTTTTCTGTTCTGGTCTTCCTTGCTGTTCGTTGCTGCTCTGGAATGCCTTGCTGTTCCCTGGCTGTTCCGGTTACTGCAGGAGCGCAACAGCCGCAAGCAGATGCTCGAGTTTGTGCGTGCGCTGCAGGAGGAGGTGTCCCCCATCGCCCCGCTGGACGACTCCAAGGCTATGCTCAACGCGATCCGCACCTCAGGCCTGCGCGCCGTGCTGTGGACGCACCTGTGAGTCCTCCCTTGGGTTTTAGGTGTCAAGCATCTTCCATGCTTTGTACGCAGCATGGGCCAAAGGACCAGTGCTTCATTCTCCCCCATTCCTGTGTGTGTGTGTGTGCGTATGTGTGCGGGTTTGTGCGTGTGTGTGTGCGGTTGGGCGGGTGTGTGGATGTGTGTGTGTGCAGGCGTGTCTGTGGATGTGTGTGTGCGGGCGGGTGAGTGGGTGTGGGGGTGAGGGTGGGTGGGGGTGGGTGAACGGGCATGTGGACGGGCATGTGGATGGGCGGGCAGGTATTGCGCGTGGACACACAGTTGTGGGCTTGCAGTCAGCTGGGCGCGCCCCGGGGGTAGAGGGGGGCGAACGGGTCGAGAGGGAGCGCTGTGCACCGAACAGGACCCAGCGCATCTTCCCGTGTCATGCCTTGTTGTACCATCATTCAATGCTGCATTTTCGTGCGAGAGGGGAGTGCCCACGTTTTTCGTGTAAGAAGTCTGCCTTGGCCCTGTCCTCCTGCGTGCGGGACCTCATGGCTGGGAATGTCTGTTGGAACTCATGATGTATTAACATCCCCCCCCGCCCCCCGCGTCTGGGTCGTATTGCTATCCCCCCGGGCTACCACGAATCCTCCCTCCTGCCTGGCCGCGCTCGTTCCCAGCGCGTACACGCAGGCCAACGTGGAGCGCATGATCACTGAGCTGGTGGTATCCGACGACCCCGACCCGCTCACGCGCAAGGGGACGCCCAACCGATCCTATCAGGTACGGGACCTTGCATCACGCACCAAGGGTTCATCAACCGGTTGAATCGAGTACCGTCTCACTGCACACGTTCCTGCTGGCTGCGCCCACTTCCTGCATAATGGCCTCCAACCCATGCTCCCTGCGCCCCCTTCCTGCCTCACGGCCTCCAACCCAGTTTGGAGCTCCCTGCTCTCTTCAACTTCCGTAATCAATCATTGCAACTCATCCTCCTGTCATGCCCCCTGCCATGCCCTCCCCACCCTCCTCTCTCCTGCTCTATAATCTGTCCTCCCGTCTCATGCCAAGGACAGGTCATTGTCCACGAACAAGAGCTGGCCGCTCTGGTGCTGGACATCCTGCGGCTGCTGTTCGTGGACAAGGGGGTGCTTCACCTGTGGATGCTGGCGCCCGGTGCGCGCCTCTTCCATGAGTGCGACCTGTTCTATTTTTACAAGCTGTGCCACGCGTGCCTGCAGGCTGCGTGCACCGACTATGCGCCCACCAAGACATTCCTTGCGGGCCACGCACAGGCGATGCAGGCCATGCTGGGCACGGACGTACTCGCCGCCGTCACGCTGCAGGCCATCTACACCAACAACACGGAGCAGATTCAGAACATCACCGAGGGGGAGGTGAGGGAGGCGCCGCTAGTACTAAGTGCAGTCTTGTCACTTGTGGCCTTGTTGCTGAATCGCGCAATAAGTATTCAAATATATTACATCTCCGAGGGCAGGTGAGTAGGTGTGCCGTGTGGTCCATGTCAGAAAACTGAGAGGCAATAATGCATTGCTTGATGATGTTTTGCTTAAATTACAATGCATCCACTCAGTTTTTTTGCTGACCGTTGTACGGTCTTAGGGGTTGTACCCGGCTACCCCTCACTAGAAAAGGCTCCCTTACACAATGGCGAGGGGGGACTGTCAGTTTTCTTCCAGTATGGCAAATTGTTGCAAGGGGGGTGTCAAGGATATGCCCCAATTATGCCCACTTGTACGAATATGGGTGATTTGCTGGTTAAGTCCGGAATTAGGATAATTGTACCCGCCGGACGTATTTGCACCCAAGTTCACTAGTTTGGCTAGCACGGCTGCCTCGAACTAGCCTCAGAAGGGAGCCGCTAATTCTTGGCTACTACCCGCGCTCAACATCTTTGCTGTTCTGGCCTAGACAGCAACCCTTTCATCCTTACTCATGCTTCCCTACCCCTTTGCCGGCCCCCTTTATGCGCAGATCGACAACCTCGTGGAGCTCGTCAAGCGGTACCGCACGCCCTCCTTTGTCAAGCTGCTCGAGATCCTGTGCCACTGCGATGGCGCGCCGCTGCCCATGAACCAGGGCCGGGTGGCCCAGAAGCTGCTGCAGCCGGGCGTGCTGCTGGGCGCCCGCGTGCAGCAGCTTCCGCACACCTCAGTGAGCGCTGCTAGCATGCCCGGATACACGCTGGTAATCTACACGGATAAAGTGCCCGAGGGAGATGTGGACGTGAGCAGCTTTGCCGGCAACGGGGATGAGATCGGGGCAAAGGATGAGGCCGCGTGCGACCCGAGAGGTAAGCGCTGCCGCGGCTTGCCACCGTGCCATCTCGAAGCCATCGCCAGCGTGCAAGCGTGTACCTTTTCTTGTGTGGTGATAGTTCCCAGCGTATCGCAGTGCAAGCCCACCGTACTAGACTATAACTTTTGTCTGTGTGTCACAGTAAGAGTGTACAGTCCGCTTGTCGTTCTGCGCCCCACAAATCCTCTGGGCCTGTTGAATACCATCCAAGGCGAATGCAATGCAATGTATAACGCATGCGTTGCAAGTATACGACGTGTCAACTTGGCGAGGCCCCCCATCCCTGCCCATTACTTGTTTGGATCGTCCAGCTCCCACTTCCTCGTTCTCCATGCATGCATTTCTGCCCACTAATCTTTGCTCATTACTCCTTGCTCCCTCCTTTCTTGCGGCCTTAATCCTAGCCCCCTTAGCCCTAGCTCCCTCCTTCGTTGCCCTTTGCTGAATATCTTCTCTTTCAACCCTCGCTACCTCCCCCCTTGCTCCTTGCCCCCCCACCCGCAGAGCTGGTGCTCCTCTTCCACATCGCCATCCTGGACCTCTTCTCCTCCCTCGCCACCCACCGCAACCGCGTCTCCATCGACCTGCTCCTCCAGCAATCCGACACGCTGGCGATCAGCTACCGCCACCTGACTCTCCTCGCCTTCACGGAGCGCATGCCCTGCATCCTGCGCACGGCCTGCGCAACCCTCCTCAAGCATCTATATTTAGACCGCGAGCCGCACACGCCGCTCCACCCGATCCAGCTCACGCGCGTCTACCCCGCGGTGGACCGCCCCGAGTACAAGGCGGACGCACAGCGCATGCAATATGGCGTGGCGGACCCCTACGCCGAGTACCCCGACAAGGCGCCGGACCACGGGTTTGCAAGTCTCAGGGACGCGGTCATGCAGTACCTGCAGGACGACCGCCAGTCGGAGGAGGAGAGCAGGGTGAGTGCGGCAGGATGGAGTATTCAATTTGCCTGTTTTGCAAGGTCGGAAGGGGTCTCCTTTAAAACACACAGAGCCATGACAGAACAGGACGGTAGTCCCCTCCCCCCAGCACTTGCTGGTAAAAAACTGTGCTTTTGACCTGGTTAGTGGGTCTGGGTTAGCGAGGCGCCTTTTTTCTAC
This sequence comes from Mesostigma viride, assembly GCA_009746045.1. Taxonomy (NCBI): domain Eukaryota; kingdom Viridiplantae; phylum Streptophyta; class Mesostigmatophyceae; order Mesostigmatales; family Mesostigmataceae; genus Mesostigma; species Mesostigma viride. Next base: position 3,105,490 of record RPFO01000253.1, read on the forward strand.
GGTTTACGTCCAGTTTGTGGGGACGTTAAGGCCCCCGCCCCCCCCAGGTTTGCAAACTGGGCCTGCATGGCATGCTGGGGCTTAGACAGAGGGGGGTTGGAGAGGTGAACACATGGCTTGGTGTTCCGCACCATTTGCTATGGTCGAATTGAACCGGGTGGCAGCAGTCGTACAGATCAACACTGCCAGTGCCGGTGGGGCCATTATGTGGTAGTGGGTGAGGGGTGCTTGGTTGGCCACTTGGTGGATGAATGTGGTGGTGGGAGACGAACGTGGCGGTTGGGGACCAGCAGATCTTAGGTAACAATGGGTGTGATGTGAGTTGGATTACCTGATCCAGTGGCACCGAGTTGGGAGGGCGGCGGTTTCTGATAACCACAGCTTCAGCGGGCTTCCACACGGTGCACTCCATTAGGTAATCCATGCGGTGCATAACTTGGCACTGGATCATGGCAGAGCACGACAAGTGGCGTACAACTGGCTAGGTAGCTTCTGCGCATGAGCGGACTGTGGCCTGCGGCGTAATTTGGCAAACCCCGCCCATCGAACCCCCGTGTTTCATCCAGTATCGTTCTACTCCTAGTCGTAACTATAGTGGTAGTAGCACATTGCTAGGTAAAGTTGTAGTAGTATACTACTATCACTAATAGTTATATGTCCGCCCTTAATGAACTTGCCGCTCGTTTGCACCTGCTGAATTATCGGCCATCAATCCTCCCCCGATGCAGGGCTTCGTGATCGCGGAGGTCGGCCGCAACCGCCTCACCCTCTCCGTCCTCCGCCTTGCCTACGACCTGCTCCGTTTCGGCCTACTTGGCGCGCTCGGCGACGTCGACTCCCAGATCCCCCGACTTGTCGACGGCCTCCTGCTCCTCCTCGATGGCCGAAACGACAAGGTCCCCCCCCGGCGATCGCGCTACAAGCGCGCGGGCGACACGCGCGTGGTCATGGACGCAAAGCTGCTCATCTGCAAGCTGCTCCGCCACTGCTTCGACATGCGGTCCAATCGGTGGCTCGACCTGCTGTTCGCGTCCTACTGCCAGCTGTCCCATGTCGAGGTGCTCGATTTCATCGACAACCCAGAGTGCGAGAACGACTGGCCTGCGCTGCTCCTCGGCGCCAACCCGAGACCCCACCCGGTTGGAGCTCATGACGGGGGAGGGCTCAGCGGTGTCCAGCTGGCGACGATTCACAGCATGGGCGATGGTGCGCATGAGCTCATGGACGTGGACACCCCGAGGACATCAGATCAGAACACGAGGCTGCTGGCACCCGCCACGACACACAAGACCGAGGCATCCCCGAGGCGTTCGCTGTTTAGAGCGCTCTCGCCGAGGAAGCAATCGCAGGGGACGCGCTCGAGCACGCCGGCACTCGAGGACAGCGACGGCAAGAGTAGGTTATGTGAGAAACATTCATCAATGCTTCAAGAGCAGAGGTTATATGACCTATGGGTGGATGCGCATCTGGCCTTCTAGTGATGTGTTAAGATATTTTAGTCAGCATACCTTCGGTCCCATCGTAGTAATGGGAAGGATGCCCTAGTAGCAAATCTATGACCAGGGCGATGTCTGGGTGGGCATTGGGTAGACATCTTGCATGAGTAGTTGATTGAAATGAAGGAACATATGCCTGATATAATTATAGTATGGCTCTGTTTGGCCCGATGGCCGATATGCCTGGGACTTGGGCTCCCAGCAGATATAACCTTCCTTTTCCGGGTCTCAATATACAGATTGCTGCATGGCCACGCCGTTAGTGGCAAAGTTTTCCTCCCTGCGCTTGGATGGAGCAGCTTCGCGTGTTTGCACGCCAATTATGCGCGCATAATCTAGAAGCACACACAATGCATTATCTAGATAGTCTGCACAGTGCCAGTGTGCATGTCTGTGATGGTCAGTTGGTCACAGGCTAACTCTTACTACTATTTGCTTTTGTTTCTTTTCTTTTCTCTCCATTTGCTTCGCATACCCTCCACCCCTTCTCTCCTGCATCCCCGTTTTCTTCTCTAAATCTCACCTACCCCACACACACTTATAAACACACGCGCAATTATACACACAAATGCAATCATACACACACGCATACACCAGGGGGCTTCTGCAAGTTCCTAAACTCCCTGGAGACCCACCTGTTCTGCGCGCCCATCATCGGCGAGAAGGTGTGCGCGGCGCGCGGCGTGCGCTTTGTGCCGTACATCGTCACCGTGCTGATGGACCTGGCCAACTACGAGCACCCGCCCCTGCAGGCGGCCGCGTTCGAGCTGCTGGAGCGCCACCTTGCAGCGCGTGCGGGGTTTATCCGCACGCTGTCATCGATGCAGATCCTGGTGGCCCCGCAGGTGGTGTCCTGCTTCTACCAGGCGCAGGTATGCGGCGATGGGATCCGAACTGGGGGGATGTTCCGTGTGCTTTGGCAGGCACATTTGGTGTATTATATTTGCTGTAAACAGTGGGGATGTACTGTGTGATTTGGCAGAGTCACAAGTGCGGATCCGCGTGGTGCTGGCTGGCTCTTCTGTCGTAGAGGTCAGAAAAAAATATGGGTAAGAAACGATTGAAAAATGTGCCTTATTTCTGAAAAGTATGATAGGCTTCATGGGGTGCATCATACATCGTATGCACACATGTCATGTAATGTGTCGCTGCTGTTCGGCCCAGTTTACCCTGCTGCTGGGGAGTGCAGATCTTCATTCAGCCAAGGGGGCTGCCTCCTGTATCCAGTCCAAGGGATCAACCATGATGGATGCGTCGGGGCGTTGGTCTTTCCAGCACCTGGCCTGGTCGACGCAAGGGCTTGTGTCTTGGATATGATTTGAGCAACGCGCGCGACAATAGAACATGAAACTGTATGGGCCTTGTTGCACGAATGAAACTACACGCCCTGCTGAGTGGAAAGAATCTGGCCCTTGGGGGCCTTGGGGTGCATGCTCAAAGTTATCCTTCAAAAGTGAAATTCTGTATCCTATGTGTTTGTGGTGGTATCAGGACAATTGACATGACAGGTGCTAAGCCTTACCAAGCCTGATGTCCCTGTGACATGCCCCCCCCCCTCAGGCGCTCACGCTGGAGCTGGACCGCCTGCGCAAGTACCTGGTATCGCCCGACGCAGTCGCCAGCAGCAACGCCCGCAAGCGCGCGTCCACCATCCTGCGATGGTTCACCTTCATGTGCACGCCCGCCAACGCAAGCAGTGACGATGAGCCGGGGGGCGGCGGGGGTGGGGGCGACGGCGGGGGTGGGAGAGGCAGGGGTGGGTGGAGGGGAGGTGGCGGGGAGGGCCGGGGAGGCGGACGCGGAGGAGGAGCGGGGCGAGGGGCTGGGAGAGGGGCAGGGGGTGAAGGGCAGGGTCTGGAGGCACCAGGTGTCAGCGCGGTCAAGGCGGCACATGACGTGGATGGCAAAGGGGGTGCCACCCCCAAGAGCACCCCCGGCACGCCCAAGTCGGCGCTCATGACGGACACGGAGCCGATGCCCGAGTTTCTGTCGTCACTGGACATGAGCGAGGACACTGTGTCCAAGCTGCAGACGCTGCTGTTCAACTTGCAGACGCACCTGGCCGTGGGTGGGTGCCGGCTGATGCCACGTTGGAGACTGCTTTCCTTGGTCCTTCCTAATAGGATGTTTTGCAACTGCTGAATCTTACTTTTGGGAGCACGACATAGCACCTTTTTTATTTAGGAAATAATTGATACTACTATCTTTTTTCCTAAAATCTTGTCCCTTTCCTTTGCATGTGCCACCCTCATATGTGCGCATGCGTCCAACATACGCACACGTGCTCACACACACACACACACACACACACACACACACACACACACACACACACACCAGTGGAGATCCTGCGACTCCCCCTGAAGCGGGTGCCAGCCAAACCCGGGGGTGTTCCGCGCCCCGACGAGGCAGAGGACGAGGAACTGAACAAAGTGTTTGCGCTCTGTTACATCTTCCTCAAGCAGGTGAGTGGGCTTTTAAAAGTTGTAATAACGACGTGGGGGCACCGTACTGGTTATTAAAGTGTGTGGCCAGCATGTCATTGGCGATAGCGTGGGCCTGCGTGGGCCTGCGTGGGCCACAAGTTGGTTGCTATCAGTTGTGGCTCTAACACACACTATCAAATACACAGAAAACTTCATTATCAGGTGTGGCTCGAACACCCACTACCAAAACCCCAGAATATTTCACTGCACATCCCTTAGCTAGTGATATACAGTCTGACTAATGGCATTACCTTGCAAGGGCACTTACTGTGAAATCGATGGGAATCCTGAAGGTTCGTAAAGCATTCTCATGACAGCCTTCCCTTCTACGCCTTTCTGCGCACTCTCCCTTTATGCCGTTTGCGGCCTCCCTCCATTAAGACCAAACCATTGAAAATTGAGATTAATGGAAACGGCACAATCATGTTGTTGACCTTGAGTCTCTTTTTATGGTTGCTCTTTCTTGGTGATCAACTTTGACTGTAGCGTTGTTTCCCCCCCCTTTCCATTGATATATGATTGCTCCGCTATTTCCTCCTAATGATAAATGCTTTGCTCCACTCCTTTTGGCCCCCCAGTTCTGTGGGGCGGTGCCCAACAAGGAGTGCCAGCGCGCCGTATTCGAACACGTGGCACTCTTCCAGACGCACAACGGGGTCAAGATGCTCAACGTGTCCGACACGCTGGCCGCGTGCTTCAAGGCCAACATGGAGCTGGCCGCCTCCATCAAGCCCAAGGTCATCCGCTCCTCCTTCAAGCTGATCGCTCGCTTCGGCAAGCGCGCGCGGTGGCTGCGCTTCCTGATGGTGGGTGCCACAAAACCTGGTGGTAGTTTGGTGGTATCGATATTGATTGGTGCGATGACGTGTGGGTGCAGTTTGGCAGAGGCATGCCTTTTGGTGGGCACGGCGCGCAAGGAGGGGCCCGGTGGTTGTGCTCTTCAGGTGAGCCGCAGGCACGAGGGCACAGGCACATCGTGGCCATCAGACTCATTGCTACTATTTCAAGGAACAAAGTGTTTCGTGTAGCCACATCATTTTTGTAGCCACATAAAGATGACAGCCAATGGGACCGACTGGGTTTGTGCTGTCTGCACAATAGCATAGTGACCTGTCTGGCCAGACGGTCATGGACGTGCGACCCATCTACATGGCCCGACCCTGGGTGCTGCTTGAGTGCCGAGCCTCTGGCCGCGACCCCACCCTATGCCCTCCTGTTCCCACATCAGACTAGTGGTATTGCACATATGTTGTAAACCCTGCAATGTCGCGCTCTATCCTCGGCCTCCCCCTTTCCCCGTTCTCTTGGCACATGATACTGCGACACATGATAACATGACACTGGCTAACTGTTTCCGTCCCCGCACCTGCGCGCACTGGCTCACATGTTGTTTCCCACCCTCCCCTTCCTCCTCCCCTTCTTACTCCACACAGATGCACTCACACATGATCTTGTTCATCTTTACAATAAATTGCCACGCACCTTCCAAAATGTAATGCTGGCACTGCGTCCCCGCAGGCGGTGGTGGTGGTCAAGGAGCACCCAATGAAAAAGAACCAAGACCTGGTGATGCGCCTCATGCACGAGTTCGAGGAGCAGGTGCTTATGCTGTGCAAGTCGCCCGCGGAGCAGCAGGAGCGGTGGGAGTGGATGCGTGACGAGGAGCACAACTACACCAAGGAGGGCAAGTTCATCCCCGCGGTCAGCAAGCTGCGTTACCACGCCGCCTGCCTTGAGCTCATGGCGCTGTGCTGCCACGGGCGCAACCCGACGGCGGCAATCCGCGCCAGCGGGCTCATCTCGTTTGCTGAGGTAAGCAGCCCGTCTTGACTACATCCGCCGCAAGACCTCCCCCAAGAAGCCAAAGGTTTTTTTGCATGGCGTGCTAACTTAGTCATCTTGTTTGCTGAGGTAAGCAGTCATCTTGTTTTCTGAGGTAAGCAGCCCGCTCATGCCTCAATCACAGCAGTCATATCCAGAGGTCAGCACCCGCCTTGTGGGGAAGCGGTCTTGTGTGCTTGGGGAGGCCGTCATCTGCGATACTTGGAAGTAAACGGGTGGCTGCTTTTGCTGAGGGGACGGGAGGGAGATCTATTCGCCTGGATGGTCCACAAGTCTGGGCCACTGTGTTGTGGAGGACCAAACTCGTTATGCCTGAAGTGCAAACAGATTCTTCTCATCTGTGGTGAAATTGTGGACCTGCTGCCCGGAATCCTTCATGAATGCATGGTCAACTATGGATATACCTCGCCAGGTGTACGCCAGTGCTTGAATAGTAGTGCCCCCTACCTATTTAGGCAATGGCGGATATATAGGCACCAGTGGATTGTGCGCATGTCCCCCTACCTATGGTTGCAACATGGTTCTTTTATAGGCAACAGCCACGGGTTGCAAAACGGTTGTTTCATCAGCAACAGCTACGGTGATGCCAAGGACCGTCAGCGAGTGGGGTCGCCGTCATTTACGTCGCTCATATTTGGCATGCCACGTCCCCGCCCTGTCCGCGTGGGTCTGTCCGCCCCGCAACCCACGAATTTCCCAACCAATGTACCGATCAGATCATCAAGCACTTCCTGTGCATGGGCAAGGTGGGCCCCCGAGGCAGCCCCGCTCCCGCCCCCAGTGGCACCCCCTCCACCACCACCACCACCACGACACCGGGCCCTGCCACCACGGCCGACGTCCCCCTTCTGGCCGACGTCCCCCTTCCGCTGACCCGGGCGCAGGCCGCACGGAACGCGGAGCAGCTGGACCCGTGCGTGGTCCGGCTGGTTCGCGCGGGGTACGTCCAGGTGCTCCACTACGTGTACGTGCAGGGCAACCATGACCGCGCGCTCATGGAGGTGCGGTCCGAGGACAATGGGCTGTGGCCGGACTCCACCGCATCCATCTTTGGAGGCGCGTCGACACAGGTGTGTGGGCAATGGTTAGTGGCGAGTCGGAGAGGATGATTGGCCAATGAGGTTCCCACGGGACTGCATACACCATGCGATGGTTTGCAATGGATAGTTTGCCTTAAATAGTCTGCTTTGAATAATTTGCCACGTAGCGGTGCAGCCTCAGGTACACGGGCTGCGGTCCTGCACCTTGTATGATCGACCAATAAGAGTGCTGTTTGACCTTCCAGTCGAGACACGAGGATATGAATACCTGTGACAATGGTAATGTGTATACGCTAGGTTGCCGTACCATGTTTGCTTCAGTGGCATTTTGTGGCATAGTTTGTCCGTTAATGTCTTGATTTTGTTGGAATGTTAACTGGGTTGAAGGGCGTGATGTAATGTGTGTCTGGTTGAGCTTCCAGAGCCCCACCCGCTGATCATGCCAGGTGGTGTCATGAACCTGTCTGAGATTTAACGTCTTTTCTTCATTTCCATGTGCAAATATGGTTCAGCAAGGCTGAGGTGGGGAAGGCGGTTCATCGGCCATCGATGCCCAGGCTAAAAGTGTCCACACAGAGTGTGGTGCTGTTTAAATTGTGGCTGTTTAGGTTTTGGCTTTTGTTTGCAGCTGCAACTGGGGGTGGCCGCAGTGATGCGGTTGTAGGTTGGGGTTGAGTGAGCCCGCGTAGTTGGTGCGGAGGGGCCACTTGTACTTTGTACCAAATTTATAAGGGCAGGATACGCCACCTATCCATGCATGTCCCAAAGCCCCGAGCCCTCTCCACGCCCCCCACCCCCTTCCCATGTTTTTATATCGTTACGCCCACGCCCCTCTGCGCATTGATCTTCCCGTGCTTAAGCAAGCTTCCCCCCCTTCTCTAATCTTCTCTAAAATTGTGTTTCCTTCCCCGAAACTTTCCTCCTCACCCAGGCCAAGGACAGCAATGACGTGCTCATCTCCGACCTGGACACCAGCAGCAGCCAGGCCGACCTCCCTGGGAACCCCAACGGCGACGACGGCGATGACGACGATGAGTGGACGGGACGCGAGGTGTGCGTGATGGAGTCCTTTGTCCGCGACATCCATGCGGCCGCCTCAGAGACCACGGCCGCCGCCGCAAAGGAAGGCTCCGCGCGCTGGTACACGCTCACCTGCGTGCTGCCCCTGCTCGCGTGCTATTTTAAGAAGCACGCGGCCGTGCTGACCGCGGGCGAGACACCTCCCGCAGTGTCCGCATTGATGCTGGAGCTTGGCACGGCTCTGGGGAAGCTGTTCGCGGCACTGCCCGATACGGAACGCGCCCCCGTGAGGGACCTTCTGGCAGTCATGGCGGCCAAGGAGTTGCCGCTGCCAGAAGCAGAACTTCAATTAGTGCCCGGACTATGGGCTGCGATCAAGAACCCCCAGGAAGGGGGAGGGTCCAGCCGGGGGGAGGGGGGGTTGTTGAGCGGCCGGGTCTTCGTCCCCAGGGGACAGACCTTGCGGAATGTCGGGAAACAGGGGGGCGGAGGCGGCTCAGGCGTCGAAGGGGAGGCGTTCCAACAGGGGTTCAAGGTGGCCGTGGGCGAGGTGGCGCGCCGACTGGGCGTGATGGACCACCCTGGTGGCAGTGGCCGGTCCTCGCTCGGTACTGGCATCTGGCACTTGGTGCTCTTGCTCTCCCGCACAGATGACGTGGAAGGGTCGTCCCCCCCACTCCCCTATGCTCGCGTGGTCTGGCAGCTGGCACGGCTCATGCGGCTCCACCCGGACACGCTCCCGGAAGACCTGCAGGTGCGGCTCCTGGCCGTGCTCAGGGGGCTGATCTACGTAACCGACCCGCTGCTGCGATGGGAGGACATGGCGCAGGAGGAGCCGGTCCCAACGGGCTCCTCTCCGGGTGGCTTCATGAAGGCGATTCGGGGCGAAGGGAGCAACGAGATGGGATTGTCTGCGGGCGGGGGGGCGGGGAGCGAGCACGCGGGCAGGAAGGCGCGAAAGAACCAGGTCGTCCCTGTGGGGGGGTACCGAGGGGGTGGGGGATCGCATCACCACCAGAGTGGATCGGACCGTGGAGGGGGGATGGAGAAGAAGGGAAAGTTGGAGCTCTCAGGCGCAGAACGCGTGTTGAGAGCCAAGTGGCTGTTCAACAGCCGCAAGCCCGCCAAGGAGGCACATCGAGGCCTCGAGTTTCTCGAGTGGGCACAGTGCCGCTACGACACGCTGGGCATGTCGGCGGCGGCGGTCGCTCTGGTCTCGCATCCCACGCACGCGATCCAGGTGGAGGCCGTCCACGCGGTGCTGCTGCTGGTGGAGGAGGGCAACAACGTGGTGCAGGTGAGGGGGTGCAGCAAGACAGTTCAACCTAGTCATAATGTCGCAGAGTGTCCCCAAGATTCGGGTCACCCTCGCGGAGCGCTGGGCGGGGGGGGGGGGGGCAACAACGTGGTGCAGGTGAGGGGGTGGGAGGAAATGGGGTGCAGGTGAAGGGGTGTGGAGACAGGACGGTACGTTCTTTGGGGAGAAAGGGGAAGGAATACGACGGACAAGCGGGTGCAAGTGAGGGCTGGAGACGTCTTGAGAAAAGCGTCGTAGAGTGTGGCAAGTTGTGCAGGTAACCTTCTAAAGGCCCACACGTCTGATGATGTAATGCTGCATGTACATTGATGGGAGCCATCACGGAGCGTTTGGGGCCGTTTTTGAAAAGGCCCTGTACAAAGATACAATTCAAGTAAGGCCTTGAGGAAATATGGCCAAGTAGGCAATGCCATGTCGCGCCTTGTAGCCACCACCTGATGTCGCTGCTGAAGTCCTCCCCTTGCGCTTTGGCAGGCAAGTCCTTCCTCGAAACCCAACTCTGTCCTGTCCCACACTGTCCTGACCTGCCTCCTAGAGGTTGCCTTGCGAAGTCACGATTTGCCCTGCTGTCCCCTCACCCTTCCAGCCGCCATGTGTCCCCTCAATGAACCATCATGTGTGCGCGTTCCTGCCCCCCTGCCCCCTGCAGGAGTCGCTCTACCAAGCGCTCTCCGTGGATGCGCGCTTCTTCGTGACCATCGACGAGCTGCTATCGGTTGCCACTGTGGAGACCAAGGCCCACACGAAGAAGCTTGCCCGCTTCCTGCGCTCGCAGCGCCGTGCCGAGCGCAAATCCATGTCTGGCCAGGGTGCTGCCGACGCGCCGGGAGGAGCCCAGGCGCTTCTGTCCCCCAGCGAGCATGCCTCGGAGGGGGCGCTAGCGGCGCGGGATGGAGGGGGTGGGGAGGACTCGCTCGTCCGCAGCGGCTTCTTGCTGCATCTCCTGCGCATGCTGCAGCAGCTGGTGGAAGGGCAGTACCGGCCGATGCAGCGGCTGCTGCAGGTGCAGCCGGCCACGGGCGATAGTCGGGACATCATATCGGCGGTGATCACGTATCTTGAGACGTTAGAGGCCGGCCTGCAGGGGGCGCTGCTGTGTCGCGACGAGATCATCATGCGCATGGCAGTGCAGGTGGGGAATCCTTGGTGGTATAATATACGATATTATAGCAGTATTAAATGATTACCGGTACAGGTGGGGGCGTGATAGCGCGGCCGTGCAGGTGAAGGCATGCCACGTGTGGATGTGCAGACCACATCAGGGGATGGTCCGCGTGCCCGTGCAGGGGAGCGTGTGATCCGCGTAATGGGGAGTGGATGGCAGGTGGGGTCACCATGTGTATGCCTGTGCAGATGGGCCGTTGTGAGAAGAGTGGCGCGGGTGGGGGAGTTGGGTGCGGGTGGGGGAACGATGTGTGCTACACTGGAACACAAATGGGAATGTATGATGCGCACGACCGTGCGGCGTGAGCACAGTGCCACCTGCAGGGCTGTGCAGGTGGGGGCGTTATCAGTGCGACAGCTGAATTGGGGGGGCATCACTTTGTGGATGCTGCATAATGAAGCATAGTTGAAGATTTAATACTGCAATACTATAATCTTATTAGTGCCCACAAATAGGGAGTGTAAGGGGCGTCGCTGCCCCTTCCGATCCATTAACCATCCTGCATAGTTATAGTCTTACTACTGCCCACAAATAGGGAGTGTAAGGGGCATCACTGCCCCTTCCGATCCATTTACCATCCTGCATAGTGCTGCCCTGCTTCTGGTGCGCTGCCTTCCCCTCACACACCCTCCCCCTGTGCGCAGATCTTCAAAGTGCTGTACGAGTGCATCCAGGGTCCCTGCTACGAGAACCAGATGGCCATCGTCGCGTCCGGCATCCTCCACGTGGCGGAGCGCATCCTCGCCACCATGGAGTACGTGCCCCGGTCGACCGATGGCGAGGGGGGGGGGGGGGGGGGCGATGGCTACAACCCCTCAGGGCCAGGGGGGACAGGGGGAGGGCTATCGGTGGCAGCTGTGACGGGTGCCATGGATGCGATGATGACACCATCTGAAGGGGAGCTAGGGGATGCGGGGGATGGGTTCTGCGCGAACGACTTCCGCGTGAACGACGTCAAGTGTGCACTACGGCGGGCGGTGCTGGAGCTATATCTGGGGCTATTGGACGAGGTGGGAGAGGAGCAGCGCGAGGTGCCCATCAAGATGATGGATGTGATCGACTTTGACAGGATGCTCACGCAGGCCAAGGCTACGTATGAGCTGCTACGTGCCGGCGAGCAGTGCAAGAACAAGAAGGGCCGGCGACCCGCCGCTGCGGCGCTGGCAGCCGCCATGTCGGCGTCATCGGCCAAGAAGCGTGCCGGCTCCGCGTCATCGTCGACAACAGCGGAGACTGAGCAGGGTCTGCGTGTGCTGGCGCGGTTGCGGCGGGCGGCAGCCATGGAGGAGCTCTGGTGGTCCTTCAGTGAGGAGAATCGCGCCCGCTGGCTGCGCGACGAGCTGCTCTTGCAGTTGATGCTGCTCAGCAAGCTGGACGCGCTGGACACGCCCGCAATGATGGGGTGGGGCGAGCGGGGCCTGGCTAGGGGACACGAAGGGGGGGGGGCGAGGGGGGGCAGGGGAGGGCGGTAAAAAGGAGACGCTTGGGTCGGAGCCACTGTTGCGCTGCGGGCATGAGCGCTGCAACTACCCGCAGCGTGCGCGTGGCTACTGCCTCCGTCACGCGCTGAGGGACGAGCCTCAACTGTGGGAGATGCTGGGGGAGCACACGGCGAGCGTGGAGGTGCTGCGGGGCAAGCGCGTGCACTGGGTGCAGTTCATCGTGCCGGAGTTTGTGCGGAGGCTGGCAGGTGACGCGGGATGGACGGGTGCGGTGCTGGCAGATCTTCACGACGTGGAGCGCGACAACCCAGTCCTGAAAGCGCAGCAGCTGCTGGAGAAGATGCGCATCTGCGCGTTCCGGGTCATGCACCTGGAGGAGGTGGAGGATCTCGCGTGGGGGATGATCCCCTCCCGCCTCCAGCGGCAGATGCGCACGCTCGTGTTCCGCATCCCGTTTGTGAACGCGGTCTGCGTGCTCATCCTGCTGGCGCTGCGCTACGGCGAGTCGGAGAACGACTGGCGGTCGCACAAGCCCTGGCGCTACGCGGTGCTGGCGCTGAGCATTGTCCAGCTGGCGCTCTGCCTGGCCTCCGTCTTTGTCTTCTGGCGGTTCGAGGGCAGCGTCGTCGTGTTCCTCAAGCGCTGGGCCGCAATGAAGAAGGAGGAGGACGACGCAGAAGGGGACGAGGATGCGGACGGCGACGACCACAAGGAGGAAGGGGATGGGGAGGAGGAGGACGAGGACGAGGAGGTGGAGGGGAGCAAGCACCCGGGCAAGGACACCGCAGCCAAGCCCCCCAAGCGGCGCCAGCGGGTCGCCAGGGACCCTCTCGACGAGGAGGTGTACAAGGCTATCAGCATGCCGTTGCCGGCGGCCAAGTCGGACGCGGCGAGGGAGCATGGGTGGGGGGACCGCTTGACGGTCATGTGCGCGCCCACGTTCATATACACGATCGTGCTGCTGGCGGTCAGGTGGGTGGGACAAGCAGCGTTCCTGGTGTAAACATTTCACTGCCGTCTTTTGTGTACAAGAAGCTAGGAGCATTACTCAAGTGCATGCTCCTGGCTGCCAGGTGGGTGAGGATGCAAAGTGATGAGCTATGCTATACGTTACATTGGTGCACCAGGAGCAAGCAGCAGTGGGTGCATTATGTGGTATATATGATGCGATGTGGGTGCACTCGAACGGCGACGCTCCCGAGCACTGTCGCAAGGTGGGCCCTTTACTTGCTCATTGGCCCGCCACCAAACCCATTCTTCTTGGGCTTATGATCTGTCCTATCAGCCGCTTTTGTCCCATGCAACGGGCTATGGGTTTGGGGGGGCTTGGTGTGGGGCTGTAGGGGTGGCACATGCGCCTGCTTCATGTACTCATCTGCGCAAGGCGTAGTTACTTGTTTGCCAATTTGTTTGGCCACCGCCAGTCCCATGACTGCGTCTGCCAGTGTACCTCCTTGCCAAAAAAATTTAGTGCTTTATTTTGATCAGGTTGGTGAACCATCAGGAAAATGCAGGGAAGATATGGTAACAAGAGCAGCATGAAAGCCCAAGCTACCTGAGGGAATGGCGAGCAGCTGAAAGTACAAGCATTGCTTGAACTACCCGATTGAACAGATGCCAACTTGCCAATAACACAATTCACGGACTTCCTGTCACTACCATCATCGCCACCGTCGCCCTCCACCACCACCTGCATGTGCGCGCAGCCTACTGTCGCTCTTCGTGTCCCCCCTCTTCCACGTCATCTTCCTCATCGACTTCCTCCTCTACCAGCCATCAGGCCGGCTCGTCCTCCAGTCGCTCGTCGTGGGCGGCCCCGGCCTGCTCAAGACTGGCATCGTCGTCATCATCACCATCGCGTTCTACACGGTCGGCACGTTCGTGTTCTTCCGAGACAGGGCGGGCCCCTGCACCACGCTGTACGAGTGCCTGGGCATGCACATGTTATTCGGGCTCACGAGCGACATCGCTGAGGTGGTGGGCGGCGTGGGGGAGGACTGGCGGGTGGTCCCTGAGGACTTTGCGAGCGAGCCCAAGGACCAGCTGCGCACACTCTACTCGCTCGGCTACTTCATCATCTGGGTATTCCTGCTGCAGAACATCATCACCGGTCAGGTGCGCGCACGTGTGAGGAGTAGTGATATCATGATCAACATTTTAATGAATAGAGAGAGATTCTCCAACGTCTAGATGTTCCCACTGCAGGATGTCATCATGGATCATGTGTATGCTTCCTGTCGCGGCCAGTATAGACGTTTGGTGGGTGCGTGCGTGCATGCGTGGGTGGGTGGGTGGGTGGGTGGGTGGGTGGGTGGGTGGGTGGGTGGGTGGGTGGGTGGGTGGGTGGGTGGGTGGGTGGGTGGGTGGGTGGGTGGGTGGGTGGGTGGGTGGGTGGGTGGGTGGGTGGGTGGGTGGGTGGGTGGGTGGGTGGGTGGGTGGGTGGGTGGGTGGGTGGGTGGGTGGGTGGGTGGGTGGGTGGGTGGGTGGGTGGATGGGTGGGTGGAGGGGAGGGGGGGGGGGGGCATTTTTTTTGGGGGGGGGGGTGGCGTGCGTGTGTGTGTGTGTGTGTTTGTGTGCGCGCGCGTGTGTCTGCACGCGCATGCGTGTGTGTGTGTGTGTGTGTGTGACATGTTAGCCTAATTGCAGAATGTTGGGCATGTTACAAGCATTTCTGTGAATGGTAACCTGACACGGATGTTGCAATATACCCCTGAGTGTTAGTGCGGATCCCTGGCCCTGCCGGGGTGTTTCAGACATGCTAACTAAGTGCGGCCTACCTCTGCGTGCTTTTTGCACCCTCGGGCACCTTGATTCCCCTTGTCCCCTTGTCCCCTTGTCCCCTTGTCCCCTCGTCCCCTCGTCCCCTCGTCCCCTCGTCCCCTCGTCCCCTCGTCCCCTCGTCCCCTCGTCCCCTCGTCCCCTCGTCCCCTCGTCCCCTCGTCCCCTCGTCCCCTCGTCCCCTCGTCCCCTCGTCCCCTCGTCCCCTCGTCCCCTCGTCCCCTCGTCCCCTCGTCCCCTCGCCCCCTCGCCCCATCGCCCCCTCGCCCCATCGCCCCATCGCCCCATCGCCCCTCTCCCCCGCGTCCCCTCGTCCCCTCGTCCACTGGTCCACTGGTCCACTGGTCCACTGGCCCCCTTGCTCCCTTGTCCCCTTGTCCCCTTGTCCCCTTGTCCCCTTGTCCCCTTGTCCCCTTGTCCCCTTGTCCCCTTGTCCCCTTGTCCCCTTGTCCCCTTGTCCCCTTGTCCCCTTGTCCCTTGTCCCCTTGTCCCCTTGTCCCCTTGTCCCCTTGTCCCCTTGTCCCCTTGTCCCCTTGTCCCCTTGTCCCCTTGTCCCCTTGTCCCCTTGTCCCCTTGTCCCTTGTCCCCTTGTCCCCTTGTCCCCTTGTCCCCTTGTCCCCTTGTCCCTTGTCCCCTTGTCCCCTTGTCCCCTTGTCCCCTTGTCCCCTTGTCCCCTTGTCCCCTTGTCCCCTTGTCCCCTTGTCCCCTTGTCCCCTTGTCCCCTTGTCCCCTTGTCCCCTTGTCCCCTTGTCCCCTTGTCCCCTTGTCCCCTTGTCCCCTTGTCCCCTTGTCCCCTTGTCCCCTTGTCCCCTTGTCCCCTTGTCCCCTTGTCCCCTTGTCCCCTTGTCCCCTTGTCCCCTTGTCCCCTTGTCCCCTTGTCCCCTTGTCCCCTTGTCCCCTTGTCCCCTTGTCCCCTTGTCCCCTTGTCCCCTTGTCCCCTTGTCCCCTTGTCCCCTCCGGGGAGCAGATCGTCGATGCGTTCGTGTCCATCCGCGATGAGAAGGCGCGCTTGCAGCAGGACCTGAGTAAGTTGGAAGGTGGTAGAAATGGATTCCAACACTCCCAAACTCTTTTGATAGTATTACAGGTCGTGAGTTACAGGACCCAGGAGCATAGGCAGGATCATGGGCAACCAGCATTCCGGCCTGGTTGTGGGGTAAAAGGTGAGCCATCAATCAGTTGCAACCTTTAATTGTATATTAGGTGTCGTTGCTTTGTTTTAAGGATCTCCATGTTGCTCTAGGTGGAAGGCCATGGTTGGATACCCGAGCGTTGACTCATGCTGGCTGTTTGCGTGCTGTGTGCTTGAACCACAACAAATGACGACAACAAATTCAGTGAAGTGAGTGGGTGGACATTTGCATACGTGCATCACTTTGAGGGTGCATGTTTGTGGTTGTGGTTGTTTATCCACGTCCATAGTTGTTGACCATCAAATGACAGCCAACAAATTGGATGATCGCGCAAAGGCGTTTTAGCCGATGCCTGGTGGAATCACATTTGCGGCATTGCAAAGGCCTGGTGCAGACTAAAGAAAAACAAGCATCATATGCTGAGAGTAATTTTCATGTGATAGCACAGCCTAATTAAGGTGTTTGAAACAATTGGAAGTCCAGCTCTTTGCCAGATGCTTACATGTTTCATGCCTTCCACTCCCGTCCCCTTGACCCGACTCAATGCCCCCCGCTGGTCCCCTTTCCCACGCTGCAGATGACAAGTGCTTCATCTGCAGCCTCGAGCGCATCCCCTTCGAGCAGCGTCCCGGCGGGTTCATGAAGCACGTGGAGAAAGAGCACAACGTGCTGTCCTACCTCTACTACATCATCTATTTGGAGAGCGTGCAGCAGTCTGAGACAACCGGCATGGGCGCATACGTGCTGGAGCAGGTGCGTGAGGGGCGCGTTGACTGGATCCCGATCGGCCGCTCACTCCAGCTGGATACCCGCAAACGAGACGAGGAGCAGGAGGGCGCGGTCAAGCACGCGCACAAGGATGACTTGGCGAACATTGCTGGCGCGCTGCACGAGCTCTCGGGCAAGGTCGGCACCGCTATGGCGGCCATGCAGGCGCGCATGAGTGCGCTCGAGCGCCGCATGTACACGATCCAGGCGGTGATCAGCGGGCAGATGCCGGCCAATGGGGGGCAGGCGGGGCCGCCGGTGCCACCGATGGCGACATTTGGGGGTGCAGGAGGGGATTTCGTCGGTTGATTGCATGCGGCACTGCGAGGATTGCGCATTTTTGTTAAGGATGGAGATTTGGTTCAGAGGAAGCTATTTTTTGTCCTGCAGTGGCACTACGCCGTTGAATAAAGGGCCTGGTTTGTGAATCATGCTATCGGCGAGGAGACCTAAGACCTTGTGTTACAAGGCCAGCATGTGTGCAGATCCATCCACCCAATCCAATATCCATCCCAGTGAGAACTTATGTTCACATTACGCAGTGTACTTGCAAACTATAATACGTGCAGAATGATGGGCATGCACGCATGTAACGTTTCGTGCTGGCCGTGGTCTGGCAGGATCATGGGCTGCTAGCTGGAGTGAACCCAGGAAGGTGGGCCATTAATTAATTAATTAACAGACACGTGACTGCCAGGAAGGTGGGCCATACAGGGATGAAAAGCACTTTACTCTGTATTATTGCGCTCCGTGACCCGCCCCCCAACAGGAGTAAGTAAGTAAGGCGGGCCACAGCACGGCCACAGAGCCTATCCCTCAAAACACGCGATGTAGTCTATGTCAAAGTAAGCTATTCTTTTGGACACTAGTATTGATCCATTAATTAATTAATTGATAGACACGTGACTGCGTCACGTGAGCATAAGTCCTCAGTGGGAGGGGAACATGGGATGGAATGGATGGTATAAGCTATCTAGGTCCTAGTTACAGGGGTGTGGGCACCGCGGCCCGAATCGCTATGAATGCCATACTTGGTCACACGCGGAGCCCCCACAGGCTTGGGGGTGGTCTCCTGGAGTATTGATCCATGGGTTAGAAATATCTGCATGCATCCATCCACACGCCGTCCATGTGGCTGCAGCATTCATGAATCGTAATATACGGTTATAACGTGCACATAACCAGTTAACAACCCGTATTAATTAGGAACATCACTCCGTTGGGAGTAAATGTAGCACATAGCCCTGAGAAGGGGCATATGGCTTTTAATACATGTATTCTAGGCTACTTCATGCAAGGGTGGGAATGTAAGCTACCCTTGCTCTAGGTGCACCAGGGCACCTGCACCCTCATGGCCTATCACGCTATGCCCAGTTAAGGGGGAGCATGCCATGTGGGGGAAGATCATCATGGCTATACGAGAGCCAGGGCATGGCTTCTCAGCAGGGAGGGACTCCCTGCATGGGCACTGCATAATTAAATACTGAAGCTAAGCATCATCTGGAGGGTGGCTCATCATAGGCACACATGTACATGACTAAAAAGGCTAGGCCTCAGCTGGTATAGCCCCTGTAGTAGGCGGGCATGTACAAGGCCACTGTCTAACGATTCTACACTACTGCTGCTGTATTCCCCTAGGCTGGGGCTTCTGGGGTCGCTGGGGCCGCAGTGGTCGAGGGGGTCGCGTGCCAGGGCTTGTGGCCGACGTAGATGGCCGCCCCCTTCCAGTACACCGGCTGGCCCGCCTTGGTCTGCCGGAGCTGGTGGTAGGTCGGCCATAGCTCCCGTCGCCGCGTTGTTGCTGTGCCAGGGTCAAGTCGTCGTCCACGGTGAAGTGAGCTAGTCTTCTCGAGCCGCTTGCGGCGTCTGAGAAACGAAATCTTGTCCGCTGGGCTCTCAAAGATGAGAAGAAGCGGAGGCGCCCCTGCCTTACCCCGCGCGCGGGGGAGGCGGTGGGCGGTCAGCTTGATCTCACCAAGAAGGCCCATGCGTGCAAGGATTTTGCTCTCAAACGCACGTGCAAGCTTCTCGGAATTCTCACCTTCTTCCATGTCGAAGTTCTTGAGTATGGCGTTGAGGCTGCGCTTGGCGAGCTCGGCCTCCTCGCGGAGGTCAAGCGTCTGCCGCTGGAGCTGGGCTGCGACGGCCGGCGGAGGTGGTGGAGGTGGTGTGTTGCTTAAGCATGTCCGCCCAGGTCGTGATGGGAGGAGCATCGCCGGCCAGGCCAGCCGGGGCTGGCTTGGCGGCAATGTCCTTCACTGCCTGGGCGGTGAGGCCTGCGGTGTTCTGCAGGACCTCGATATAGCCATTGCATTATCCGTTGAGGCGCTGGTCGATGTCGCGGAGCTGGGCGGTGATGGAGTCGGTGGAGGCGGGGGGGTGGGGGGGGTGGAGGCGAGGAGGGTGGCGGTGATGGTGGGGATGGTGGGAAGCTCAGCAGCCAGCGTGCCTCCAATTGCCGCCACATCTGCGGCAAGGGGGGTCACGTGTTGCTCGAAAGCTTCCTTAAGGAGGGTGCGGATGGTGTCTTCGGTGGGGAAGGTGGGGGGGGACGGTGGGGAAGCCCAGATCGCGGTTTCGGAGCGTCCAACAAGGGAGCAGAGGGCGAAGCGTTGGAGCTTGGGGCGATTCACAACACCTTGAAATGGCCTTTTTTTTACATAAATTCTGGCCCATGGCAAGTTTATGGTTGGATTGACCTAGGATTGGATCCCACGACTCCCCGGGATGTGTCTGGCTAGTGGTGGAGTAGTTGAGTCAAAATGTTAAGTTTACGTGGTATTCCCTGCTTAAGTTAACTCCAGATCCAAGGCCAAAACTGGCCACCTAAACCACTTGCACTTGCATAGCAACAATAATTGATATCAGATTATGCTGTAACTTTGCAAGGGTGACGAATACGAGTTGTTCTGACCTTGTACAAAGTTCTAGGGCATTCGGAGCCCTATTTAGTGACAAATGCTAGCAAAATAGTGCTAGCATTTGTCGTAAATGGCAATTTTTAATTAATATTAAATCCAAATAATGTCAGAATGACACCCAAACCTATTGTCATCATGCCAACACCTGACACAGGGTCCCCACAATTCATGTGCAAAAATTCAGATCATACGGAGCCCAAAATGGTGACATTTGCCTGCATTTGTCACCATTTTGGCTCTTTTTTATCACAATTTTAACAACACTAACCACCAAGACACTCCCCAAGCTAGGGCACATCATGTTAATTCTTTGCAGGCAACTCAAGAATGACTAGTACAAACAGCGTGCAAAACCTTGGGGCATGTGAATGCCTGAGTGGTGACCATAGCTAGCAGAATGTATAATGTAAGGTAGACATTGCCAGTATGCCACATTGCTGTGATGCGCAGTGCACGTCCATATATACCCCATAACACCATACCTTTAAACTACTTGGCACATTGCAAAATGGGAAGGAAAGGTGGACAATACATGCCACGTCACTAGAACACAGCCATTTGGTTGCTACCAACACGCACCGTGCGTGATATATACGTGTAATACATGTCAAGAACATGCCGAGCGAACATCAAGGTGAAGTGACACCCAGCCGCTGGCACATGTCACCTGGCATCCACGTATGCTCACGTGATATGGAATTGGCATATCCCATGTCTCCATCTCTTGTGCTTTGTGGGCACCGAGCCACCCATGCAGTAACCCACCCATGCAGCCACCTGGTCACCCACCCAATGAACTGCTTACACTCTTGCGCGCACTAGGAGTTAATTTTACGGGGCGTAAACGCCCCGGTTGAGGTTACCGGGGCGGTTACTGGCCAGTAACCATGTACGTTTATGGTTACCGGCCAGGTTACCGGCCGGTAACCTTAAACGCGACAGACTAAATACCGGCCGGTAATGGTTACCGGGCGGTAATAGTTACCGGAACGTTTACTGGGCGGTAACTTTTACCGGAGCCGTAACCATGCCCGTAACCTATCTGGGTTACGGTCATGGTTACGGCCCAAGTAGAAGTTACCGGGCGGTAAACTGGCATGGTTACGGGACCAGTTCTGAGAACCGGGATGGGTTACCGGCATGGTTACGGGACCAGTTCTGATAACCGGGCCTGGCTACTGGCCTGGTTACGGGTCCGTCAACCGTCCCGTAACCTGCAGTAGTTACGGCCCAGTAGTTGACCCTGGCTACTGCGGTGGTTACGGGGCCGGTTATGCCCCAGTAATAGTAGTAACCCATGCCTACAACGCAGCCTGTCCGGGTTATGGCCCCGAATTCTAAAATGCATTGACCCCGGCTATGGTGAGTGGCTTGCATGATATGGTGCTTTTCAAGATGCATTTTTGAATTAGGCATTTCATTAAAATGTTTAAGAAGTCATTAATAATCAATTGCACGAATCACTTCCATCCGATGTTGTCAACGTGGGCTTCATGATGAAATCGTGGAGATGACGCACATGAAGTTCACGGAACATCTTAGGTAATAAATTAAGCCGTTACGGCAGTAGAACCTTGGCCGATGAGGGTGGCGTCTTGAAGCTGTTGTCACCCTCAAGTCCGCTCGGCCAGGGGTAATCGCCCATGTTGATTTGAAAGGTACCGCCGTCCATGTGGCGGCTCCGCTTTTGGTGCGAGTTGACCAACTTCCCGTCTTAATCATTCCGGATTGCCTGCAGTTCATTCCGCCTTTGTCCAAGTAAGACAGCAACTGTCACGCACTCATAAAAAACGCAAAATGCCCCGAATGCAGTTACGGCCATACGGTAGCGAGGAATAGCAGTTGAAATTTCTAGTACACAGGCAACTAGTAAGAAAAGGGACGATGCGTGCACCACCACCAATACGTACGTGCATCCCTCTCTTGAAAATGACAGCATCTTCCATGCCGTCCAAGAAAAACGCAACGTATTTAACATGAACCCGAATGCAGTTACGGTCGTAGACTAGTGAGGACTGGCAGCTGAAAGTTCTAGTTGATGGGCTGAGAATAAGGAAAAAAATGATGCGTGCACTCACCTACCCTATTACGTCCCTCCCATGGCAAGGAACCAGCAAAACCACCCACATACCCTGTTGTGTCCCTCCCTTGACAAGGAACAAGCACGTGCACATGCCCTACCCCACATGCATGCCTCCCTTGACAAGAATCGAACGGGCACGTGCACCCACCTACCCTATGTGCACCCCTCCTTTGACAAGGAACAAGCACGTGTACATGCCTACCCCACATGCATGCCTCCCTTGACAAGAATCGAACGAGCACGTGCACCCACCCACCCTGTGTGCACCCCTCCTTTGACAAGGAACAAGCACATGAACTCACCTACACTACGCGCGTCCCTCCCTTGACAAGGAATAGGCACGTGCACATGCCTACCCCACATCCATGCCTCCCCTGACCAGTAACAAGCACGTGCACCCACCTACCCTACGTGCATCCCTCCTGTGACACGGAACAAGCACGTGCACCCACCAACCCTATGTACGTGCCTCTTGACAAGCAACAAGCACGTGCACCCACCTACCCTAAGTGCCCCCCTCCTTCGACAAGGAACACGCATGTGCACTCACCTACCGTACGTGAATCCCTCCCTTGGCAAGGACCAAGCACGTGCACCCACCTACCCGATGTCCGCCCCTCCCTTGATAAGGTACAAGCATGCCCACCCACCTACCCTACCTGCATCCCTCCCTCGACATGGAACAACCATGTGCACATTCCTACTCCACATGCCCCCCTCCTTTGACAAGGAACAAGCATGTGCACTCATCTACCGCACGTGCATCCCTCCCTTGACAAGGAACAAGCAAGCCCACCCACCTACCCTACCTGCATCCCTCCCTTGACATGAAACAAGCACGTGCACATGCCTACCCCACATGCATGCCTCCCTTGACAAGGAACGAGCACGTGCACCCACCCACCCTATGTGCACCCCTCCTTTGACAAGGAACAAGCACATGAACTCACCTACACTACGTGCGTCCCTCCCTTGACAAGGAACAAGCACGTGCACATGCCCCACCCCACATGCATGCCTCCCTTGACAAGAATCGAACGGGCACGTGCACCCACCTACCCTATGTGCACCCCTCCTTTGACAAGGAACAAGCACGTGCACATGCCTACCCCACATGCATGCCTCCCTTGACAAGAATCGAACGAGCACGTGCACCCACCCACCCTGTGTGCACCCCTCCTTTGACAAGGAACAAGCACATGAACTCACCTACACTACGCGCGTCCCTCCCTTGACAAGGAATAGGCACGTGCACATGCCTACCCCACATCCATGCCTCCCCTGACCAGTAACAAGCACGTGCACCCACCTACCCTACGTGCATCCCTCCTGTGACATGGAACAAGCATGTGCACATGCCTACCCCACATGCGTCCCTCCTTTGACATCGAACAAGCACGTGCACCCACTAACCCTATGTCCGCCCCTCCCTTGATAAGGTACAAGCATGCCCACCCACCTACCCTACCTGCATCCCTCCCTTGACATGGAACAACCATGTGCACATTCCTACTCCACATGCCCCCCTCCTTTGACAAGGAACAAGCATGTGCACTCATCTACCGTACGTGCATCCCTCCCTTGACAAGGAACAAGCAAGCCCACCCACCTACCCTACCTGCATCCCTCCCTTGACATGAAACAAGCACGTGCACATGCCTACCCCACATGCATGCCTCCCTTGACAAGGAACGAGCACGTGCACCCACCCACCCTGTGTGCACCCCTCCTTTGACAAGGAACAAGCACATGAACTCACCTACACTACGTGCGTCCCTCCCTTGACAAGGAATAAGCACGTGCACATGCCTACCCCACATCCATGCCTCCCCTGACCAGTAACAAGCACGTGCACTCACCTACCCTACGTATGTGCCTCTTGACAAGGACCAAGCTCGTGCACCCACCTACCATACGTGAATCCCTCCCTTGACAAGGTACACGCATGCCCACCCACCTACCCTACGTGGGCCCCTCCCTTGATAAGGTACAAGCATGACCAGCCACCCACCCCGCGAGCCTCCCTACTTTGACAAGGAACAAGCACGTGGGCCCGCTAGCATGGCAGCAAGGAAGACATTACACTAACATGGCATGGCCAAAGCAAAAGAGACAGAGAAGTCAATGGAGAGAGAGCTCCTAAGAACTCCTAGTAAAATTGGCAACCATGGAGGGCAAAAAACGTTCAACAACTTACGATGGGCATCGGCACATACAGAGAAGCCCAGGTGTGCCAGGTGTAAAATAAGCGAGATTGAAGTGTCGCCTACCTCGTGGGAGACTTTTTGTATCTGGTAAACAATGAAAGCGAGTGGAAAGATGGACAACGTGAAAATAACATACAATCGACTGCAATGCATGCAAAGAGGACAGAATCAGTAATAAAGCGCGCTGCATTCAGGCAGCGCTGAGCAATTGAACGGTGAACAATTTAATCCGGAACGCATTGTCTACGCGACTCGATGCGACTAAACGTGGCATGCATACGCGGTCGCTGACTGAAGACATTGTGTACCTGGCTCAGCAAGGTGCGCTTGCAGCCGCTTTCTTAAATATGCCGCAGGCGCACGATGTAACGAATTGAAGTTTGCACGTAGTAACAAAGGCAAGAAAAGCGGTGTAGCTGGCTACCGACTACGCCATAGTAAGCTGTATCGGAGTTGGCGCTGCCGATGGCTGGAAACGGATGACCGAATCATGCTAAACTGGGGCTCCAAAAGGGCTTGTCATGCATCCTAGTGCGCCTTTTGCTTTTTTTTCTTCAAGCATCGTGATCATGCGGGTTTAGGGGGGCGCTTATTCTTTCACCACTATCAGTCGGCTGGACTGCAATCGGCATAGCCAGCGCAAGGTGATGCAAGGGCAGGCAAACTTTACCAGCTCGTTCAAGGCTCGTTGATGAAATTCAAACATCTAGGCGGCGCGTCTGCAACGGCTCATCGCAATTCGAATCGCAAGCAGAACCCTCGTTACACGTGGCGCATGCAGAGATCTGCTTCGGGCGGCTTGGCGTATCTCACTGCGTCGTGACTCGAGTACCTAGATAGTCAGCCTAGTTGGTACTCTGGGGGCCTCGAGTTCGGCAGTCCCCTATTCGGAAATCCCGGATCATATGTACTCCACACTATGTACTCTTGGAGTACATAGTGTGCCACCCTATGTACTCTTGGAGTACATAGTGTGGAGTACATAGTCACTCCTTCCTAAGTAATACGGGCGTGTCTCACCGCGTCGGCAGTCCCCTAATCGGAAATCCCGGATCATATGTACTCCACACTATGTACTCTTGGAGTACATAGTGTGCCACCCTATGTACTCTTGGAGTACATAGTGTGGAGTACATAGTCACTCCTTCCTATGTAATACGGGCGTGTCTCACCGCGTCGGCAGTCCCCTATTCGGAAATCCCGGATCATATGTACTCCGGACTATGTACTCTTGGAGTACATAGTGTGGAGTACATAGTCACTCCTTCCTATGTAATACGGGCGTGTCTCACCGCGTCGGCAGTCCCCTATTCGGAAATCCCGGATCATATGTACTCCGGACTATGTACTCTTGGAGTACATAGTGTGCCACCCTATGTACTCTTGGAGTACATAGGGTGGAGTACATAGTTACACCTTCCTATGTAATACGGGGGTGTAATCATATGTAATCATGTGTAATCATCGGTAAAAATCGGTAATCATTTGTCCTTTTTTGGTAATCATGTACGTGTAATCATGTGTAATCATGTGTAATCATCGGTAAAAATCGGTAATCATTTGTCCTTTTTTGGTAATCATTTCGGTCAGGGTCACGTGTGCTTGTCTGCATGATCTATCGTCCAGACAAGCTGCACTGCCCCTAAGACCCTAACTTACACAAGATGATGGAGTAGTTTGGTGTTGAAAGGGAAGGTCGAAAGCCTGCGCTTAATGCACCACCCGTAATTACGAGCGAAAGTACAGCCACCATGGAAAATCCCGTTGACATCGCGCAAAAACAGGCCAAGAGAAAGCGGCAAGTGGCCGAAGCGGCCCGCCGGTGGAGGTTGAAAAAGAGGGGGAAGAAGAGGGGGACGACTCAATGCATACGTAGTCAGGCGATGGAGGGTGGCAACGCCGCTCCCCCTGGACGATGGTGCTGTTCCACACCGCGCTCCTCGCCTTCAGTTGAGCCGGCGTGTAGTTCTCGTCGAGGCTGAAGTCGCCGGGCTGGAGCAGACGACGTGCTCCCAGCACGAGGCGTTTGTCGTGCATGGAGGCCATGGTGACGACGACCAGGCCCGGAGGGCCTGGCAGCCGAATGGCTCGTTCAATGACAACACGGTTCTGGAGCTGCATCTTCCCCAGAAACGCTGGGCCGCGCAGCTCCTCGGCAAGTGAGTGCGCTGTCTCATGTGCTGCCGCGCCTGTCTGGAAGCCTTTGATTACCATATTGCGCTGGCGTTGCTGCACTGCATTCTGGGTGACCGCAGCGGTAGCTGCAGACTTGGCCGCCTGTTGAACGATGGTGGTCAACTGCTTGCCGGTGACGTCGGCAAACGTGGTAGTTTTGGCGGGGGCTGCCATGGCTTTCTTCAGCTCCAGCAATTGTGCCGTCGCAGCTGCAGACGCCTCCGTCAGGACCTTAATGTCGCCCTGCACGGTCGTAAAAGACTGTGCGACGTCCTGCAGCTGCACGTTAACATCGGTCGCGGGGGCTGGCCTGGCGATGGTCGTCGCCGGCAGCTCGACAAGTTCAGGGCAGCACGAAATAAGACAGGCAAGCCGACGCTGGCGCTCATCCCAATGAGGCCATTCATCCGAAGCAGCCTCCATAACCTGGCCGCTCTTAGGGTGGCGAATCGGGGCGTCGTTGTCGTTGCGGAGCTTCAGCACGCTTGTCACAGCGGCGTCATTGTAGGCGAGTAAGGTATCGATGTCTGCCAGGCTCAAACGCTGGCCTGGCATGTAGAATGAGGAAGAAATGGCGTCCGGCAAGGAGGTTTCAGCAGCTATCGGAGTTGCTTCCGAAGTTGCTTCCGAAGTCTTGGATCGCTTGTTAGCGGCGTTCTTGGCGACGACAATGTCGTGGGCGATTTTGTTTGCAGCAATCTGGGCATCAATAGAATCGGCGGCAAGAGCTGAAGACGATGCGGGGACCTCCATAGCTACGTTTAATAGCACCTAGACGAGGGCAGGGGGCGCAGGCACACTGATCACATGCGTGGTGCCGCCATAATGTGCAGAAAAATAGCGAGATCTGCTGGGCAGGCCGCTGGCGATAACTTGCGAAATCCTGGGCAATGGCTGCCAAAAATTAGATCGGCGTGTTCGTCATCAAAAGGCGAGTCTATTGCAATTTACCCGACCAAATTTCATCATGGATGGAGGGAGGGAGGGAGGGAGGGAGGGAGGGAGGGAGGGAGGGAGGGAGGGAGGAGGGAGGGAGGGAGGGAGGGAGGGAGGGAGGGAGGGAGGGAGGGAGGGAGGGAGGGAGGGAGAGGGAGGGAGGGAGGGAGGGAGGGAGGGAGGGAGGGAGGAGGGAGGGAGGGAGGGAGGGAGGAGGGAGGGAGGGAGGGAGGAGGGAGGGAGGGAGGGAGGGAGGAGGGAGGGAGGGAGGGAGGGGGAGGGAGGGAGGGAGGGGGAGAGGGGGAGGGAGGGAGGGGGAGGGAGGGAGGAGGGAGGGAGGGAGGGGAGGGAGGAGGGAGGGGGAGGAGGAGGGAGGGAGGGAGGGAGGGAGGGAGGGAGGGAGGGAGGGAGGAGGGATGGATGGATGGATGTTCTTAATTAATTAATTAATTAATTAATTAATGGTCAAATTAAAGGCAATCATGGTAGATGAAGCGAGACAAATCATGCCTGGACGCATGGCGATGTAAGAGCCCCCCCTCCCCCACGCCAGGAGGAAGGGGTGCGTGACTGAGTAGAGTAGTTAGGATTTTGTATTAAGAGAGACAACTTTGTATATTATCAAGGAGACAACTTGGTATATAAGATTAGAGTGAGATCAGCTAGTCTTCGCGGCTCAGTTCTAATGCACCCACCCCCATCAGTCCATGGAATACGTGCTCCTGCTCCAGATCCTTAATTAAGGCCAAAATGAGTCCCTTCCAAACAACGTTTGCACTTAGATAGTTAGACGAATTATGCCCGACGAAGCTGGAACTTAACAGCCACAATGAATTACGGTTGTTCAGACCTTGAACAACGCCTCAGGGCATTTGGAGCCCTGAATGGTAACAAATGCTAACAAGGTAGTGTTGCTATCAATAATGATTTTAAAAATTAATATGATGTCATTAATTAATTAATTAGTTATCAACATCACTCCGTTGGGAGTAAATGTAGCACATATCCCTGAGAAGGGGCATATGGCTTTAATACATTCTAGGCTACTTCATGCAAGGGTGGGAATGTAAGCTACCCCTGCTCTAGGTGCACCAGGGCACCTGCACCACCATGTCATATTACAACCAAAACTGGTCGTCATCATGCAAGCATCTGAAGCATGGTCGCAAAACTTCGTGTGCAAAATCTCATGTCATAAGGAGCCCAACATTATGACAATTGCCAGGCTTTGTAAAGATTTTTTATTTAACGATGACTACAGCACAAACAGTGAGCGAAACCCTGGTGCATGTGAATGCCTGAGTGGCGACTGTTCCTAACAGAATGCAAGATGTAAGGTAGACATTGCGAGTATGCCACAAATGTGTGATGTGCAGTGCACATGCATGTGAGCTACCATGGTCCGGATTCTCCCGATTTCTGGCCTGCGCTGGTTGTCTCCTTGATGTATACCCCATGACACCATACTTCTAAACTACTTAAGAACCTTGGCACATTGCAAAATGGGAAAGAAAGCTGAACAATACATGCAACATCACTCACTAACACAGCCATGTGATTGCTACCAACACGTACCATGTACGTCCTGTGTGAAATTATTGGCAACGACACGCCAAGCAAACGCCAAGGTATAGTATAACTGCGACAGGCTGGCACATGTCACCTGGCATCCACGTATGCTCACCCCAAGGCATTGGCATATCCCCATGTCTATATCCGTTGCCCTTTGTGCGTACCGAGTCACCCATGCAGTCACCCACCCATGCATCCACCTGGCCCACCCACACAAGTACTCATACACTTGCGCACCTGAGTACCCAGCCACCCACTGGTCCACCCACCCGGTGACCCAGCCAGCCAGCCACGCACCTACTAAACCAACCTATCTAACCACTCGTGCACCCAGGCACCCAGCCACATACCCACCCACTGGGACATCCACCCACCCAGCTAGCCACATATGCAATCTACCCACCTAGGCAATAAGGAGGCATTCACCCATCCTTTTATCCAGGCACCCATTACTAAAACCACGCAGCCACCTAACCACCCAGCCAGCTGGCCCCATGTGTGCCCACCGGGCCGCCCACCCCTGACCCACCCACGCCCCTTCCCACTCGACCACTCTTTCCCCCCATACCCTTATACCCACCGACCTGCACCCACTCACCCTCACACATCCACATCCTCTCAGCCAGTCACCCACCCATCTCACCCCTAACATGCACAGCCCTCACCCGCGATAGGTGAGTCGATCCCAACTACAAAACCACCCACCCACCCATATCCGTGCACCCACCCACCCATCTACCTTCCCCATCGCTCACCCCACCCACTTCTAATCACAGCTACACATCCACCCGCCACAAACCAACGGTGCAAATCCTCCAGCCCATGAAACAGTTTCACTCAGGCATCCAATAATGCACCCACCTAGGAGTTCCCAAACCCCGTCGATCCCCCAGCCACCTGGCGATTCACTTATAAGCAACCACCCTTGCACCCATCCACCCACCATAACCACCCACCCACCCTCCCTCCCTCCCTCCCTCCTCCCTCCCTCCCTCCCTCCCCCTCCTCCCTCCCTCCCTCCCTCCCTCCCTCCCTCCCTCCCTCCCTCCCTCCCTCCCTCCCTCCCTCCCTCCCTCCCTCCCTCCCTCCCTCCCTCCCTCCCTCCCGCCACCCCACCCACCCACCCTCTCCAACTGCATGTGGACTGCCTCTCCCAGCGACTCGGCCAGCCGTTTGAGTGTGTTTGGGACCATATGCTGATGCCCATGGATATTACGTGCGCCATCAACCAGGCAACACCAGTGACACTTGAGCTCCTTGTTATCCTTCTCATCGGATGTACTGACGACACCCTGCACAATTACAGCTCACAAGGCAACTAACATGCTGGAGGAACGCATCCGCCGCAGTGGACGTCAGTAACGGATGTTGCAATGTTGCTGGAGGGAGGTCAATCGACCGCACCCGTACATACAAGGGGCAATTATTGATGCATCATACCCAAAACAGGAAGAAAATGTGGCACAACTAACCTTGCCATCAACATGGATGGACGGAGTTGGAGACCAACTGCAGCGCGGCATTCGCAAGGGCACAGGCTGTGTTGTTCAGCAGGTCCACCGCTGGACTGCCCGATGCCGAGTCCAGGTTCTTCCTTACACAAACTCTCCACAAGCGTGATTGTCGCGTCCTTGGCTGCCAACTGCGGAAAGGAGGCCAGTGCTCGCTTCAGCAGGAACTCGGCAATTGCAATCACGGTGGGCCCTGGCACGATTTGCAGGCCTACACATGCTTGCCCCGCATGTGCCTCCCCCACGTGTGCATCCACCGCAGTTGACGTGCTTGCTCGCAGCTCCCACTACCACTGGCTTCGTTGCCAGGTTCCTCCACCCGTTGCCTCTTGCATTTTAGCTGTTCCTCGCGCTTCTCCGCAGCCTCTCTTTCCCTCTCTTCCTCTCTCTTTTCTGCTGCCGTTCATGCCTTGCTCCAGATATAGATGTGGCTGCTTAGGCGTTCAATCTGCATCACAGAATTGGACGATATGCACGTCAAAGGAAAGCCAACCAAGCAGCAACATTACCAACAATGTAGCGGGAGGGTCAGTGCAGAGGCCAGCAACATAACTGCCTTAGTCTTGTACTCCTACCATACACATTAGGGAAGACTGCTGGCATGGCAGCCTGCAACACAGCAATGAATTGCCGCCAACTAAAATAAGAGAGTGACTCACCGCTACTCTTCCCTGAAGCCGACTGGTCACACCTCCATTGTGGCGTTGTTTTACCACTTTAAGGCTCTTCCACAGCGTGCGATTTTGTTGATGCCATTTTCTCAATTCCTGTAGCATATATTTTGCCCCCGCCGCACGCTTCCATGGGTTGCCATGTACATCATACTTTGCTGATGCTGCAGAGAAGTCAATTAACGCGTCTTCTACGTCTTCCACAGTGTGCATGCGTAGCTAGCCAGCTATGTCGCGGTTTACGATCCAGTTAACGATAACGGCTCCGTAACCACCCCAGTACCTAATATTGGGGCAGCTATGGCGCCGTAACCACTACCTGACCCGTCCCGTATACCCCAACGTAACCTGAACCGAAGCCGTTCACGCCCCCGTAAACATAACCGGCCCAGTTACTGGGCCGTACCGAATCTCGGGGCCAATATTCCGAATGGTACCGTAACCGGTCCGGTAACCCAAACCGCCAACGAATACGGACCCGTAACCTGGCCCGTCGAAGTTACCGGGCAGGTTACGGGGGCGTCGAAGTTACCGGACAGGTTACGGGGGCTTCAAATTAACTCCTAGTGCGCCCGTGCACCCAGCCACCCACACGTCCACCCACCTAGTGACCAAAGCCAGCCAGCCAGCCGTGCACGTGCTTACCCACCTTATTATATAACCACGCATGCACCTAGGCACCCAACCAGCTTAACCAACCCACTTGGACATTCACCCACCCAGCAAGGCACCTGCGCTTGCAACCCACACACCTATAATAGGTAATAAGGAAGCACTCACCCATCCAATGAGCCAACCACCCAACCACCCAACCACCTAAACACCCAGCCAGCATGCCCCATATGCACCATCCGGCCACCCACCCTTGACCCACCCACCCACCCACCCACTCAACCACTCAGTGCCCCCCCACCCTTATACCCACTGACCCACCCACACATGCACTTTCTCAGCCAGCCACCCCCCACCTCACCCCCAACCTGCACAGCCCTTCACCAGCGATATCAGGTAAGTCGGTCCCAACCATAAACCCACCCACGCATCCATATCTGTGCGCCCACCCGCCCATCTACCCGTCCCTTCGCCCACCGACCCACACCTAGTCATCTACACATCCACCAGCCACCAACCACCAATGGCCCATCCACCAACCCACCCACACACACGCATCCCTAACCACCCAACCACTAACCCACCATCCTCAAACCCATGCAATTGTTTCACTCACACATCTAACTACCCACCCACTTAGGAGTCTCCAAAGCCTATCATCACGCAGACACCTGGCCATCTGCCTACAACCGATCACCCTAACACTCGTCTACCCATCATGACCAGCCACCCATCCACCCACCCTCTCCACCTGCCTGTGCTCCCAGCTACTCGGCCAGCCATTTACCAAGGCATCCACCTTTCAGCCAGCCACCTGCCATTGAACCCACCCATGTCTAGGAATCCCTTGAAGCATCTACAGCCTAAGCCTCCCACCCAAGACTTCCAGGGCAACTGAACAACCAACCAACCAATCAACCAGCTACACAACTACCTAACCACCTAACCACTCAACAACCCGATCACCAAACCACCTAACCACCCAACACCCAAACCAGCCAGGCATGTGCCCGCCCACTTGCCCTCGCACGCCCGCACCATCAGGTCCCTCCATACACGCCCCGTTCACCTAGCCAGCCACACACCTAGCCAGCCACCTGCCCAACTCACGCATGAAGTCAACGTTAGCCATGCATGGCCTCACGTTGCATCACTTGCATTGCATGGGTAGTTTGCATGAGGCAGCTTCCATCTCGTTGTCAGCAACTGAAAAGGCTCTTTCTTTACTTTAATGAATGAGCAACAACGTTGGAAACGTTATCCTATCCCTCTTTAAAACAGTCTTTCAATCAGAAAGACGAGGGCAAATATCTGGACAAGGTGGCAATAACCACTGCAAAATGCACTTGAGAACGTCTTATTAATCCAGCTCTCTACCCTTTGAGAAGCTGCCTTGCGTTAGCAGCGATCCTGGGCCCTCTAGCTCGCTCACCTCGCTTAAGACGCTGGTCGATGTCACGGAGCTGGGCGGTGATGGCGTCGGAGGTGGAGGTGGTGGCGGTGGAGGAGGCGAGGAGGGTGGAGGTGGCGGTGGAGATGGATGGTGGAGGTGGCGGTGGAAAGGAGGGGAAGCTCGGCAGTCAGCGTGCCGCCGATGGCCGCCACATCTGCAGCAATGGGGTCCACGTGCTCCTCGAGGACCTCCTTTAGGAGTGAGCGGATGGAGGATTCGGTTAAGGTGGTGGTGAGAGGCTTGGGGGGCCAAAGCTCGACCCTGATGGAGCGTCCAAGGAGGGAAAAGAGAGCGAATTGCTAGAGGTAGGGGCGGTGGAGGCTGGGAATGGTGTCGAAAGAGGGGATACGAATCCAGCGAGGGTCAAAGAGGCGACCTTGGTTGAAGAGCTGCTTGCAGAGTGCAAGAAGCGAGGCGTGCGTTCCATACATTAAACACGCAGACCAGGATGCGTTCCGTGGTAAGCGTGTCAAGGAAGCCAGGTAGCTGGCTGGCTTCGGCGACAAAGTCGAGCTCTACCCAACTCGGCTCGGCAGAGCGACTGCGCTTGGGTTCAGGCGACGCTGCGGGCGAGGCGGGCGCAGCAGGGGGCTGGACGACCACTAGAGCTTGGCTAGTGGCGCCGTTGCCTTCTGGGCCGGTGGGCGAAGCTGCAGCCGGAGCTGCATACGTATTTTCATTGCTGAGCGCAGCCGCCAGCCAGGCTGCCTTGCGTCGAGAGGCGTTTATGTCGTATATATTGCGTAAAAGAGCTGCGGAAAATTATATCAGCATGTGCGTCGTAAAAAGATACGACGATTGTGATATTCACGGCTAAATTCGGTGCTCAAACGTGAAAGTTATGAGCTCCGCCGTCAGCCATGGCTATCGATCTCGTGGCTCGTGGCTCGTGGCTCGTGGCTCGTGGCTCGTGGCTCGTGGCTCGTGGCTCGTGGCTCGTGGCTCGTGGCTCGTGGCTCGTGGCTCGTGGCTGCATGGCATAGCATGGCTAAATTCTTAATGCAACATCCATGGGGGTCCCATTATAGGCATGGCTTAGCTAAATTCTGAAGGCAACATCCATGGGGGCCATTATGGGCGCACATGCGCGTGGGCCACATGCTAGGCTAAGCCTTACTAATCTACACTATACTGGTATATATATTCCTAGTCTGAGGTGGCAGGAGGCTGCCAGGGCTTGTGGTCAACGTGGATGACCGCCCCCCTCCAGTATACCGGCTTCCCCCTTGCGCTCTGCCGGAGCTGAAGGTAGGTCGGCCATAGCTCGCGTCGCCGCTGTTGCTGGGCCAGGGTCAGTAAGTCGTCGTCCAGCGTGAATTAAGCGAGTCTCCGAGAGCTTCTTGCGGCATTTAAGGACAACGCCATCGCTATCGAGGTTCTGCAGAACACCGCAGGCCTCACCGCCCAGGCGGTGAAGGACATTGCCGCCAAGCCAGCCCCGGCTGGCCTGGCCGGCGATGCTCCTCCCATCACCACCTGGGCGGACATGCTTAAGCAACATACCACCTCCACCACCTCCGCCGTCGCAGCCCAGCTCCAACGGCAGACGCTTGACCTCCGCGAGGAGGCCGAGCTCGCCAAGCGCAGCCTCAACGTCATTGTCAAGAACTTCACCATGGAGGAAGGTGAGACTTCCGAGACACTTTTGCGTGCGTTTGAGAGAGAAATCCTTGGTCGCATGGGCCTTAACGGTGAGATCGAGCTGGCCGCCCACCGCCTTCCCCGCGCGCGGGGTAAGGCAGGGCCGCCCCCGCTCCTTCTCACCTTTAAGACCCCGGCGGACAAGATTTCTTTTCTCAGACGCCGCAAGCGGCTCGAGAAGACTCTCTTCACCCTTGATGACGACCTGACCCTGGCGCAGCAACAACGGCGACGGGAGCTATGGCCGACCTACCTCCAGCTCCGGCAGACCAAGGCGGGCCAGCCGGTGTACGTACTGGAAGGGGGCGGCCATCTACGTCGGCCACAAGCCCTGGCAGGCGACCCCCCCCCCCGCGGCCCCAGCGACTCCAGACGCCCCAGCTTAGGGGAATACAGCAATAGTAGTGCAGAATAGATAGACCGTGGCCATGTACATGTTCGCCTCCTAGAGGCACTATCCCAGCTAAGCCACGCGCTTTACTTAATCATGTACATGTGTGCCTATGATGAGCCACACTCCAGATGATGCCTAGCTTTATTTAGTTATGTTGTGCCCATGCAGGGAGTAACTCTCTGCTGAGACGCCATGCCCTAGCTTCTTTGTATACTGTATAGCTATGATGATCTTCCCCCCCATGACAGGCTCCCCCTTCGCTGGGCATAGCTTGAAGATCATGGGGATGCAAGTGCCCAGTGGCACCTAGAGCAAGGGTCCTTTACTACATCCCCACCCTTGCAGGAAGTAGCTTAGGATGTATGATAGGCCATATGCCCCCTCTCAAGGGCTATGTGCTACATATACTCCCAACGGAGTTATGTTACAATTCAATTCAATTCAATTCAATGCCATGCAGAGAGATGCTCTCTGTCGAGAAGCCATGTCCTAGCTCTTGTATAGCCATGATGATCTTCCTTCCCCCGTGCCAGGATCCAGGTCGAGGGCTTAATTGTTGCTTGAGTTGTGCCGAGATGGTGGAGGTGGTGGAGGTGGTGTGCTGCTTAAGCAAGTCCGCCCAGGTGGAGGGAGCATCGCCGGCTGGGCCAGCAGGCGCCGGCTGGGCGGCGATGTCCTAGCTTCACCGCCTGGGCGGTGAGGCCGGCGGTGTCATGCAAGCTCTCAAGGGCGTTGGCGTTGGCTTGAAGGCGGTGGTCGACCTCGAGTCGAGGTCGAGGAGCTGGGCTTTGATGTCGGCAGTGGAGGCGGAAATGGCACGCCGTTGGGAGTATATGTAGCACATAGCCCTTGAGAAGGGGCATATGGCCTATAATACATTCTAAGCTACTTCCTGCAAGGGTGGGAATGTAAACGACACTTGCTCTAGGTGCCACTGGGCACCTGCAGCCCCATGATCTATCAAACTATGCCCAGCTAAGGGGGAGCCTGTCATGGGGGGGAAGATCAGCATAGCTATACAAAAGCTAGAGCGTGGCATCTCAGCAGAGAGCAGCTCTCTGCATGGGCACAGCATAACTAAATAAAGCTAGGCATCATCTGGAGTGTGGCACATCATAGGCACACATGTACATGACTAAAAATGCTAGGCATCCGCTGGTATAGTGCCTGTAGTAGGCGGGCATGTACAAGGCCACGGTCTACCTATTTAGCTACACTACTGAGCACTCAGTGTTGCATTCCCCTAGGCTGGGGCATCTGGAGTCGCTGGGGCCGCGGTGGTCGCGGGGGTCGCGTGCCAGGGCTTGTGGCGGACGTAGATGGCCGCCCCCTTCCAGTACACCGGCTGTCCCGCCTTGGTCTGCCGGAGCTGGAGGTAGGTCGGCCACAGCTCCCGTCGCCGTTGTTGCTGCGCCAGGGTCAAGTCGTCGTCCACGGTGAAGGGAGTGTTCTCGAGCCGCTTGCGGCGTCTGAGAAACGAAATCTTGTCCGATGGGCTCTTAAAGATGAGAAGAAGCGGGGGCGCCCCTGCCTTACCTCGCGCGCGGGGAGTTGAAATGGCGCCTCTGAAGGAAGCCGCCTTGACGAGGCGACCTTGGTGGGAAAGCTGCTTGCACAGCTCCGTAAGCGAGGCATGCGATCCGAAAAACACGTAGTAGGCCAGGATGCGATCGTGGGTGGGCTTGTCAAAAAAGCATGGCTGGCTGGCGTCAAAGTCGTACTCCTCAAAAGTCGGCTCGGCAGGGCGACTGCGCTTGGGTTCAGGCGACGCTGCTGGCGAGGGGAGCCCGGGAGGGGGCTGGGCGACCACTAGGGCTTGGCTAGTGGCGCCGCTGCCTTCTGCGCCGGGGGGCGAGGCTGCAGCCGGAGCTGCAGACGTATTTTCAGGGCTGAGCACAGCCGCCAGGCTGCGTTGCGCGGAGGAGCGTTTGCTCGCCATATATTGCGTAATATCGTCGGAAAATTATATCAGTGTGTGCGTCAAGATTAGAAAGACGAAGCGATTGTGATATTCGCGGCCGAATTTGGTGCCCAAACGTGAAAGTTATGAGCTCCGCCGTCAGCCGTGGCTACCTCGTGGCTGGTGGCTCGTCACATGGATGATGACCAAAGACTATGACCGAGACATTATGCTCCGTCAAGTCCGGTGTTTTTTGCAACGTCACCCACACCTGTCCGGTGCTACCCCTTGGCTAGGCAAGCTCTACAAACAGGTCGGGGACCGGCTGGATCGCGTAGTATATATCTCCGCGCATCTGAACCCTCATGTGTTGCCAGATCTCCTTTGCGGCCGTTCCAAGCTTGGCACTGGATTCGTTGTCCATACCATCGCGTCGCTACAGTAACATGATGTTTTCTGGCATACGTGGGCTCTTGGTTAAACGCCGCACATTTGAAAGTGATGTCCTCCGGATTTTTGCCTTTGCACCGTGTGCAGTTCTAGGACGTTTGGAAACATGGCATGGCTGACGTAATGACTGACTAGCTAGACCTTTTCAGTGGTTTTCCATTTGCGGGTATTTCCTCGTGAATGGTGGGAGAGCGATCGCAGCAATGGTGCTCACCACTAGACACTCCCGGCCAGTTAGGCTCGAAATACACGCCCTTTTCAAGCAAGCTGTTTCTGGCCCCACCGTCTAGGTCATCTAGTCGCTCTTCACGTTAGCCAGCCATAATTTCAATGAACAAAGCTACACACTTCCATCTCCATTCATATTCATCATCCTGAACGACTCAAAAACGCGAAAAAGATAACGGCAGGCTCGAGCTACCATGGTCCGGATTCACCCGATTTCGGACCTGCGCTGGTCAATGTAGTCTCCTTGATAGTTGTCTCACTTAATTTCGGGACCTGGCCCAGCGTGCACTGAAACCATGCCATGGCGACTGATCATCGCGGCATCCTATATCGTACCATGAGCCGTACTGCGATTCTGCAATCAGCACTGCGGACAATTTTTCCTGTTGCATCGCGCGCGCGCGCATTCTTCATGATCATAACTCAATTGCTAGGCCCCCTGACTGAGTGACTGTACGTAGCCTACTGCAGGCCCCTAGCGCAGCACTCTGTAGATCATTCCAAACGACAACACGGTATAACCCATGTATGACCGTTGCATAAAGACGGCGTCGGTCATTAGGCTTCAACTCGCGACACAGGCATGCAATCCGGCGACAGACAAAATGAGATCGGCAAAGGCGACCTCGTTATTCCCACGGGCATTCCTCGGGTCGCCCTCCATTCATTCCATTTGTGAAGATCTAAAATCTGAACCTTCGGCCAGCTTATTAATTAGGCATTGCGCCACCGTATAGGATGCGGCAAATATTCCCGTCACGCTGCGCACCGACGAGCTTGGCATTCTTATCTTATTCCTGTAGACTCGCTCAGTCGCTCTGGGTTCTGGTACAGTCATCATTCACGCCTTAAGTTGGGTTGGCTTAAGTTGGGTTCACGCCTTAAGCGGTTGGGTCGAATAGGATTTCGGCATTCCGAGTTAAAAAAGTTCAAAATAGTATGTTTAAGTATCTTTAGTTCAAATTAGTAGAATTTAGTAGAATCATTCACGCCTTAAGTTGGGTTCCCGCCTTAAGTTGTGGGTTGACCCCTCAAAAACCTCGAACCCAACTTAAGGCGTGAATGACTGTATAATCAGCTCATAAATGACGTCTCGATGAGTTTCGATCGGATGTCCAGTCCTCCACGCGGCCCCCATGGAATCTGACAAGTGACCATCATTTGTACTCATTTGTACTCACAGTTGGCACAACCGGCCAAACGCTGTGTATAGCGGCGCGGCGCGACGGAAACCTGAAAACCAGATTTTTCAGGATGCCGGTTAGCAGCCACCCTGGCTGCAGGCTTACTGTGCGCTTGGCGCAGCCTACTACGGCTCCATAGCGGTTGATACTTTCCCGAATCCCAAATCGCAAGATTGACGTTGCGCCATGTCACCGTGGCGCAAATCCGTCGTTTTGCCCCAGTAGTGGCAAAAAGAATGACAATGATCCATCACGTCTCCCGCTCGATCCACTCTCACCCTTCTGCTTTTGGCCTTTCCGATCCTGAGCTGCTTGTTTTGTGTTTTAATTTCGCGCGGCTCTGAGGAGACTATCGAAGGCTACGCTTTGCCTTCGTATTTAATTGTCCTTCCTTTGGATCGGGGAGGCAGCTTAGCTTTGCATCAATCAAAAAACAAATATAATAGATGACTGTTGCAATGGCTGCCCGGGCATCCGCCATGTCCAGGGTTTGTACGCCCTGCAATTCTGCGGTGTGCAATGCGTCAAGATCGGGATTCAAGTGTCGGCAGAGCCTTTTTGCGCAAGTGCCGAGGAACAGAGTTTTGCGTCCGTTGCGTAAAGTCCGAAGCCTTGTGGTCAAGAATGCCAAAGAAGACGACGTTGCCAACCGAATGACCGCGACGGACGCCATGAAGCTCCTTGGTGTTAAGGAAGATGCTTCCTTCGACGATATTCTCAGGGCGAAATCCAAGCTTATCGCCAGCTGCGCCGATAACAAGGACGAATGCCTGGAGGTACTTAGTCATTCTGGTGCTCAAATGCGCAGGACGTTAGAGAAATGAATCCAATTTTGCAATCTAATGAGCTTGACTTATCGTGATGCTGTATTTTTGCTTGGAGGTGCTTTTGAAATATGCGCTGGTTGACATTTCGGAAGTCCGAATTTTTCATGTTTTGGGCTACGCAGATTGAGTCCGCCTACGACATTCTCCTGATGCAATCCCTACAAAAAAGGCGGGCGGGAGAGGTAGCCAGTAAAGATATCCGATTTGCCGACGTTACTCCACAGCCGCTTATTCCGAAGGAGGTCAGCGCCAAGCTTCCCAAATGGCTGAAGGAATCTGTGCTCACGCCAGTTTCGGTCGGCAACCAGAGCCCTTCCCAGGGCGATCTCGCAGTCCAGTCTGTCCTTTACCTTTCACTTGCCATTTGGACCGCGGCTGCGGGAATGGGAATGTCGGACAGGGCGATTGAGACTGGTCAGGACCAGCCCAGCATTCAGCTCATCATGGCGTTTGGTTTTGCCTTGGCCTTCATGCGCCGACGGAAGTTGAAGCCAGGTAGGTTTTGCTCTTTTGTGCAAATTGTACAGTCAAAAAATATTATTTCAATGAGCTAAGACGTTTCAAAACCTATGATGCCGTATATCGTGCGAACTTTTTATTGGTGGTAGTTGCACTGGGTGCAACCAATTTTTTCTTTATGTGTTGGTACACACATTTTAAGTGGACTGTTTCTTGATCGACTTGCTGTACGTTGAGCTGTCTGAGAACAGCACAACCTGCATGGATATGGCAATTTAATATCGATTGGATCGCAAAGGTCGCTTGCCTGTACATGTTATGTTGAGTCCACTTCAGGGCTGACGAGAGCCATTCCGGTTTGGGCCGCATCCGTTAACCTTGCATTATAGTAGTAGGCAGCATCAAGATTATGTTTTTTCTGTGTTATTACTTGTTTAGTAATCTTATTACAGGTATTATGCAGGTACATAGACTAGTCCATACGCTTTTTCACAGTTAACTCTTTCACTTCATTGGTGTGATCGGACCTGCTGTATGGAAATATGAAAGGATTAATCATGGGTTGAGAAGACAAGCTAGCAGGAGCAGTTGGGCGGGGAGTCAGGTAGTCATCCTGATCAAATGAGTTGTCTGACTGCGTGGTGTGTGAGGGGTAAGTACTTGGTAGACTGGCGAGCTGGATAGTGAATATAGCTTTTGCTCTAGGCTTTGAGAGTGCAGTCTTTTGTTGAATGGATCACTTTTTTCAACTTTGCTTGGACCTGGAACTGGAAAAATAAATGGCTTGCATATCTCTTTTTGTATCTGCCTTTGAATGCTCGTGTGCGCCCAACAGGCCGCAGCCTGGCCCTGGCGGTGGGTGCGGTTGCAGCTGGTGAGCTGGTTGGCCTGCTGCTCGAGTCCTGGTTGCATATCGAGATTGTGCCACTGATGGGCCTGAGCTCGCCTGGTGCATTCACGGGGGAGTTTGCGATCCTGGCGCTGTACGCGGCGTGCACGCTGCTGGCGTGAGCAAGGCTGACAAGGTCGACAGTATCCAGGTTGGGTAACCTGATGCTGTTCTTGAAAAAAGAGGGGGGCTGCTCTGGGTTGTGGCTCCTCGAGTTCAAGTTTTTCTGTCATCACACACTGGAGTCAATGTAGGGTTCTTAGGTGTCCCTCTATGCGTGTGCCCAAGAGGCAGTGCATGTGCCTGTGCATCGCATTCATCCGCCGAAAGCATGCAGCAGGTCGCTATCTGGCCAATGCGATGACCAGGGGGGCCACAAGGTGCTGCCTCCTGCGTGTGGGCACCTGGGCAGGATGCACGCTGCAGGGGCGTATTGAGCCCAGCTGCTCGAAAGGCATGGCTTGTAGCGATCTCATACGTGTGGACTGTTAGCTGGACCTGTTAGCTTTTTTAAAAAAGAGCGTTGTGTGGATGCTCTTATGTGTATTCCTGCCAGCCAATCTGGGGTTGTATACACGCAAGCTGCTGCGTGTGACATGCTTCCGAGGTCTTTGCGGAAGGGCTGCAGAGGATGCAACGTGCGTGATATGTTCAGAGTCTTATTCTAGTATTCCCACGGATTTGGGAAGCATTATGGTCCATGATAGCCAAGAATCTGTGGCACATGGCAAATGTGTAAATCAAACGGTAGAGGCTTGTGTTTAGGGTGGAGAGGGGTGGGTGGGTTCTGTTGCGTAGTTGACCTAGAGACAAGCTGACCATGTGGTTCTGGACAGTCACAGGAGGTTTTCTTGCTGTTAGTACTTCATGACTGGTTGAGTTGGTGTTCTCAGCCATTTCAGTGATGGCCATTCCCTTCCTGGAGGTAGTATAGTCAGTTTGAAGTGACCCCATCTACGTGTAGCGATATGCTTTGTCAATGGTCACATCTATTTTATGGGAGTTCTCCGAGGTTGGTTGATCAAGTGAGACCCT
Organism: Mesostigma viride; assembly: GCA_009746045.1. Taxonomy (NCBI): domain Eukaryota; kingdom Viridiplantae; phylum Streptophyta; class Mesostigmatophyceae; order Mesostigmatales; family Mesostigmataceae; genus Mesostigma; species Mesostigma viride. The sequence continues at coordinate 3,147,126 of RPFO01000253.1, forward strand.
ACTGGACACATGACGGTCCAGGTTGGAACCTTAATGCACAGAACTTGAGTTGTGTTGCATTTCACCATGATGCTGGTTGTCTCCTTGATGATGGATAATGATGAGTGCCAAGGTGGGCAGAGAGTGTACATACATAGATCTGGTTTTCACCTTTGCGGAGTGTCTGATCAGAATACATAGATCTGAGCTCCCCTGGAGCATGTTTGTTATCCTGGGGGGGTCAAACATCTATTAAGTGAGACAACTTTTCCTGGATCTATCAGCAGTATTTAATTATTACATAGGTGTTTAATTTGAAAAACAAACATTGCAACAGGTTGTTCACAGGTTTTCATCGGCTACCATACTCGCCGAGTTCAAAGTCCAGAGTTCAATTAATTTCGAGTCGCACACGACCCAAGTTAGCTACCTCTAGTCCGCACCGACATGTTGAAAAAGGATCACTTATACACTCGACTTCTCCGTAAAATATAATAAACCGGGACCCTGTCACTGGAATCTAGATTGATTAACCCGTGTTTTTTTAATTAGGACGCGATATATCGCGTTGTAAGCTTTTTTTAGAACGCGTATAGCACCTAAGGAATTTTTTTTTCATGGTCATGTATATACTTTCCTGAAAGCCCATAAATCAAAGGATTTTTTGAGCTACTCAGACCTACAAAATGCTTATTCATTAGAGAGATACACTTGTTTGAATACAGGGGGGTCTGACCATGACCGCGATTTCTTGACCCTAGGTCACAAGTCATGTGCTTATTCACAAATGGTTCATGAAAAAAATCTGGCTTCTTGCACGAGCTATGGGCAACATATGCAGGCTCTGTGAAACAAAACTCAGGCCCATTGGGCCACTGGAGCTATTTTTCATTAGCATCACAATTACAACGCAGTACAACGCAGTGGGAAACACGAGAGCCCTTCACAACATTACGCAACGACACGAGCCCCATACACGGGGCCATAGTGAGCTTGGAGGGTCAAAACATTGAAAATAGGTGTTGTATAAGTTATACAGCATCAAACATGCATCAAACATCATGACTGGATGAATAATATGACTGAATCAGGCAGCCATAGCCAAAGCTACATGACCTCCCCACGGAGGCATGTTATAATTTAATTTAATTTAATTTAATTTTTTAATAGCCAAAGCTCGCGGGGTAAGGCCGGCCCCTCCCCCTTGCTCCTCACCTTTGACACCATGGCGGATAAGATGGAGTTCCTCAAGTGTCGCAAGCGGCTTGGGGGGACCGCCTACACGCTGGACGACGACTTGACCTTGACGCAGCAACAACGGCGACGGGAGCTATGGCCGACCTACCTCCAGCTTCGGCAGACGGCGGGGCAGAAGCCGGTCTACTGGAAGGGGGCGGACATCTACGTCGCCCACAAGCCCTGGCAGGCGACCCCTGCCGCCCCAGCCACCCCAGCCACACCAGCCTAGGGAATATATAGCAGTAGTGTAGACTAGAAAGCTTAGTGACGTGGCCATGTATGCCTACGTGACGGGCCCACACCCGCCCTTGCAATAGCCGTAGCAATTTCGAGTCATGCTTTGCCCATGCAGGGAGTTACTCCCTGCTGAGAGGCCATGTGTACCCTAGCTATAGCCTAGCCACATACCTTCCACCCCATATGTCATGCAGGCCTTCTAGGCCCTCTCCTCAAGCCCCCCCTGGGTGCCTGTGCTTGATTAGGAGGCATGAACCACCATGGAGGTGCAGGTGCACCTAGTGCACCCAGAGCAGGTGATAGTTGTACATCCTACACCTGCAGGTTGTCGCCCTGATTGTATTACAAACCCATAGATGCCCCTTTCTCAGGGCTATGTGTTACATATGCTCCCCACGGAGCTATGATTTTAATTAATTAATTAATAGCCAAAGCATCATCCACTCTCACAACGTGTTGAGCACATGCCTCGTGGGAACGGAGGTGCTGGGTTTTCATTCCATAACGCGTGCAATACTGAAAGAAAGAGGCACGTGTAATGCAAGGCTTGGATAGGTTGAGTGATCCATGAGCTTACATGCAGGCAAAGATGACGCTGGAATGCATGCTAGCAAATGGTGGCAAGATGCTAACAACACATGATTATACACCATGATTATGGGCACCTATAGCTGATCTTCTTGCACAATCAACGCAGTATAAACCATCAACATCCAATCCTCACGATATATGCACGTCTTGACGACGTATACAGCACCTAAATACTGCACAACTGCAACCTGCTATGGCTGACTTGCAAGCAACGTCGAGTAGGATGGCGGTCTTAGAGAGGCTGGGCAGAGGTCGGTAGAAATATGTGGAAAACTGGCAGAAACTAGGTAGAAACACGATATACTTACGCCTGCAAGCACTATTGAGCCGGTGGCAGAGGCCATTTCCAAGAAAATACAGCATATACCGTAGCAATAGCCACGGTCACGCCTTACGCTATTTGCAGGCACCATCATGCCCGGAGCTACCCAATAAAAGTCTGCACAAATCTCGGTTTAGCCGGGAGTCCGGGCGCGTTCGGAATGAATAAACATGTGTTAAGAAGTCGAAACACCATGGAAATATCAAGCATGGTGCCGCAGCAGACCCGAGTCTTGACGTAATAATATGTATGCCGGTTTCCAGGGTTTCCGCATGAAAGTTGGGTGAGAAACTGGAAAAAACTACGTTTCCTTTGCCCCAGTACCTCAACAAACTCGTAGAAACCTAATTATCAACCTTTGAACGCATCATCATGGTCGTGCTACCCAACAGCCACTGAAATTCGCGCGAAAACTGGCGAGATCTACCTGCCGCCATCGCCGTCGTCTTCACCTTCGTCCCGCGAAAATGCCTGATCAGTTTCAGTGGTACATATTTGTTTTGCAGCTGTCACAAAAAAAATACCAAAAATACCAGGATTTTTTCTTGAATTCTATGAGATGTTTCTGACCTATGTTGAAAGTTTCAGACCAAAAATCGCATGTTTAATAGGTTTGCCACGTGTCAGATTACAACGCGATACATCGCGTTCTAACCCTACAACGCGATGTATCGCGTTGTAAAAAAACACGGGTTAATCAATAATTGTAATTAAACACGTGCTCCCGTTGGGGAGTCATGGAGCACCTGAGTGTGCACAGCGGGAAGGGGGCAGAGACCCCCCCCCTTCCAGTGTATAATCATACGCCGTATTATACGCCGTATCGCGCGTATTATCTGGCGGAGCCAATTTTCGGAAGAACCGTTAGGTTCGCCAGAATTGGCGAAGCTTATAAGGCCGTACACGTGAGAAAACATAGGAATAGGGGATGAAAATCCGTCAATCCATCCATCCATACATACATCCACCGAATTTGTCCCGAATTTGCAAGCATAAGGGTGAGGTTCTTCCGAAAATTGGCTCCGCCGTAGAGTTTCAACGGGCAAGTTGCAAACACGCACGTTACTTGATACGCGATACGCGAGCAGCGCGTACGAAAATGGGGTACTTTCGTACGCGCCGCGTATTTTTAGGGTATTTCTTGCGTATCGCGTATTTTTTTGCGTATTTTTTGCGTATTTTTGGCTCCGGCATCAGTTTACAGCTCGGGTGAAGCGGAAGTTTCTAGACTAGGCTGCGGCGCGCCGAGTAGTAGAAACAAGTGAGCAGCAAGGTGCCACTTGGCCAAGATCAATGCATATGGCTGCGTGTATTGGCAGGACAAGAAGGCACCGTTCAAGAAGACAAAATGTGCCAAGATCGCGGTCTGCCAGCAAGATCGCGGTGGTCACCTATCGTAGCATATCAACAGGCGCCATGGCTACGGAGAGTGAGGAGATGGGCCATGATGATGATGGGGCCGACGAGTTAGAGGCTGATTCTGAGGATGTTTGGACATATGTTAGCAAAGAGCGTGTCTTCAAGGATGGGCAGCAGACAAATAACTACCAAATGACGGGCTCAGAATGCAAGGCACATTTCAAGGGTTCTTCTACCCGAGGAAGGTCCCATATCATGGGCGGCACGTATGCCAAGGATGCGAAAGCGTGCCCATGCTCGAAGCCGCCCAAGGCATTGCGTCTCAAGCTGTTGAGAGAGCAGGCGGAGAAGGATGACAAGGCCAGGAAGAGAAAGGCGGGTAGTGACGCCAGGAAGCAGGCTGATGCGCGCGGGCGGCAGCCAAAGGCAAGCTTACTGACCTTGTAGAAACCGACGCCTCCGAGTGGCAGTCCGCTCATGCCAGCTCCTCCGGCATGGCCGGCTCAGGGCGCACTACTGCTGGGCCATCCGGTGCACTTTGTTACATGGCTTTGTTACAATGAATCCGGTGCGACTCATGTCGCTGGGCACAATGGTTGCCACAATGGTTGCAGTCTGCCATGGTTATATCTTAACAACCCGTGGCAAGACTGCAACCATTGTGGCAACCATTGTGCCCAGCGACATGAGTCGCACCGGATTCATTGTCCGCATCTAGGTAATCAACATCACGTGCGGCAAACAGATATATTGCATAACAGAAAACCGGGATTGAATAATGCATACATTTATTTCAATGTGTCGTTCCGACAGTATTTTTCCGAGCCCTGCCCAGCATCATTTGTAATGCTTTACAACTGCCTGCATGCCAGCCATAAAGCCTTTTGTATCCTTGCTTCATGCAGAACAATTAGTAATGGCCGGCCTACGATGAGTAGGCAATGTGTCTTATTTCTGGCAAAATGTCTTATTCAGTACCCCTAGTTGAATATAAACTTGACGTTTTGTTGTGCTTTTATTGAGTAACTATTCATTAGGGACAGCGCTTGTTGTTCTAGGTAGTGACGACATTGGCAAGGCCATGTGATAATGTGGCATATAAAGCCAAACTTGTGATGCTGGAGAACATGTTGGGTTGGTCAGATTGATGAATGATCATCAAAACCATGCAAAAACAGACTTTCAAGGGGTTAGCGTACGATTAGCGTATAATACACCGTATGAAGCGTATTATACATTATACACCTGGGCCGCGTACGATAGCGTATTGCGTATGATTATACACTGCCCCCTTCCCTCATTAATTTAACTCGTGCTCCCATTGGGGAGACGTCACGGAGCATTAACCCCGATGGATGGATGGATGAGTACACGCAATCCTACCGCGGCCGGTCTATTCTAGATACCTTGAGCTCTCTTCTACCTAGACCCGAATTGTACACCCCCAGCCCCACGTTTAAGACTCTCAAGCTTCTTATGCGGCTCATCCTGAACCGCCTGCGCACGGCCCTGGACGGTCACCTCAGCGAGACTCAGCACGGCTTCCGTTCTGGTAGCGACACAGTACAGGCGCTCTTCGCTACTCGCCGACTGGTGGAGGAACTGCAACGCCTTTAGCCTGGTGAGCCGGTCGATGTCACGGAGCTGGGCGGTGATGGCGTCGGAGGTGGAGGTGGTGGCGGTGGAGGAGGCGAGGAGGGTGGAGGTGGCGGTGGAGATGGCATGGAGGTGGCGGTGGAGAGGAGGGGGAGCTCGGCAGCCAGCGTGCTGCCCATGACCGCCACATCTGCAGCGATGGGGGCCACGTGCTGCTCGAGGGCCTCCTGGAGGAGTGAGCGGATGGAGGATACGGTTAAGGTGGTGGTGAGGGGCTTTCAGTTGGGGGCCAAAGCTCCTCGATGGAGCGTCCAAGGCGGGAAAAGAGAGCGAATTGCTGGAGGTGGGGGCGGCGGAGGCTGGGAAAGTGGTCGAAAGAGGAGACGCGATTCAGGCGAGGATCAAAGAGGCGACCTCGGATGAAGAGCTGCTTGCACAATTCAACAAGCGAGGCGTGTGATCCAAAAAACACGCAGCCCAGGATGCGTTCCTCGGTAAACTTGTCCAAGAAGTCGGGCTGGCGGGCTTCGGCTACAAATTCGATCTCGACCCAGCTCGGCTCGGCAGGGCGACTGCGCTTGGGTTCAGGCGACGCTGCTGGCGAGGCGGGCTCGATCAGCAGGGAGCCGGGCGACCACTAGAGCTTGGCTAGTGGCGCCGCTGCCTTCTGGGCCGGTTGGCGAAGCTGCAGCCGGGGCTGCAGACGTATTTTCATGGCTGAGCGCAGCCGCCAGGCTGCGTTGCGTCGAGAGGCGTTTGCTCATCGTATATTGCGTAATAGCTTCGGAAAATTATATCAGCATGCGCGTCGTAGAAAGACGCGTCGATTGTGATATTCACGGCAACATTCGGTGCTCAAACGTGAAAGTTATGAGCTCCGCCGTCAGCCATGGCTACCTCGTGGCTCGTGGCGACTAGGTATCATCAGATAAGGGGCATATGGCCTATAATACATTCTAAGCTACTTCCTGCAAGGGTGGGAATGTAAATGACACTTGCTCTAGCTAGGTGCACCAGGGCAACTGCATCCCCATGATCTATCAAGCTAATATGCCCAGCTGAGGGGGATCCTGTCATGGGGGGGAAGATCATCATAGCTATACAAAAGCTAGAGCGTGGCATCTCAGCAGATGGGTGGTGCAGGTGCCCTAGTACACCTAGAGCAAGTGTTGTTTACATTCCCACCCTTGCAGGAAGTAGCCTAGAATGTATTATAGGCCATCTGCCCCTTCTCAAGGGCTATGTGCTACAGATACTCCCAACGGAGTTATGTTCCTAATTAATTAATATTTAATCTCAGCAGAGAGCAGCTCAGCTCTGCATGGGCACAGCATAACTAAGTAAAGCTAGGCATATAGTTCTGCTCTATTTTAGCCATGCTCTGCCTATGCAGAGAGTCAAGTGCTCTCTGTTGAGAAGCCATGCCCTAGCGCTTGTATTAATTAATTATATAATTAGACACGTGCTCCCGTTGGGGAGTCACGGAGCATTAACCCCGATGGATGGATGGATGGGTGCAAACAGTCCTACCGGTCTAATCTATCTATTGATCAGCTACCTACAACATCTATCTAACAGCATCCCTAACGACAACATCTATCTAAACAGCATCACGCTACCCTAGGGGAGCTGTCTGGCGTGCCTCCCGCCGCTTTGCACACGCGGGCGCTTCCCCACAGGGGGGGGCTCGTTGGCCTCTATGACCTGGGCCCACTTGGCCTTGTCCATCATCTAGCTTCTTCCAAATCACGGAGAGGCCCAGGCCCCCCATGTCTTCTACTACTAAGCTGTTCTTTGAAGGTGCGGGCCTTGCGGCGTCTAACATCACGGGGCCCGGCCCACGTCAGGAGGTGCCGGCCAGGCTGAGCTGCCAGGTCGCAGTCCCGCGGGGGGGCCACGTGAGGTGTCTACCTGGTTGGTGCATGCGAGCTAGGTGCCCTACGAGCTGCAGGCGCCGGTGATGACGAGCTAGGTGCTGGTGATATATGGCATGCCCTGGTACAGGTCCTCATTGCGGACATGAGCAGCATATCCTACCCTGAAAATGGATCGCAGCATGTTGGTGACCGCGCCGTCCAGCTAGCGCTTGTATAGCTATATATATTATAAAAATATAATTACTTACAGCAGAGCGAAATCACTAAAACCAAAGCAAACGCCCAGCTACTGATAAACCTATATACAGCTCTAGCCATGTCAAAGCTCTATACTACGATAAGACCAATGGAAACGCCTAACGGGAGGAACCTAATAGCCCTGCTGCACCGCAAAATCAGCCCGCGTACGGCGGAGCATGATGTCAGCCATGGCCCGAGTCAGCGCCACCGACAAGCGCTGACGCCAATATGAATACAGAACCAGAACTGGTTCCTCTCTGATCTCCATACCGCTCTCCTCCGGGTGGTGTGTGCCATGGTTCGGTCGGTCTTTCCCCACTCCACCATCAAGTGCGAGGACGCGGATGGGGCCGCCCTCTACTCACGCAACCACCGCCCCGACATTACCGTGCTTGACTACGACGGGCAGGGTTGCCACCTGCTCATCGATGTCTCCGTGGCTCGGCCGCTTTCCGGTCGCCACATCCTCCGGGCGGCTGTGGATGCCGGTGCTGCTGCCGCTGTGGCTGAGCGCGACAAGTTTGCCTCCTACGGCAATGTGGGGCCCCACCGGGTCATCCCCTTTGTCCTTGAGGAGTTCGGGGCCATGGGCCCCAAGACAGCGGAGTTTTTCCACGAGTGCTGCCAGCGCCGTGAAGACCGCCTCGACCTCGAGGGTCAGACCGCCCCGTGGTCGGCCCGCACGTGGTCCTCGTATTGGCGGCAGCGCCTGTCACTCGCCCTCACTCGCACCGTGGCTGATGTGTTATTCCGCCGCACCCGGGCCGACTTTGTCGCGACCCATGCGGTCTAGATCCCTTCCAGGCCTGCATGGTGGGCCGGCAGCGCTGTTGCTGCGTGTAGTTTTGTGATGTATAGTTAGTTGTACCTTGTGCAGCTGGCGTGATCCTTGGATGTCTGTGTCAGATTACTTTTAATTTCTTCAGGGTTATTCTCCCAGTTATCGGGTTTTTCCTTATGTTGCATGCCTATCTCACCTCCGTAATCTATCATTCTCAATGAATATATATATCTAGGCCCCCCCATTCGCCTTGGCTCCCAGCCACTACTCGGTGGCGCTCCGGCACCAGCTATTTGCCCCGCAGCCTCTTGTTCCGGCCGGGCGGCCTTGTGGTAGCTGTGGGCAGCCGCTGGATCCCACGGGGACTCACTAGTACCTTGCCTGCATGGGGGGCCAACAGAATCAGAATTGGTATTTGTATTTGCACACTGTCCTCCTGACGGTGGTGCTAGCCATGATTCGGTCGGTTTTCCCCCACGCGAACATCCGGTCCGAGGATGCGGATGGCGCTGCCTTCTATTCCCCCAACCACCGGCCTGACATCGTGGTGCTGGACTTTGAGGGGGGTGGCCGGCATCTGCTTATTGACGTTTCGGTGGCGCGGCCCTTGGCTCTTAGCCACGTGGCTGGGGCCTCCCTCACGGCAGGTTACACGGCGGACCGGGCGGAGCGGGCCAAGCTCCTGGCCTACGGCGACGTCGGGCACCATCGTGTGGTGCCCTTTGTCCTGGAGGAGTTTGGGGCCATGGGGCCCCTGACCTCCGCCTTCTTCAAGGAGTGTTGCCGGCTCCGGGAGGACCGGCTGGACCTGGAGGGCCAGCGGGCCCCATGGTCGGCGCGGACCTGGACGTCATATTGGCGTCAGCGCTTGTCGGTGGCGCTGACTCGGGCCATGGCTGACATCATGCTCCGCCGTACGCGGGCTGATTTTGCGGTGCAGCAGGGCTATTAGGTTCCTCCCGTTAGGCGTTTCCATTGGTCTTATCGTAGTATAGAGCTTTGACATGGCTCTGTACATAGGTTTATAGCTGGGCGTTTGCTTTGGTTTGAGTGATTTCACTCTGCTGTAAGTAATTATATTTTTAATATATATCTAGTACCAAATCCGAAAGGCTTGCATCACTCCCCGGACAGGAGAACTTTTGCGGATGACTGTAGGTGTAAGTTGGTGATGCCATGGTACCAGGAGACGTCCGTCCTATAGTCAGCAAAATTGGTGCGAGAGGTCCCCAGCTCGATTCCGGTCGGATTCATTTGCAGATCGCGTTTTTCCGCGTTTTCCGCGGCCCGGCACTGAACGCAAATGGTTTTCACCTTTGCGGAGTGCCTGATCAGAATATATATCTTCCACCCCATATGACATGCCGGCCTTCTAGGCCAGTTCCCCACGCCGCCCCGTGTGTGCCTGATCGGATCCGGATGCATGACCCATCATGGTGGTGCAGGTGCACCTTGTGCACCCAGAGCAGGTGCTAGTTTACATCCTACACCTGCAGGTTGTAGCCCAGACTGTATCTAAAACCCGGCCATAGATGCCCCTTTCTCAGGGCTATGTGTTACATATGCTCCCCACCGAGCTATGTTCTTTATTAATTAATCAATTAATGTTGAACTGCTTAGAATGTAAGCCGTATACCACTTCTCAGGGATATGTTTTACATATCCTCCCCACGGAGGTATGTTATTATTTAATTAATTGATCAGAAAAGAAAACACAAACTTTGCATTGTAAACTCTATCATTCTAGAAGCCGATAGGTTATCAACTGGTGTGCACATGTGTCATGTAAAACAAGGCTACACATTTTCATCTCCATTCATATTCATAATCCTGAATGACTCGAAAACGAATGGACGACTCGAAAAGATGACGGCAGGCTCGAGCTACCATGGTCCGGATTCTCCAAATTTCTGGCCTGCGCTGGTTGTCTCATTGATAGCTGGAACCATCGGTGTGTAGTCTCAAAGGCATGCCACATTTCAAGCAGGCGCCTATTACTCGGTCCAGGGGTCACCACAGCAGCCATTGAAGAAATAGCTGACTGTGGAGCTTCGGCATAGACTGCATAGGGCACACCGCAGTATCATATAAAACTCATCTACCTTACAAATAAACATAAATCGGGGCAGTCCCTGTGCCCATTACTTGTCGTTATCTCTCGTAGTCAGAGGAGACCAGCCAGTAAAGAGAGATCATCTCTGCGCAGTGGACACATGCCACTAAGGCTTTTCGTATGTCGAGTGCTGGCTTGGCCGAGCTGTAGACCAGCTGGAGTCACGCATCCCCCCGATTCGAGCTTGGTCTGGGCAAACCTGACACATCGCCCATGTGAGATTTGCCCAAACCGCCCGCGGTGCCGCCAGTATTCCCTTTCTGTGCACGCAGGGTCATCAAGGGAGGCATAGTTTCACCCATTAACGAATGGGCCGGCCCAGCCATGGAGGCTCTCGCAGCATGCTCGGCCCGCAATGATACCCTCCTCCCACCTGCTAATTCCATCGCCAGGCCCCTCTGACTTTCCTCCCCTTTCTTAGCTATCTGCCTCGCCCCCTTGCTGCCCATCAGTGCAGCGGCCGCCCTGGGCCCCCTTGCCTTGCTTGCTTCCTCCCCCTCCTCTCCCACTTCATCCTGCCCGGCCGCTCCCTCTCTGCTCCCTTCCCCAGCTGATTCCCCTGCACTGGTCCGGCGAGAACATTGCCCTGCTGGCACGCCACCCCCACCATGCCATTCATCCATGTGCCCGTGGCCACACTGACCTGCTGCTGGCGTCACCCTCTCGTCGCCCATCACAGCACTGTACCCCACCACGGCCCCGTCCTCCATGAAAGCCTCAACCTCCACCACGGCCCCATCCACAACCGCACACCCATCGGCCCCACGATCATCCACACGTCCGTGCCTGCCGCTTGCTGTCCCTCCTGCCACCCTCATTGTCACCGGTCGGTCGACACGTCGGCCAGCGTCACGTCTTCCGCGTCCAGATACACTGACTGGCCCGATGCCACACTCTCCGTGTACGACGCGTTGCGGCCGCCCAGGCCCGACAGACGCCCCCCTCGGCCCCCCTCCTCGGTCGGGGTCAAGTATCCGCTGTCCGGATCCCCGGGGGTCACCGAGCCCCGAGCGAAGCGACCCACACTCGGGGGGGGGCTCCGGAGCGGGAGAGGGGATACCGCGGGGCTCACGCGACCGCTCCGGTTGGGTAGCCCCGAGCTCCCTGGCAAGCGCGGTTCCAGGGGCATGCTGTCGGGCATGGCCACGATGCGCAGCGCCTCGGCCAGGGAGGTCGTGGGGGGAGACGTGGACTGGAAGAGAGGGTTGGTGCCGGTCATCGGGCGCGGGAGGGGGGAACCTATCGGGCTCAGGCTCAGGCGCAAGCCCTGACAGGAGACGGGGCATACAATGGCAGCGTGGCAGCAAGCAGCACGACACCAAGAACGCGGCCAAGGACGGAGGAAAGCATGAACCCAGGAAGACACATGGTCAGAAGGTCAGAAGATGAAACTTGAAAAAAAAAATGATGAGAGCAGGCAAGGACAGGGTTGGGACTAAAACATGGAAATGTGATGGAGGCAGCATGACCAAGGTTGATTGACCAGCGGTCGGCTAGTCGTGCGGTTGGGTGGCTGGGTGGACCATTAGTGGTCAGTAAAATTTTCCGGCAGGAAAGTCACATGGTGGGGCCACGTCGCATTCCAAGAAAGCCAGGCCAATCTGCTGTCTCTGTCGCCTTGTTATGACTAAGCACCCATACATGCCTGGGAACTGGCACGGCTACGCAGCGGGGGGCTAGGGATGATGGACGGCAACGTGTCAAACGCAAGCACACAGATATTGAGGAGTCACAAGAACTAATATTTTCATCGGGCGGCTCACCGGGGAACCCCTGTCCTCGTCCAGCCCCGCCAGCATTGGCCCGATATCTGCCAGGTCCGCCACCGCGCGGCCCTCGCTCGCGCTCCCCTCCTCCACCTCCCAGTGGACCGTCGTGACCGAGTCCGTCGTGCTCTGGTTGTCCGCGCCACCGCCGCTCACGTTGCCGCCGCCGCCGCCCCGCGTCGACGAATGCCTCCCGATGCTGCCCTCCGCGTCGCCTGCCCCCACTCCCACCCCTGCCCCCGCCGCCAGGGCCGCCAGAGAGATGGACACCATCGGGATGCCCTCCCCACTGCCCCGCCTCGTGCCCCCGGGACCCGATAATGCTGGTGCCCCGCCCCCGCCTCTGCTGCTGCCCCCCTGGTTGCTGCTCTCCCGCTCCCGCGCCGTATTCGGGGGCGCGTCCCCCCCCCAACCGGACCCCACGCTCCCCGCCACGCTCGTCGCGTCCTCCCCCCCCACCTCCCCAAACTCCGCCACCGAGTCCCGCGACGTGAATGTCAGTGGCTGCGAGTACAGCGCCGCCGCCGCCGCCGCCGCTGCTGCCGCGGCCGCGGCGCCTACCCCCCCCGGCTCCCTCACCGACCCCGCCACACCCTCGTCCCGTGGCCCCAATGGGGGCGGCGGCACGCCCGGCCCCCAGGGGTCCCCCCGCATCCGGGGGTCCCGCACGGGGTCCGACGCGCGCGTGCGGCCGTTTCCCAGTGCGCCCAATCCGCCGTCCGGGCGCCCCATCCCCGTGGCTGACTTGACATGCTCCAGGTGGCGCCCGTTGCCCGAGCCACCAGATCCTGACCCTGGCGACCCCTGGCGGGGGCCTGACTCAGCAGCCACTGCGGCGGCCGCAGCGGCGTTCTCTGCAGCGAGGGAGCGTTCCTCGGCGAGCGCGGAAACCGGGTTGAAGGAGGAGGCCACGTCGACGGTGTCGCGCAGGCGGAGGCGCGAGGGCTCCATGGGGGCACAGAGCACCTCGGCCCAGTTGCGGCGGATGCCGTGGTCGTGCGGGTTGGTGCGGTTCTCGTAGCGGTAGCGGAAGTTCTCGTAGGTCGTCTGGAGGAGGGGGGGGCAAGCGGGAGCAGGAGGGCCAAGGGGGGCAGGGGGGCAGGGGGGCAGGGGGGCAAGGGGGGCAAGGGGGGCAAGGGGGCAAGGGGGCAAGGGGGCAAGGGGGCAAGGGGGGCAAGGGGGGCAAGGGGGCAAGGGGGGCAAGGGGGGCAAGGGGGCAAGGGGGCAAGGGGGGCAAGGGGGGCAAGGGGGCAAGGGGGCAAGGGGGGCAAGGGGGGCAAGGGGGGCAAGGGGGGTACCAAGGATGAGGGAAGGCAGGGGGGGTAACATAGTCAGTATTCCTAGCAGAGCTTGCTGTCCATGTGGGAATCACTAGTGTGATAAAATGGGCATGAGAGGGTTGAGGGGGGAAGACGGGGCGGAGGGGGGACAAGAAGACCACAACCATCTACAAGACCTGCGCCGCCACCGTGCATTATGACAGAAACGAATGGGCCAACCCCAAGTCTCTCCAGTGGCCAACCCAGCGTCCCCCGACGATGTCTACAACCAACTCCATGACGTCGTGCACTGATTAGGCTCATCCGGCTGCATCCAATCGAATCTTCTCGACCTGACTAGTGTCCACTCGAATAGACTGTATCACAGGAACAGCTGTTGTCGCACTTCGCATTATCCCCTCAGTGCATGTGCCAGTTGCGCTACCTGATGCCCTACCCAGCACCGCACCACGAATCTTTGGCAGGGCTTCGGAGACACTCCCTTGCCACGCTACCGATGGAAAAGGTCCGGCCGTCTCGTGTCCTCGTACCTCCCCACCCCGTCTGCAAGCCCCCATCATCGCCCCGGCCCGCCGTGCTCACCTGGTTGGTGCTGATGAGGTACGAGTGGAACCCGGTGAGCCCCCCCACGAAGAGCAGGCCGAAGAAGGTGTACACGATGAGCACGATGGAGGCCGGCGCGTCGCCCACGGCGGCAATCACGTTGGTGGACTTGCCGCGCGCCGCGCGCTCGTCGCGGCGGTCGGAGATGTGGATGCAGCAGGTCACGAACACGAACACGCACAGCGTGGCCGTGGTCACCACGAACATGAGGAAGAAGCGGTAGTTGCGCTGCAGGGGGGGGGGGGGGAGCAGGGCGAATGAAGGTTGTGTGTGTGTGGAGTGTTGAGTGGGGGGGGGGGGGGGGTGGGGTGGGGGGTGGGGGGGGGGGGGGGGGGGGGGGTGGAAGGACAGACAGATGAACGGGGTTAGTAAAGGGCACACATTTGTGGTGGGCGGTGGCGCTTTCAAGGGATGTCATTGGGTTGTACACGTTGATGGGAGGCACTGGCTGGGTGGGGCAAGTATACTGACCACGGCGGTCGGGGACAAGTGGATTGGATGCGGTGCTTGCCCCTAGCAAGCCGCCGCGCTTGAGCAATCGTCATCAATCGTGATATCGATGATCATCCATGGTGTGATACTAGCAGGCAGCAAGAGCAGGAGAGGGGGGAAACTTCGGGTGTGATTGCCAGGAGGAAAGATCTATGATTCCTGGATGTACCACGGCGGATGGATGGACCACTGCGGCATGCCTAAGCCCTTAGGCGCAGGCATACCTATATCGCAACATCTGCAGCACCGCATCAGGCAGGGCCCACAATGGCCCTTATGGGCAACTCAACAGGAAAACCAATACAGATCCACCAGGAAGCACGCAACAAAACCTTGTAAATTACAGCCAACATGTATTTGAATTGTCTACCTCGTAGAAAAACTACCCACGCGCACGCATACCAGAACTGCGGGGGGTCACCTGCGCGTAGCCTAGTGTCAAAGGTGCCAACATGTTGCGACCGGTGGCTGGATCCAGAGCTCACTGCTCATGCCACCCGCAATGAAATAATTGAAGGCGCTTGAGGGGTGGAGGAAAGGGAAAGAAAAACTGAATAATCTGCAGAGAAGAGGCAAGGGCACAGGAAATCATCAGCTCAGTGGATGCCCTGCAGCGAATTCCAGTCAGGGCGAGAGTCATGCTGCCGATGCAACCACCCCACGACGAAAACTATTGCCAGCCATTGCCAACTGGACTGTGCGGGGGCAGCCCCTCGCTGACACGGTCCGACCGCTTCACAAGGCAATCTCTATCCAAGATTTCTGGCCAGATTCCATTGTTGGAGGTCGCACATGCGCCCTGGAGGGTTCGATCAACCCCGTCCTCCTACCCGCGACGAATGCGAGAGTTAGTCAGCGATCGGATCTATTTTCTTGGTCTAGGAATCAAGGGTAGGGGTACAGACCACACCCAGCACGAAAGGGCTCACCACCACCAGCATACCTTGCCGATGCACTGGCCGACCCACGGGCAGTGGTGGTCAAACCGCTCGACGCAGTTGTTGCAGATGGAGCAGTGGGAGCAGCGTGGCGGGCGGTAGATGTTGCACGTCTCGCAGAACTTGACCTTGACCACGGTGCCATCTGGCAACACTTCTTCCCTGGTGCGAGGGACCGGCGTGCGGGATCCCTGCTCGTCGTACGAGACCGTGCCGTCGGCCAGCACAACGGGCGCGTGCTTCATGCGTGGCATGATGCCCGGCTCGCGGAACGAGGTCGCGACGAGCAGGCATAGGTCCATGACGACGAGCAGGAGGCCGAACGCGAGGTAGGCCGGGTTGCGCTCGTCGACCAGGTCGGGCTGGACGAGCACAAACCATACGACCGAGGGCGCGCAGATGACGAAGAAGGTGGCGACAAAGGACTTCCAGTCGGGGCCCAGCAGCACGCGGCCATCAAACAGGATTTTCTGTGAAGGGAGGGGGGGAGGGGATGCATGACGGATGGGAGATATGAGAGGTCAGAGGGGAAGCAAGCGGAGGTTACATGGCTCCATGAACGATATTGTGATATTTTTTCAATGAAATTGATTATTGTTTATTTTTAAAAAAACTGATGGTAATACCGATTTTGAAGGTAACTGCTGGCTGACATGGACATGGAGAGGAAGTAAGGTTGGGGCGCGCATAAGGTATATTCGAGGGAAGCTTGTACAGGAAAATTTCCATGACAGAAAAATAATTATGCCATATATTGGCGGCACAAGAGCAATGTCGATGCTGCAGACTACTACACGTTACTTCAAAAAATTCCTAGAGAGCGGTGCTGTGTCAGGCTCTTGCTAAGTTGATTTTCACCTTATCTGCAGGCTCGGACTGCTCGTTTGTGTAGACCCTTCCACACGTTGCTAGACATTGACAGAAAAGCAATAGATGTGTTCCATAATTGACGTGATCTGATCGGATGCCGCGTTGGGCAATTGATGAAGTTGCAAAGCAACTTGGCGTCAAGAGTACTACCTTCACAGCACCCAAGTACGCAAAATGAATATAAGGTTACCGTTCCGATCTCCTGTTATATGGGCACTACCGTCGTATAGGCAGTGCATGTATAACACGTGTGACACATGAAATGCGACGTTCTGCCCCAAGCAGCCAGGCCTAAAGAAGCCGTCGCGGTTACTTACATTATTGCCCGGCCACCTTTCATAGACTTTCACCATCGTATCGCATCACGTTACTCCTGCCGATGATAAGCTAGGGAATCCGCATGAGGTATATTGTCCCCCTCCGCCCGCGGCTCCATTGAGCCAAACTGTAGTTCTCGATACTGTCCTACCCGCCTGTCAACGCCCACGCTTCCCCCGAGGTAGCTCCCCCGGCTTTCTCCGAAGTTGTTCCTCATTCATAAGAACCGAACAAAACGGCAGTAGCGGCTGCTAATGCCGCCGAAAGCAGTCATATTATATCGTCATCATGACAATCGCTATCACACAGGCGAGTGTAGGCGGAGCACCGGGATATGCTGCCATGGCGGGCGTACCGTGTGGCATGCCGTTTTAGTGGCCTTGCCCTGTCACCATGAACTTGTCCACGTCCTGCTGGGGCTCCATGACAAGGGTTCCGTTGTGTTGATCGCATGCATGGCTCAGTGCCATGCGCTGCATCCAGGCATGGGCCACTGCGGTCTGCGGGAGCCCGTTAGACTTGTAGGCAAGTGGCGCGGCGCTTTGTTCAAATTTCCTGTGCGCGCCTCGTTGGACAATTCATGGCATTTTGGTGGACACGTCTCGGACACGTTGTCCATAATGCCGAAATTCTGAAAACATCACAGGCGAATCGGCATGGGCCGCGATGGCATCCGTCATTGTCTCGAATCCATCGGGGTTAATATTCGAGGAGCATGGGATTGCAACAACGTGGCAGCGCTTGCGGCTGCGAGATATCGGAGAAAATGCCTTCGAAGTTCTCACGGTTGTTAGCGGACACTAGCCGGCAGTCTCGTAGTGATCATGCCGGGATTTGTGCTGTACGTGATTAGAAATACGTATTCAGGGGTCAATAAATTTTTAGGGAGATTTTCTTCCGCTGCTGAAGGACAAAGTTGAACGTGATTGGAAGTTTTAAAGTTGATTACTTGGCTGACCATGGCAGGGGTAAGTAAGAATTGTTCTCGGCCCATTTTCCCGTAAAAAGTCCCCTCTTAAATCGAGAGACTGCTCCTTGTCCTATTCCACCGCTTATCTCTCTCCCTCCTTTCTGCATCTTCCGATTTTGAATCGACTGTTTACCAGCAGCCGCATAAGTTTTTCGCGCGAGACCTCACGAATGCTGCCGACATCATCCGACCAGGTGGAAATAATCCGTGTCAGCCCTACATTCCTGCGCATATCGAAGGTAATTGGTTCCAGGCTGGCTTGGCTAGCAGTCAATATTGAGGTCGATATTCTCGCTGGTTACAGTCTTTCCCGTAACAGGTTACTGTTTATGAAGCATCGACAACACCGCAGAACGCCGAATGTATACACGAGTATCTCGCAGGATGCTAATGAATTCCTCGTTATCTGTGCATTTTCCAGGCGTCTTCAGCGGCAAAGCTATTGCTTTTTCAGGATTCGGCCAGGAGCAGCAGTCGAAGTTGGAGCAGCTTGTCCGGTCCCATGGCGGCTTTATTGTTGAGCCATCCGGAGAGCTCCCGTGTTCTCACCTTGTGGCAAAAACGAGGAAAGATGCCGTTTCTCAAAAGGTGAGTGCTGCAGTAAATGCTGTGAACAGAGATTCAGGGGCGCTGGCCGAGGGCTTTTTACTCCGCCATAATGGAACCGTTTCTGACTATGCAGGCAGTTAGATCAGTTCAGTCCCATCATAGTTATCCAGGGCAAGTAGGTTCAGTTTCCATTGTTACTGAAACTGGACCTAAATGGGGAAACAAAATTTAGCACCAGACCAATTATGTAACGTTTCTAATTTTCTACCGTCTCTTACCCTGTCTACCACCTCATCGATTCCACTTCGGTTTTGTAAGTATTCAGAAACAATGCCTCTAGTTTTGTGGTTGCTATACAAGGCAATACCGGTAATATGTGAAGTACGGTGGCATCGTAACCTCATTCGTCTCAATTTGATATTATTTGACTACATACTACTGCCAGCAATATTTTCTTCGTTTGTTTGGTAATTTGCTCTGTGGGAAGCCTTGACATGAAGAGATGTTCTTTCTACCTTGTAAGTGCTTCAAGCATGATTTGAGTACTGCTCCTTGCCAGTTTTCCGCTCTTTTGCTTCTTTCGCTTCTTTCACTTCTTTCATCTTGCTGAACCGATTCTAGACATAGTCCTGTGTGAGCCTGCAACAAGACAGCTGACATTCTGTCATGTCTGTCCTTCCAATGCCTTTCTTCTCAGCAGCAGTGTGAGGTTCGGGGCTAAATATGTGTGTTGGATACGCGTCTCCAGGGTGTGAAGGTCGTGTCCCTTCATTGGCTTGACGACTGCATCAGCAGCGGTGAGCTCCGCAGTGTGGCGGAAACCTCCCTCTACCGTCCTGTAGTGGATGCGGACGGAATCAGGGGCATGGAAGGCTTGGTAAGTGCTGTGACAGTCGGAAAGCTGGTTTTGCAGCCTCCGAATGGTCGGGTATTATGGGTTTCCCAGGAGGCAGGCAGCCTATATGGTTTGATCGCAGTTAAGCCAACACAAAGACTTTCTGTGTCTCCCTCAATGCTAGTTTGAAGCCACAACAAGCTTGTATCAAGAATTTAGCCGGCCTGGCTATTATGAGCCTCCCAAAGCACTGTTTCTTGTGTGACAACTATTTTTCCTACTTGAGCACTTGGCTACATAGCATAATGTTTCCATTGAGCCAAGTCGTCTGCATGGAAGGATCTAGTACTTTCTTCTCGTAGCTGGGCATTTGGGGAAAAAAATTTAGCCATCATTTTAGACGCTGCAAGTTTGCATCAAACCCAACGGAGTTTGGGTGCACATTGTGTGTCGTGTGTCCTTTTCTTTGCGTGCATTGAGATGGGTTTTTTCTTATTGCGGTAACTACATTTCTCATGTTTAAAAATATCATTTGCTCGATGTACGGAATGTCATCTTCTGTCAGGTCATCTGTGGGACTGGCTACGTCGGCGATGACCGCTATCGCTTGTCCCGCCTAGTTCATGCCGTGGGTGCCGCGCACAGCGGCGGCATGACCAAGGGGCATGCCACACACCTGGTCTGTGGGAGGTATGTAGGTGCAGGCTTGCTCCTCTTGTTCTGATCGAAAAAAAATGTATCCTTTTTTGCACACTTTTCCATGTCTTGTCAGGCACACTTTTGTTTTCCATGTCTTGTCTTTGCACAGAGTATCATATTGGTGTAAAGGGACTTTTGCTCAACTGCCCGCTGCTGTGAGAAGAGGGTGTCACTAGCGTGCTTCAGTATTTCTGATGGCATGCATGCATTGATTCTTCGGTGATTGGTCCACAGAATCACACGAACATGATTGCAAGTACGACAGCATGAAGATTGCAGGGAATCCTGCTTTCACCCCAGTCACGCCACGACGTCTTTGTGGGAGCAGCATCCTGGATGGCCAATCTTGGATGTATTGCATAGCCTGCGTGCACCCCAACAAGGAACGAAAGCATCTGTTCCCAGAATGGGGACGGATTTTCCTTGCTGACCATTCATGTCTGTTTACAAACTCCGCATGTCATCCATGTGCTGATGGCTCGGGTCGCCTGTTGCTGCAGGTTGCAAGGTGCCAAAGTGGCTAAAGCCTTGGAGTGGGGCATCATCCCAGTGACACTTCAGGTACGATCAGGCATTCCCTGGCTTATAAAGGGCTCAACCGCTTCTACCACTCTAGTCACTAAAAACATTGTTCGACACTTATCCCACGTTCAATGTGGCTTGGATGCGCTCTCTGGGCCGTATTCACTGCTTTGATCACATTGTGAAAATGCCGCTATGGCAAATGATCATCTATTCCTAACATTTGCCCTCTCTCTCTGTTTTCTTGCCTGCCACCACCATACCCTCCCATGCTGCATTCCCCTGCAGTGGCTGGAGGATTGTCTGCGGCTGTGGCAGCGGCTGCCAGAGGATGACTACTATCCCCGAGGCATCTCCCCGTGCCCTGCGGAGGCACCCCTGGCCTCGTACGAGAGCACACCCATCAGAGCGCTCCGGAACGACTCAGACGTGGGCACGCGCCACCGACACGAACACAGTGCGGCCCAGAACGACACGTGGAGTGGTGTGGAAACTTGTGCGCAGCGGATCGCCGACCTGGACCTCTGCACGCCATCCTCGCTGATGATGACCCCTGCCAGCCAGATATCGAGGACAGGGGATGTGGTGGCTCCTATCGTATCGTTAGGGTGGGAAGGTTTTGGTCCTGCCGTCGCTGCACCCAGCCCAGGGGGCGTGGTCCGGGGGGGGCTGTCTCGTGCCTTGTCGGATGCAGCATCCTCTGTGGCCGGCATCATTGCTGCCACTATGGCAGAAACCGGCACAGCAGCTGGGGCCATTGACACCAGGACACCGCCTCTGGATGGAGCGGGCAGTGCTGTGGGAGACCCTGATGCGGACCCTAGGGACCAATCCAGTCTGGCGGTCTGCGGGGATGTGGGGACAGTGGTGACCAGCTCCTGGCCGGCACCGGAAAAGGATGTCCCCAGTACATCTCCTACAGGCTCTGCTGGCGCACGGTCTGCCTCGGATGGTAACTTAGAGGCTAGCCCCTCTGCACTCCCTGCTGACTGCCCATCGGACGCAGACGCGGACTCAGACCCGCCCTTGAAGCCTGGCACACCTGCTGATGTCAGCGATGATGACATCTTCCTGCGGTGCTTTGAAGGGGAGACCGCGGACGGCGAGAGACATGGGGATGCCAACAGCCCAGCATCTGCCACAGATGGTGTTGGGTATCTGGGTCATGCAGGTGATGCTGCCGGCCCTTCTAATGGCGATGCGGGGGTAAAAGGTAGCTCTCCTATGAGCACGGCACAGGTGTGGTCTCATGACCGGGACACTAGGCGCTTGGTGGGTAACAGCAGCGATGAAGAGGGAACGTCAGGTACCGGGCTCAGCCGAGGGAGGGGCAAGACCAAGGGTAGCGAGAATAAGGGGGGTCGAGGCCGAAAGGGCGTCGATGTTGCTGCCGCACCCATTGCACACGATGCCCTCGAGACAAATGCAATCAAGAACTGTGCAGATGGCTACCACAGCGATGGGGAAGCGGTTGAACCGGGGGCCGCACGGTCGATCTCCAGGTCCCAGCGTGAGTGGAGACTGGAGAGCACGATAGAGACCAGCAGTAGGCAAGAGACCAGCCTTACGCCGGACGGTGAGCATGAAGCGGGCGGCAGGCGGTCATCGTCGTCATCATCGATGTCTTCTGCATCGGCAGGTCATGTGGCTCGAGCTGGCGTTGCTCCGTCGCCGTGGGCAGTGCTGCCACTGCGCAACCTGTCCAAGGCGCCACGTGGCAACACGGTCAAGGAGTGGCACGGGCTGAAACAGCTCAAAGGGGTCACCTTTGCGGACCACATCCTGCTCAAGTTCCCGGCGGCGCGTGACACGCCCGCCTTTTCCCTCGAGTTTCAGGTGAGACGGGTGCATGGGCTGGCTGTGGGAATCTATTATGGATTACTTTGTAACCGTGGTGCCTCCTATGATGGTTAGTGAGTTTCAGACTGCATCCTTCTGCGTCTGTCCTTGTTGAAACGGTTTATTCACCGACAGTGCACCGTAGGTTTCTCGGGAGGTCCAATTATACCCCAGACAACAGCTGTCAATTTAGATTACTCCGTAATTGAGGCATCTTCTGTCCAGTTTTCTGGAATGTATTCCTGGCTTGTCCGTTAGGTTTCACCTGGAATTAAGCAAATGCTGTGGGCAAGGCCATGGTCAACAAGCACATAAAAAGTCACATGCCAACATACATCTTTGCCTTCCTTTGTTAATCCATGCTGCTGTGCACGACATCTTGCAGGTGAAAGAAAAGACAAAGTGTGTCATGGTGAGGGGTGCCAGCAGCCACGTGGCATGTGGCCTGGATGCTTCCAGTGTCTCCATGGTCCACGACCACTGCGGGTTGCCGGATGAGACCAGAGGGCCAGGGGAGGCTCTTCCAACGATGGATGCACCCATTTTCAGCTGCATGACCCCGATGCCAGCCCACTTGAAGGCAAAGCTGTTTGTAGCGGCTGGCAGCTCCAGCCCCACCTCGGGCAGGAGCAGCCTGGATGGCTGTGCTCAGGGGGTTGATGGGCTGCCGGGACGGTTGTTCAAGGGCAACCTGCTCGCAGTACTGGGGGACCAGGCGGTGGACAGGGATACCTCGGGTGCCAATGATCTCACTGGCCAGAACCATGGCTCATCACAGGCTGATGCGGCCAGGACCAGCATTGGTGCTGCAGACAGGGAAGGTAAGTACGGGCGCCTGCATTATGTTCGTGATTCTCATGCATAGCATACCGTCATGCGTCCAATATCGCCATGGTGATTTTACTGGTCTTCCTACATATAGGCCATTCATTTGAATGTCCACCCTGCCGTATGTGCCTTATTGTTGTCTTAGTACCCTCATCTCCAAGCTACCAGGACAAGTGTTGTGACTGCCTCAAAGCAGTGTAGTTTTTAGCAGAGCGACATTTTAGCCCTTGCAAGCTGTTTTCCGTGCTTCACAGCTGTCAAGATCCGATTGCTTTTGTAGAATTAGCCACAGATTAGACTGTTGGTTTCAGTTCTCTTGTCTCCCCCGCCCCCCCGCCCCCCACCCTCCACACACACACATCAGATTCGGATGCCTGCACGCCATCATTGCCCGTTTCTGTGCACTTCCTTTCCCTGGTCCCTCCCCGCTGGGCCAAGCTGCCCTGCCCATGCTACAACCACGGCGATGTCCTTAATTGACCACCTAGCCAGCTTTCTTTCATGCTCTGCTCATTTGTGGATCTCGTAGAACCAACGGGTGCAAACTGGTTAGTGTTTACTTCAACGCTAATAGTAGCTCGAGTTCTCTATACCTGCTTTCCCGTTGAATGTGTTCCTTGCCCATCTATGCCTTGATGCGTATCACATTGATACATATCGCCTTGACGCATTTTGTGTTGTTCTGCAAAACCCTGTCTCGCACCACAGAGAGCACGTTTATTGCCGAGCCCTGCGGCTTCTACCAGCCGGTGAAGGACGGTGGCTGGTGGATGGAGTACATCCGGTTGTACACACAGGAGGAGCTGGCAGTGCTCGAGGAGCAACTTGGGAGGTGAGGGGACTCGGCTTTTGCGTAGCACTTCCTTAAGTGCAAATAGACGTCCTTTGCCCATGTTTCCATACATGTTTCCAAATGTTTTCCAGTGTAAAGTGACCCCTACTATGCATCGGTGCCTCGTGCTAGTGATGGGGGTTCACTGATACTTATGGTGCCTTCATCTTCTTAGAAAAAAATGCATATGCTACGTACTCGTGAAGAGTGTGGCAGGATTTATTGTGCACCCTTCGACATATAGTACCGGCCTCACTGCAACTAATTGGTCACGGGGACAATCCATTCCTCCACTCTCGTGTCTTGGCCCACCACTCTCGTGTCTTTGTCGGCAGGCGGATTGCTCTGCCTTCTGATTTTGACCCTGCGCGCGAGCTAGTCCGTGCGCCGCTGGAACGGCTGCACTGCCGCCTGCGCGCAGTGGTGGGTGAGTGCCGTGTGCGCCGCTGCCGAGCAAGCTCTGTGGCGGGTGATGCCGGCGGGTCACGGGCGCTGCTTCGGCGGCGAAGCAAGGAAGGCGACCTGTTCTGGCGAGTGCAAGTGAACATGGAGACTATGACTGTGATCACGGACATGACTGGCAAGGACTTCGTCCAGTTGTGATGGGGACGTTGTGAGTCAATCGCTGGCTGGGTCCGCGTTATTGGTACTCAAGAGGTGCAGGCTAGTATGCTTCGAAAATGAAACTCCCTTTTTATGAGCTTGCCTGAGCCTGAGGCCTTGCCAGGGTAGAGGGTGTGTGACTTCTCCATAGTTGGGAACGTGTTGTCCTTTGAGTACATTGGTAGACAGCCTTATTTTAAAGCATGCACAATTGCACATCACAGAGACTTATTCAGGTCTTACTGCCAATATAAACACATACTTACAAGTTAATTGCGCTCTATCGTGCATGGCGGACGCTTCGTCGTGCGCGGCAATGTGGCCATCCCTGGACTTTCCGCGGTAGGCTACTAGGCATGAACATGTGATGTCCTAGCTAGTGGAAGAACGGGCTTACACCCGGGCAGCCTCACAGCTTATGTGTGATCTCGGGGCGGATGGCTACAAAATAGAAATGGCAGGACATTATTAAAACTAATAATTAATTATTAATTCATTATAAATCACATTAAATAAGTCAATAATTAATTAATAATTAACGAGCACGTGACTGCGTCACGTGGGTGCCAATACAGAGTAAAGGAACCTTCAACCAACTCAATAAAATTGTGATGAATAATATTACATGTAGCAGTCTGCGTAACGTGAGCGTAGGTCCTCAGGGAAATGAATGAATGAATTAAACACGTGCTCCCGTTGGGAAGTCACGGAGCACCGAAGTGCTTTTAATCCCTGTGTGTGCACAACAGGAGAAAGGGCAGAGACCCCCAGTCTCCTTCATGCCTAAGGCATGCCACAGCTGCATTCGGGCACGCTTGCTAAACGGACACGCTAACGCCTCCGGCAATCTGTGGGTGCAATTATAAGACCCATGTGAGCATGGCATCATAACAAGGAACGTGGGCAAGTAATCTGATCATAGCCAGGACGTAGCATCAGCATGGCTGTACAAGGACATCTTGTGGTTGATCATCAGGTCCCCGCCCCTCCAGTACACCTTGGGCTTCTGGGGGTCCTGCTTTTAAAAAAATTAAATTATAACATGCCTCCGTTGGGGGGTCATGTAGCACATATTCCTTGATGGGTGGTGGAAAGTTCAGAGAGCCGCGTAATCGAACTATCCTAACGCTAAGCTACCTAGTCTAGAAAATCCTAACTGCCCTACTCGTCAAAACGCCTCCTCCTCTTGGGGGGAGGGGGCTTGCCCACAGGGTCGGGCGTGTGAGCCTTGACAATCTTCTGCCATCGCGTCTTGTTCTGCATGGCAGTCCAAAGAAGGGAGAGAGAGTGGATGCGGTATTCGAACTGGGCTGGGACCAGTAGGTCATCCAGCAGCACCTGTACGTAGTTCGTGACATGTTTCCCTACCCTTTTGGGAATGTCCTTGGGGCCAGGCCAGGTCAGAATGTGCCGCCCTGCATGGCTGGCCAAGCCGCTGGGGGCGCCCTGCCAGACCAAGGCCGTTGGGAGATCATGTAGCACATATTCCATGATGGATGGGTCACTGGCTCCAGTGGAGGAAGCCGCTTAATCGAACTCAAACCTACTAACTCTAAGCTATCTAGTCTAGAAAAGCCTAACTACACTACTCATCAAAACGCCTCCTCCTCTTGGGGGGGGGCTGGCTTGCCCACAGGGTCTGGCGTGTGAGCCTTGACAATCTTCTGCCACCGCGTCTCACTTGTCCTGCATGGCAGTCCAAAGAACGGAGAGAGAGTGGATGCGGTGTTCAAACTGGGCTGGGACCACTAGGTCGTCCAGCAACATCTGGATGTAGTTCGTGACAGGTTTCCCTATACCCTTTTGGGAATGCCCTTGGGGCCAGGCCAGGTCAGAATGTGCCGCCGTGGCTGGCCAAGCCGCTGGGGGCCTGCCAGACCAAGGGCGGTGTCGACCTGCATTGCATGGAGAGTGGCTGGTGCGAGCAAGGTGTCCTACAAATGCTCATACGCTGCCTAATCTAATCCGAAATACGAGGCATACCATGATACAAAGACTCTAATGACGGGCGCTTGGAAAACCCTACGTTAAGGACCTGTCGGAGCACCGATCCTGTGAAACCGTGCCGTCGAGCTTAGCTGCCAGTGTGGGTGTGAGTGACAGTCCACGCCTCGGCGCCATACGTGAGCACCGTGAGGACGAGGACCTTGAAGAGCATGCGCTTGCGGTGCTCGCCCAGGCCCTTCGAGCGCCAGTAGTGTTAATCCACTCACGGTCCTAAATTTAGGACTTTGTCCTAATTTGTCCTAGAGGTCACTATAACCGGGTAGGGGGGTCACTATATGGTCCGAACCCCATGTGGACGGTACCCACCGTGATGTACCCGATCTGTGGTACTGCCAAATGGCACCCGGATTCCGTACCCCGCGGGTACCGGGTAGATGCGCGGGAAAGTAGGTACCTCGACCAAAAATATAACCGATTTTGGAGCGAAAAAGTGGGTGCGGGAATGATGTGAGGTGGATATGGCGACCTGACAATCGTGGCCGGCGTTTTCACGTGCGTTTATCATTTCGGGCGCCCAGTAGCAAAAACGAAAGGTTGTTAGTTATGGCTGTGAAAATTTTCTGCGCAAGTTGTTATGTGTAGCGCTGTAGCACAGCGGCACAACAAAAATGGGTCGCAGATCGCCTGCTCGCGGAGGGTCGATTTTGGCACAAACATGTTAGTGTATTAGCAATGGTGATACGAATCAAGCCAGAATTTTTTTGTGGACGATTTTGATTATAGTATGGAGTTTAGGAACAGAGTATTAGACATGGGAGCGCCTGTGCCGTAATATTCTTGCCCGATTTCCATTGTCGACCATGTTTTAGGGACGTTCAGGCTGCGAGCGATGCTGGGCAGCGAGCGCACCTTATAGGTCTTCACTTTCGGTATTTCTTGGACCTAGATCAAATATTAATTAACGCCGCTTAGATTAACGCAGCTTAGATTAACGCAGCACAAGCGTGGTTTATATAAGTTTCGAACCGGTTGGCCAGCTTTGGTGCGCTCTGCTCTCGGAAAGCTGACCTGACTGCGGATTTCAGCGACTTTTTTGCAACCATCTGGAAGTGGCGACGTAAGTAGCAGGTACGTGCCGGGGTGTCCTAGAATCATCATGAGTGTAACTGGCAACGCTGTCGTGGTGTTTTCAGTCAGCCAGCTATGCCTAAAAAGAGGGGACGCTCTCTGTGCACATAACTGTCACACATAGTTGGTTTACGTCATACAATTTTTTACGTCTCTATCTTCGTCGTCTGCTGCAGCTAAAACACGCATGCGTAAGAGCAGTTTTACTCATGTGTTAGTTATAAACCATGGTCCTATGGCCTGCAGTCGTTCAGGGTCAGTGTTCTCAGACAGTATATACAGTATGGTTTACGTGTTACATGCACCCTGAATTCGCTCACAAAGCGTTGCATGTTAGCACAACGTTGTTTTGTAACTTCATTGGGCTGCATTCATGTGTTAGTTGCAATGCAAATGCAATGTTTTTTCATCGCTGGGTGGTGGCCAGCATGTCCGTGATGTCAAAGAAGGTTTGGCATATGCTTAGAGAAAGTTTACCGTAAGGGGTGGGCCCCATGTTCAAGCCGGGCAACCTCAGCAACCATGCAATGTTCAGTATATTGCATTACCTGAACCATCTGTGACACTTACCGTTAGGCACGCGTATACATACAGGCAGCCACGTACAGTGCTCAGGGTATGGCCTTGTTATACGCTGCCCCGCCATCCCAAGGCCTCGTAGGGTCCCATGGGGCCCCTAGCGTTTGTAAGATGCTCCAGGGGCCGTGTGGATAGCATGGTAATGCGTTGATATACTAATTGGTCCTATTGGTCCTAAATTCACCATTTTGCCAATTTTCCCGTTCGAGGTGTGGTATGGGGGCAGTGCCCATTTAGGTGGTAAATGTTGTCTTTTCAACCCAGGTTTTTGATAGAAATTCAAAAGGTGTATTATCTGCCATGGGCACCAAATTATGCCAGCCTGGGTCAAATGTTCATGTTTTCATGCATATTTGATACGTCAAACTGGTCCTAAAGTTAGGACTTTTTCTGAGAAAATTTACAGTAGGGGTTGAGCGATCGAACGGACGCTGGCCCAGGCCAGGCCGATGCGGGTGTCCACATCATCTGCAGTGACAGTCAGGGAGCCAACTCCCCAACAGTTTGAAGCGATCGCGGAACGGGACCTCCGTCCCGTCGAGCAGGCGCGGCAGCGGTGGTGTACTGGAGGCCCCAATCACCATCGCCTCAGTTTTGACACTAATCTCCAACCCCACCGCCCTCGCCTCCAGGCCCAGACAGTCCAGCCAGGTCTGCATGAATGTGCTCGGGGCGCGCGATGTGCATGGGTGGTGTCATCCGCATAAATCAGGTCGGCCAGGCGGTAGCCAGGTTTAACCCCGCCGTGCTCTTTCTCGTTAAGGATGTCCAAGCCGGGCTCGAACCCCTTATAAGAGCAGTAAAGCGCGCACGTGCCCGGCGCATGACGTGATCCACGACAATAATGAACAGGTCCTGCTTGTGGCGGGGGGCCGGTATTCTGGCCACAGGTCGCGTCGCTGCTGCTGCTGAGCGGGGGTCAGGTCGTCGCCCAGCGTCCTGATGCAGGTGAGGTCGTGCAACCGCTTGCGACGAGAGAGGAACCGCTGCAGCCTGCATGCTTGTCCTCACGGGAGGGGAAGGTGAGCAGGACTGGTCGGGGGGAGCCGCCTTGTCCCGTGAGTGGGGAAGGCGGTGGCATGATCCACGCAGTTCTACCTCACCTACCAGGCCCATGAGGGTACTGAGGAGCTGGTCCTTAAGATCGTCGGCAAGGGAGGTTGATCGTCGACGTCTCACCTGGCTTCTGGGGGAAACGACGCCAGCACCACCCGGCAGTAGCGGCGGGCGCGGTCGGTGGCCTCCCGTTGTTGTGCCTGGCGAAGGTCTTCAAGCTCCTGGAGTTTCGTGGCGATGGCGTCGGTGGTGGAGGCGGTCGCTGTCCGCAGCAGGTCCGCATAGTAGGAGAAGGGCGGGAGGTCATCGCATCCAGCCGGGGTGGCTGGGATGCGATGGTGGCCGTCTGCATGCTCCGCTATCTTTGGGACCTGTGAGGCCAGGGCCTCGGTGTGGGCGGTGATCGGGCTAGCTTCAAGCTTCTTCATGAGCACGCCGCACTTGCCCTCCACCTGCATGGTTAAGGCGAGAGACAAGTGCAGCGTGCGTTTCCGATGCCTGCGCTGCGGTGTGAAGCGCCGTGAACTGGCCGGGGTTGGAGCTTGTGGACGACCTTGGTTTCCACATTGGAGACCCGGGCCTCCACCGTGTTGAGCGTGGTGTTCAGGGAAGTCAGCTTCTCGGCCAGCGGCCAGGTCACGTGCTCCTCCATCACTGCGCGGATGTCATCCTTGGGGACATGAATATGGGATGGGGTGGATGGATGTATAGCTAGTAACTATGACTAGTTCCTTTAATTAATACAGCGTTGTGGGCACCACGTACGGCCCGAATAGCTATAGTGCATGATGCATGCATGGGCGCCAAACTAAGTTGCACGCGGAGGCCCCACCGACTGGGGGTACCTGCATGGTGGCCTTCATTATTGTCTGCCATGCACCGGCCTATCTTTACGCATCATAGCCGGTGCCTCCATGTTACAGACACTGCCTCGGTCAGGGGGGTCCCCGGGCGTGAGCCTGTGCCCCGTCGAGGATAGCATATAAATCAATCAATTATAATTAAACTCGTGCTCCCGTCGGGGAGTCACGGAGCACCGGAAGTGCTTTCAATCCCTGTATATATGTGCACAACAGGAATTAGAATGAAGGGCATAGACCCCCAAGTTTCTCCTTCATGCCAGAGGCATGCCACAGCTGCAATCGGACACGATAGACGATCCGGCAGGTTCTGTGGGTGCAATAAGACCCATGTGAGCATATCATAACAAGGAGCGTGGGCAAGTAATCTGATCAGCCAGGACGTAGCATGGCTGTACAATTAGCGCAAAGCGCTAAGGCTATGGCTGGTAACTGTGTACTGTGCACGTTAGCGGTGCACGTGACTAGGTATGGTGGCACAGAGCTCTAGGCAAACATTCTGAGGCATGGCTGCCATGGCGGCTGCCAGTACGTGACTACCAATGAATACAAGCTAGGGCTATTCCAGCCCGCGCAGGCCGGGGGCGTCCACATCTTGTGGTTGATCATCAGGTCCGGCCCGCCCCTCCAGTACACCTTGGGCTTCCGTCGATCTGCATGGGGTACGTCCTCAGTGCTTGCTTGTGACGGGAGGTATAGCATTCCGGCCACAGGTCGCGTCGCTGCTGCTGTTGAGCGGGGGTCAGGTTGTCGTCCAGCGTCCAGGTGAGGTCGTGCAATAAACCTCTTGCGATAAGAAAGGGACCGCTGCATGCTTGTCCTCGATCCGCAGGGGCCGGCCGGAGGGGAAGGTGAGCAGGACTGGTACTGAGGGCCGGGAACCGCCTTGTCCCGTGAGGACAAGGAATTATACGTGCTCCCGTTATAGTGCTATACCGCGGCTATAGTGCTTTTAATCCCTGAGTGTCCTGCCTATATTAATGCCTATATTAATTGATTAACCTATATTAATGCCTAGCCTATGACACGGAAAGTCCACGGAGCCGGGCCGGCAGGCGGCCCGGCCGGCGCGCGCAGCGTGGGGCATGCCACGTGAGGACAAAACGCCCGGGCAGTCAGGCGGGTTTGGTGCCAGCTAGTCTGGCGAATGTATATCTATACCTGATCTGTATATCTGTATATGGACATACATGCACATATTGACGTCTTGGGAAGACGTCCACTATATCTTAACTGGGGAATTCAGTGTTCCGTGGTCCCCCAATTAACGGGGACACGAGACTCATTCAGTAATGAACCTGATCTGTGTGGGCCAGGTGCCCCGCGGCTATAGGCCCAGGCAGCCTGTGCCTAAGAATGTGGGAAATTTGAAAGAGGTGGAGCTCATGCAGGCCGGCCGGGGGGGTGGCCAGGCGGACCGGCCAACCTTGGGCCAAGACCTCCGTTTTGGGTCTAACTTCCAGACCAACAGCACGGGCCTCGAGCTAGTGCCAGGCAGTCCAGCCAGAGTTAAGCAGACTCCGGCTTCTCACTGAGCGTGATGTCGTCGGCATTAATTAATAGACACGTGACTGTGTCACGTGAGCATAAGTCCTCAGTGGGAGGGGAACATAGGATGGAATGGATGATGTAAGCTATCTAGGTCCTAGTTATACCGGCAGGGTAATGTGGGCACCACGGCCCGAATCGCTATGAATGCCATACGCGGTCACACGCGGAGCCCCCACAGACTTGGGGGTGGTCTCCTTCATCACTACTTGCCATCTATCCTTGCGTACCATCTGCTTCCATATAACATTCAAACCAGGAGGCTGCCCGGGTGTGAGCCCGTCACGTCTAGGGTAGCACATGTCCATGCCGAGTCTATCACGAAAAGTCCACGGGTGGAGCTGCCGCGCGCGCCCTCTAGCGCGGCCTCAGTAGTCAACTGCACGCCAGTTGAGGACATAACACCCAGCCGGGCTGGGCGGGCTTCAGTGCCAGCTAGTCTATCTGATGTGTCTACCTGATCTGTGCAGGCCAGGTGCCCGGCTAGGCCCAGGCGAGTGCCTAAGAATGTGGGAAAAATAGGGCAAATCAGCGTACAGATCCTCATTACTGATGTGCAAACCAAAGGGGATGTTAAGGGCCTTGCGCAGCATCTTGGTGACGTTGCCGTCGAGGCGTTGCTCCAGCTCCTGCGTCATGCAGTGTCCAGGTCTCGGCGCCGTCGGTAGGTCAGGATCGTCAGAATGACCGGATCGCCTGAAGTGAATTAGAGGTCACGCTTGACGATCCGGGGTAGGGCGGGGTTGCTCCACCAGCGGTGGTGTTCATGGTGTTGCGCCCACGCCATGCCGATCCGTGTCGTCAGGTCGTCGATCGCTGTCGGGAAGCCAACTTGCCAACTGCCGAGCATAGATGAGGTCAGCGAGTAAATTCTGCTGGTTTGTCGCCCCCCCCTCCCAAGGCTCATTCTCAATCGATCACTAGGCCACGAGGTTCGCGGCCAGCCAGCAGAGCAATTGTGGGCACGTGCCTGGCGCATAGCATATGTAATCCACTACAATAATAAACATGGGTACGGCCGGTGACAGGACGCAACCCTGCCATGCAGACGCCGGTCTGCAGTGGACATGGCGCGGTAACTGATGCCGTGTTGAGTGCGCACCGGCCGAGGCCGGTGGTTGACCCGGCCCTCATACAGCGTGGGGACGCGAGCTAGCGCAAGCAAGGACAGGCTGCCCAGAGAGTGGCCCAGCGGACAATTAACTGCATGGCCGGTTCAATATAAATTTTGCACCTTTCAAATTGCATTTGCAGCTTGTGGATGCGCAATTCCAGAAGAGGACAGGGATCCTACCGCTAGCTGCCTGCCTCAGTGCGTGGAAGGCAGCTAGGCACGCAGGTTCTGCTCTCTGCAGAAAATCTGGCAATTACGGTGGGTGCATGACATGGCCCGATCGTCATGGCAAAAACATAGATGATTGTGTAATTTAAGGCTATACGGCCGGTTGTTAAGCCACGAGCCACGAGCCACGAGGTAGCCATGGCTGACGGCGGAGCTCATAACTTTCACGTTTGAGCACCGAATTTAGGCCGTGAATATCACAATCGATGCGTCTTTCTACGACGCACATGCATGCTGATGTAATTTTCCGAAGCTATTACGCAATATATGATGAGCAAACGCCTCTTGACGCAACGCAGCCTGGCGGCTGCGTTCGGCAATGAAAATACGCCTGCAGCTTAGGCTGCAGCTTCGCCCCCCGGCCCAGACGGCAACGGCGACACTAGTCGTGCACTGGTGCTCGCCCAGCCCCCCGGGCTTGCCTCGCCATCTGCATCGCCTGAACCTAAGCGCAGTCGCTCTGTTGAGCCGCCCTGGGAAGAGATCATCTTCGACATCAACTCCTCCAGCTATTGGCAACGCAGCCCAGCGTACTTCATGGAAGACGTGTTTTTAGGCACGCACGCCTCGCTTCTAGCCCTGTGCGTGCACCTCACGTCCCTGGCACAACCGCGGTCGCTGGCCTGGTGATGGCAAGATTGCCGACCCCGCCGAGGCTCTCCCCAAGCATTCTCCGCATGAATCACAACACCGCGAACCCGCCAAATTTTGACATAAATTATTGTCCGGATTTCGTCCGAGATCTAGATTTTTCCCGCGCCGCGAGAGACGAAAACGACGAAAACACCCATGGCGGTCGAGCATCAGCTAGCGTTCTGAAACCTGCGTCATTTCAGCCGCCTGAGGTGTCAAAACGAAGCTTACATCACGATTAATCCATGGAATAAGTTTGGAATGATATGCGCTGTGATTGCGACGAGGGCATTGAGCGGGACAAATATTTTTTTTGCAGCGCACAATTTTTTTCGCGAAATCCAGATTTCTCGGTGGTACGTGTCTCACGGTCTTGGATACGGGAGGAAACGAAAAACCCGGCACGATAGCTCAGCTTGTTCGTTATAATATTCCCGAAGAGGTTAGTGTTTTCGTTTTTTGAGTTTCGCTTTTAATTTTCCGGCATTTGCGTGAATAAACTGGGGGGTGCGAAATCCGTCTGTTTCTTGCGTCATGCAATGCATATCTTTATCGTCAGATAATTACCTCTTTAGGCTATGCCCGACCTTCCTATACTGCCAGCCTGCGGCAATAAGCCAGCAGGACATATGGCGTGCACGAGATTCCGCGCAAAGGTCCCTAATGGTCTCCCGGCTGTGCAATAAGTGCGGTAAAAACTGCGAAAATTGCTTATAATGCCTGTAGAAAGCTCTTTGCGACAGTGTTTTCCAAGCGAGTTTATCGTTCTTTTGACGCCCGATACAAAAGGCAAAGGGGGGCATCGTTTTTAATTAGTCGGCATGCGGTTTCGAGGTGTGATGGGCCGGGCAGAGGACCTCGCCACGACACGCTGGGTTCAAGCTTCGCATCTCCCGGCAGCCATAAAGAAGCGCAGATTAAGGAACTCCAGCTTGTCCGCCATGTACACCCCCCCCCACACGTTTAAGATTGGGGTCCGGCCAACCCAGGGCTGCGATCTCAAACCTAAAATCAAATCCAGGGTTGACGATCTTAAACCTGAGAAGATCTTAAACCTGAGGCGCCGCGGCGCGGCGCGCCCCGCCGGAGCCCGCCAATTGATGCATGAGTCTTGCATGAGAGAAAGTTT
The DNA here is from genome assembly GCA_009746045.1 of Mesostigma viride. Taxonomy (NCBI): domain Eukaryota; kingdom Viridiplantae; phylum Streptophyta; class Mesostigmatophyceae; order Mesostigmatales; family Mesostigmataceae; genus Mesostigma; species Mesostigma viride. The sequence continues at coordinate 3,181,626 of RPFO01000253.1, forward strand.
TTGAAATTAATAGCAACACCGCCAATAAATAATAAAAAATTATCAATACCGTTGCTCGTGGTCTGTACACTGGGCACTGGCCGGAACTTGGCACCTTTTTGTACCAACTTTAAGATCTTTTTGCCCAAAACCAGCCCTGCGATCTTAAACCTGAAATTTCAAAATCCATGATCTTAAACCTGATTATCTTAACCCCTAAATGGTCTTGCTGCCGATTTTCCGCCAAAAAGTGACTTACAGCCGATTTGTCGGCACCTACTCGGGGGACCAGTTTGCGAGAATACTATTGGGAATTAGGAAACGTTTAGCTGAGAAGAATGAAAGTTTATAAGTTTCTCCAGAACATGATACTAGGGTTTGCTATATTTTGACCAAGTTTAACAGGTGTTCCAGACCGTCAAAGTACAAGGGGTCAGGGTACTTTTTCACGTACAACGTGCATTCCGGAAAACGACGACCTGGCCATGGCGGCTTGCGCCCACGCATGGCATTTACGTTTGCGTTCGAATTTTCTGGCCAAACTTAGGATATTGATTTTATACGTCCTAAAGATCATACAGGCCAATTTTTGGTTCGCGGGAATGCCATTTGATAGGTGTCGGCAGCGTTCTTGCTGGAAAAAACTGCGATCAGGCCGGACGATAGAAACGTTGACAGCAATACCTTTCCGGCGTATTTTAAAGGATATATCGGTTTCTTTGTACTTTTTATGATACATCTTAGTCGTAAACGTGCAAGGGTGGCCATAAATCGCCGAATCCAGCGACCATGCTGCACAACTTTGGTGTGCCGAAATGCGCCATTTTGCGGCCACCGCCTGGGCCAAGGTAACGCCATCCATGCCTGGTAAAGCTTAAGCATCGTTTTCCTATCGATGTTTGACGTTTATATATACGTTCTAGCTTGTGTAGCACATTCTTTTTGCATTATTCATGCTCTTTCTTGACCCTGGCCTGGCCCCTTTCTAAAACACCCTTCTTAGATGCTTCCCTCAGTCAGTTGACCTGCCACAGGGTGATGGTGATAAGTTTTAGAGGCTGTATGGGTTTGAATACCTCCATATATGTTTGTTATACATTTCCCACACACATATTGCATGAGTGTGAGGCAGTTGGCTGGTCTCTGTGGCATCATCAAGCATGTAACCGGTGAGTAGAAGCTTCCCATTGTCAGCATGTGCCACCAGGTGTGCTGGCCATCACCTGGAAAGCTATAGCAGCTTAGGCCTAGTTTATCCTTGCTAGGGCAGGCTGAAATAGGCTTAAAATCACTAGTTTGTTGGCGGCTGCCTCCTAGAATGCATGCCTTGCCTAGGGTATCCGTACCACGTTACCTACGTGCATGGACAAGGTGGCACCTGCACATAGGTGCCATGTAAGGGCAGTGTGATGATGCAGTTATGTTTCCCCATCATTGTGGAAGGGAAATGTATTGTTTGGCATGGTTGGGGGCCATATTAGTAGGTATTAGTAGGTAGTATGCCCACTCCTACCCCCTTGGTTGTTTTTTACCAACGGTACCCCTATGGGCTGTACTGGGTGTAACTGCTGGTATACCCACCCAAATGATGACCCCAATGGCTCAAACTGTTCAGCAACTAATTGTTTATCATCCCTGAAGTGGTAGGTGCCTAGCTCTTCCAACATAATTCAAAATGCACATTCTACCAAAAATGAAAACGCTCGTCTTGACCCCCCTGACTTTGACGGCAGTTATACATGGCCTACGATGAATATATGTGAGGTTGTGATATATCATGGCTTAGGGCAACTCATGGACATGCTTGCCCCCCAAGGACAGCCATTGGATATTGCTAGGTTGTACAGGGGCTGGTTTACAAAATAGGTGAGTTACTGCCGATTTATCGGCAGCATTTCCGCCCATTTAGGGGTTAAACCTGAGAATCTTAAACGTGGGGGGGGGGGGGCTTAAAAGGTGAGGAGCACGGGTGCCGGGCCAGCCTTCCCCCGCGCGCGGGGGAGGCGGACCTGAGCCGACATGTCCAGCTCACCAGTGAGTAACATGGGGGCAAGAATGGCGCGCTTAAATGCCTCAAGAAGGCTCGTGGAGCCGCTGCTTAATGGTGCTTGTTATATATGGCATGCCGAGGTACAGGTCCTCATTGCGAACCACCCTATTTTCCGGCATCGCCTGGCACGCTTTACGCCCGGCCATACAGGCCGGGCCCTGTGGCGCAAGCCCTTGGGCAAGCTAGAGAAACCGGACCAGTTTATAAAGGTCCTGGTCCTCCCTGTTCTTACGTATATATGGGGCAGAGACGTGGACTATCACCGCCGACCTTCACCAAAAAGCTGGACGGCGCGGTCACCAACATGCTGCGGTCAATTTTCCATGTGGCATCCGCTGCTCATGCACGTCCGCACTGATCGAGGCCTTGTACATATCTGATTTCTGGCCGGCTGCGCTGGTTGTCTCCTTGATATCTAGGCATGCCACTTATCAGTTATCACCAGCACCATCAAGCAGCGTAGACTGCAACTAGTAGGGCACTTATAGCTTGCACCAACCAGGTCTCACGTAAATATAAGGTAGACACATCTCGTTCCCCCCCCCCCGCAGGGATGCGACCTGCTCGATCACCCGGGCAGGCAAGCTAGTAGAGGACATGGGGGGCCTAGGCCTCTCCGTGATTTGGAAAGAGATAATGGAGAAGGTCAAGTGGGCTCGATCAGGTTATAAATATAGAGGACTCGAACACGCGGACAAGATAACGGCAGGCTCGAGCTACCATGGTCCGGATTCTCCCGATTTCTGGCCTGCGCTGGTTGTCTCCTTGATAGAGGCCAAGGACCCGCCACATGTGGGGAAGCCGCGTGTTTGCAAGCGCGGGAAGCATGCTAGGCATGCAAGACGGGCCTTGGGTCGATCTGGCTCACTCCAGATAGAATAGACCGGTAGGATTGCACATGTACCACCTGCGTTTATTGCTGCCATTCGCCGACTGTATGAGGGCTCACAGGCAGTAGTGCGGACTGCGGAGGGCACCACTCCACCATTCCCCCTTCACCACGGGGTGTGGCAAGGTTGTGTCCTGTCCCCATACCTGTTCATTATTGTCGTGGATCACGTCATGCGCCGGGCACGTGCGCGCTTTACTGCTCTTAAGGGGTTCGAGCCAGGCTTGGACATCCTTAACGTGAAAGAGCACGGCGGGGTTAGACCGGGGTACCGCCTTGCCGACCTGATTTATGCGGATGATACCACCCTCATCGAGAGCCCCGAGCACATTCAGACCTGGCTGGACTGCCCGGGCCTGGAGGCGCGGGCGGTGGGGTTGGAGATTAGTGTCAAGACTGAGGCGATGGTGATAGGGGCCTCCAGTAAACCACCGCTGCCGCGCCTGCTCGACGGGACGGAGGTCCCGTTCCGCGACCGCTTCAAGCTGTTGGGGAGCTGGCTTCCTGACACCGACGACGATGTGGACACCCGCATCGCCCTCGCCTGGGCCAAGCTCCGTTCGCTCACACCTTACTGGCGCTCGAAGGGCCTGGACGGGCACCGCAAACGCATGCTCTTCAAGGTCCTCGTCCTCACGGTGCTCACGTATGGCGCCGAGGCGTGGACCCTCCCACCCAAACTGGCAGCTCGGCTCGACGGCACAGTTTACAGGATGCTCCGGCAGGTCCTTAACCCCTAAATGGGCAGAAATACTGCCGATGCATCGGCTGTAACTTCACAATTTTGCAAACCAGATGCCATCCAACCCACCCATATCCAATGGCTGTCCTTGGGGGCCAAGCATGTCCATGAGTTGCCCTTCGGGTTGGTATATCACAACCTTACATATATGCAGGGTAGGCCATGTATAACTGCCGTCAAAGTCAGGGGGGTCAAGACGAGCGTTTTCATTTTTGGTAGAATGTGCATTTTGAATTATGTTGTAAGAGCTAGGCACCTACCACTTCAGGGATGATAAACAATTAGTTGCTGAACAGTTTGAGCCATTGGGGTCATCATTTGGGTGGGTATGCCAGCAGTTACACCCAGTACAGCCCATAGGGGTACCGTTGGTAAAAAGCAACCAAGGGGGTAGGAGTGGGCATACTACCTACTAATACCTACTAATATGGCCCCCAACCATGCCACACAATACATTTCCCTTCCACAATGATGGGGAAACATAACTGCATCATCACACTGCCCTTACATGGCACCTATGTGCAGGTGCCACCTTGTCCATGCACGTAGGTAACGTGGTACGGATACCCTACGTAAGGCATGCATTCTAGGAGGCAGCCACCAACAAACTAGTGATTTTAAGCCTATTTCAGCTTGCCCTAGCAAGGATAAACTAGGCCTAAGCTGCTATAGCTTGCCAGGTGATGGCCAGCACACCTGGTGGCACATGCTGACAATGGGAAGCTTCTACTCACCGGTTACATGCTTGATGATGCCACAGAGACCAGCCAACTGCCTCACACTCATGCAATATGTGTGTGGGAAATGTATAACAAACATATATGGAGGTATTCAAACCCATACAGCATCTAAAACTTATCACCATCACACTGTGGCAGGTCAACTGACTGAGGGAAGCATCTAAGAAGGGTGTTTTAGAAAGGGGCCAGGCCAGGGTCAAGAAAGAGCATGAATAATGCAAAAAGAATGTGCTACACAAGCTAGAACGTATATATAAACGTCAAACATCGATAGGAAAACGATGCTGAAGCTTTACCAGGCATGGATGGCGTTACCTTGGCCCAGGCGGTGGCCGCAAAATGGCGCATTTCGGCACACCAAAGTTGTGCAGCATGGTCGCTGGATTCGGCGATTTCTGGCCACCCTTGCACGTTTACGACTACTATGTATCATAAAAAGTACAAAGAAACCAATATATCCTTTAAAATACGCCGGAAAGGTATTGCTGTCAACGTTTCTATCGTCCGGCCTGATCGCAGTTTTTTCCAGCAAGAACGCTGCCGACACCTATCAAATGGCATTCCCGCGGTCCAAAAATTGGCCTGTGTGATCTTTAGGACGTATAAAATCAATTTCCTAAGTTTGGTCAGAAAATTCGAACGAAAACGTAAATGCCATGCGTGGGCGCAAGCCGCCATGGCCAGGTCGTCGTTTTCCGGAATGCACGTTGTACGTGAAAAAGTACCCTGACCCCTTGTACTTTGACCGGCCAGAACACCTCTATAACTTTGTCAGAAGTATGCAAACCCTAGTACCATGCTGTGAGGAAAATTATAAACTTTCGATCTTCTCAGCTAAACTTTTCCTAATTCTCAATAGTTTTCGCGGCATTTGGTCCCCCGAGAAGGGGCCGACGTGTCGGCTGTAACTCAGTTTTAGGCGGAAAATCGGCAGCCAGACCATTTAGGGGTTAACGTAGGTTTTTCCGAGCGTCCGTCATCAGAGTGTTTGTATCATGGCATGCCTCGTGTTTCGGACGAGATTAGGCAGCGTAGGATAGCATTTGTAGGACACTGCCTTGCCCGCACTAGCCAGGTCGACACCACCCTTGGTCTGGCCGGCCCCCAGCGGCTTGGCCAGCCAGGGCGGCATATTCTGACCTGGCCTGGCCCCGCGGACATTCCCAAAAGGGTAGGGAAACCTGTCACCAACTACGTTCAGATGTTGCTGGACGACCTAGTGGTCCCAGCCCAGTTTGAGCACCGCATACACTCTCTCTCCCGTCTTTGGACTGTCATGCAGGACAAGACGCGGTGGAAGAAGATTGTCAAGGCGCACACGCCCGACCCTGTGGGCAAGCCACCTCCCCCCAAGCGGAGGAGGCGTTTTGATGAGTAGTGTAGTTAGGATTTTCTAGATAGCCTAGCGTTAGTATAGTTCGACCACGCGGCTTCCTCCACCCCATCCATCATGGAATATGTGCTACATGACCTCCCCACGGAGGCATGTTATAATTTAATTTAATTTAATTTTTAATTGCACATGTGTCTTGCAGGAAGTAGCCCAGGATGTATTAAAAGCCATATGCCCCTTCTCCGGGATATGTGCTACATGTACTCTCCACGGAGTTATGTTTCTAATTAATTAATTAATTAATTGCACATGTGCACCCATCCATCTATGGGGGCTGATGCTCATCCGTGATTGACGTACTCCCCAACGGGAGCACGAGTTAAACTAATTAAAATAATTAAGTACAGCCGCACACTGCGTGGCGAAGCTAGTGCACCGACATTTGACTAAGTGCTGTAGACATAACTTGTTTTGTATCTCTCGAGCGGGGTGCCGCGTGTAATTCATGGTTTCTCGTTTTGCATGTAGCGCCCCACGGCTCAATTTTCACAGAAAAAATCCGGCCGCGGAGAAACGTACCTCATCGAGTACTCGATCCGGCTGTGGCATGGCACCTTCAGTGCATTAAGTGAGATGTCCAACTATCAAAGAGACAACCAGCGCAACTATGTTTCCGATTTCTGGCCTGCGCTGGTTGTCTCCTTGATGTTCACGCAATTAATTAATTAATTAATTAGGAACATAACTCCGTTGGGAGTATATGTAGCACATAGCCCTGAGAAGGGGCATATGAGCCTATAATACATTCTAAGCTACTTCCTGCAAGGGTGGGAATGTAAACAACACTTGCTCTAGGTGCACCAGGGCACCCGCACCCTCAGGGTCTATCACGCTATGCCCGGGTAAGGGGGGAGCATGCCTGTGAGGGGGAAGATCATCATGGCTATACAAGGGCTATGGCATGGCTTCTCAGCAGAGAGTGACTCCCTGCATGGGCACAACATTACTAAATAAGGCTAGGCATCGTCTGGAGTGTGGCACATCATAGGCACACATGTACATGACTAAAAAGGCTAGGCCTCAGCTGGTATAGTGCCTGTAGGAGGCGGGCATGTACAAGGCCACGGTCTAACTATTCTACACTACTGCTGTATTCCCCTAGGCTGGGGCTGGAGTTGCTGGGGCCGCGGTGGTCGAGGGGGTCGCTTGCCAGGGCTTGTGGCCGACGTAGATGGCCGCCCCCTTCCAGTACACCGGCTGGCCCGCCTTGGTCTGCCGGAGCTGGAGGTAGGTCGACCATAGCTCCCGTCGCCGTTGTTGCTGTGCCAGGGTCAAGTCGTCGTCAGCCTGGTGAAGAGAGTCTTCTCGAGCCGCTTGCGGCGTCTGAGAAAAGAAATCTTGTCCGCCGGGGTCTTAAAGGTGAGAAGGAGCGGGGGCGGCCCGGCCTTACCCCGCGCGCGGGGAAGGCGGTGGGCGGCCAGCTCGATCTCACCAGTAAGGCCCATGCGATCAAGGATTTCTCTCTCAAAAGCACGCGCAAGCTTCTCGGAATTCTCACCTTCCTCCATCTTGAGATTCTTGACAATGACGTTGAGGCTGCGCTTGGCGAGCTCGGCCTCCTCGCGGAGGTCAAGCGTCTGCCGCTGGAGCTGGGCTGCGACGGCGGAGGTGGTGGAGGTGGTATGTTGCTTAAGCATGTCCGCCCAGGTCGTGATGGGAGGAGCATCGCCGGCCAGGCCAGCCGGGGCTGGCTTGGCGGCAATGTCCTTCACTGCCTGGGCGGTGAGGCCTGCTGTGTTCTGCAAGACCTCGATAGCGATTGCATTATCCTTGATATGCTGTTGATATGCTGTTGTTGATAGCGATATGTTCACGCAAGGCTACACATTTCCATCACCATTCATATTCATCATCCTGAACGACTCGAACACGCGGACAAGATAACGGCAGGCTCGAGCTACCATTAATTAATTAATTAATTAGACTCGTGCTCCCGTTGGGGAGTCACGGAGCATTAACCCCGATGGATTAATTAATTAATTAATTAGGAACATAGCTCCGTTGGGAGTATATGTAGCACATAGCCCTGAGAAGGGGCATATGAGCCTATAATACATTCTAAGCTACTTCCTGCAAGGGTGGGAATGTAAACAACACTTGCTCTAGGTGCACCAGGGCACCCGCACCCTCATGGTCTATCACGCTATGCCCGGGTAAGGGGGGAGCATGCCTGTGAGGGGGAAGATCATCATGGCTATACAAGAGCTATGGCATGGCTTCTCAGCAGAGAGTGACTCCCTGCATGGGCACAACATTACTAAATAAGGCTAGGCATCGTCTGGAGTGTGGCACATCATAGGCACACATGTACATGACTAAAAAGGGCTAGGCCTCAGCTGGTATAGTGCCTGTAGTAGGCGGGCATGTACAAGGCCACTGTCTAACTATTCTACACTACTGCTGTATTCCCCTAGGCTGGATGGATGGATGGGTGCAAACATTCCTACCAGTCTAATCTATCTACATTGGCTACATTCTACATCTATCTAACAGCATTCTAACTACAACATCTATCTAGGCAGCCGCACGCTGCCCTAGGGGGAGCTATCTGGCGTGCCTCCCGCGGGATTGCACACGCGGGCGCTTCCCCACTGGGGGGGGCTCGTTGTCCTCTATGACCTGGGCCCACTTGGCCTTGTCCATCATCTTCTTCCAAATCACGGAGAGGCCTAGGCCCCCCATGTCCTCTACTAGCTGTACGAGCTACCATGGTCCGGATTCTCCCGATTTCTGGCCTGCGCGCTGGTTGTCTCCTTGATGTTCACGCACTTACTTTCACAGACAAGACGGATGCTTGCATGAATCTCCGCCCCGAACTAGTAGTGCATGGGGCCCGACTGGCCTCGTGTGTGCCATGCACATGCATGCAGCACACCCGAAGCAAAACATTCTATCACGCTGAAACTATAAGCGCTCAGAATCGAGTAGAAGAGATGTACCAAATAATTGAAATTTATTAATCCTGAATTCAGTTGATGTACATAACCTCAACTGCTGACTCATCTGGGTAAATGGGAAACCACCATAAATTGTCCATAAACTTCCAAACAACTTTGTAGAAAGATACAGCAAACGATGTTGACTAGTAAATGCTGTTGAACAGGCATGGCAGATGTTTTCCTATTCTTGATATTTCACCTATGGGCACATGTCATCCAATGATCTAACATTTTGACAAGACTGATGAACAAACTTGGAAACTCAAGTGGCTCAAGACAGGCAAACAATGCCATCATGGATGCGCGACTTCTGGTTCTGCGCCACGCACTCCGCAATCCACATGATATTCCGGATCTCTTGCTCACGCAGCCGGATGTACGCAAAGAAGACGGCGTAGTGGAACTGCAAGCAGGAAGCAGAGGGTGGGGTGGGGTGGGGTGGGGTGGGGTGGGGGGAGGGGACAACGTTCAATGCCCGTCACAGGCGGCAAAGAATGAGTTTAGCGAGGCAGCCCCAAATTGATGGTGACCTCCACATACAATTTGAGAGAGAAATCCTTGGTCGCATGGGCCTCCTTGGTGAGATCAAGCTGGCCGCCCACCGCCTTCCCCGCGCGCGGGGTAAGGCAGGGGCGCCCCCTCTTCTTCTCTCTTTGAGAGCCTTTCTTCTCTCTTTGAGAATCTTGGAGAACCCGGCGGACAAGCTTTCGTTTCTCAGATGCCGCAAGCGGCTCGAGAAGACTCACTACACCCTGGACGACGACTTGACCCTGGCGCAGCAACAACAGCGACGGGAGCAATGGCCGACCTACCTCCAGCTCCGGCAGACCATGGCGGGGAAGCCGGTGCACTGGAAGGGGGCGACCATCTATGTCCGCCACAAGCCCTGACAAGCGACCCCCGTGGCCCAAGCACCTCCAGATACCCCAGCTTAGGGGAATACAGCAGTAGTGTAGAATAGTCAGGCCTAGCCACCGTGGCCTTGTACATGTACGCCTACTACAGGCACTATACCAGCTGATGCATTAGCATTATTTAGCCATGTACATGTGTGCCTATGATGTGCAACACACTAGATGATGCCTAGCATTATTTTGTTATGCTGTGCCCATGCAGAGAGCTACTCTCTGCTGAGAAGCCATGCCCCAGCCATTGTTTAGCCATGATGATATTCCCCCCAATGTTGGCACCCCTAGGTGCCTGAATACATAGTGGTGTGCAGGTGCACTTTGTGCACCCAGAGCAGGTGTAGTTTACACCCTACCCTTGCAGGAAGTAGCCAAGAGTGTCCCACTACTACTCAGATTCCACCCAACGTTGGAGTATGTCGGCAAAGTGTCGTCACCGTCCTACCAGATGGTTCAACCGGTGCCAAGGATGCCTCCGAGCTAGCCCTACAAAGCCGACTACAGGATGCCCTAAAGAAGCACAACTAGTCCCAAATACATGTGGTCCTCACTGGTCCATGAGCAAGGATGTTGAGAAGGAAAGCATGCAGCACTTTGCCACCCAGAAGCTCAGGGCTTGCACTGTTTGATGTGCATAGCAGCGAACCTAACCAGATCACAGGATTCGATATCACAGTAATGGCACATTCAACTGCAGGCATGGCCAAGAACACTAGGCGCAGACAGCACAGTTGCAAACAGCCCGGAACAATATACCAGCAACAGGCATCATGATGATAGACTAACAAAGTGCAGTGGAAACATCAGCAACAAAGAAACTGCACACGCCTAACTCGTGCAGCCACGACCAAAACACCGGCACAAGACGATGCAAACTGCCCACACTGCGGCGTGCCGCCGCTCACCTGCTGCTGGAAGGTGAACGCGTTGCGCTTGACCTCCTCCTCGTAGAAGGCACGGTCCAGCATCTGCGTCTCGCCGAACGCGAGGCGCGAGAAGAGCGCCTGGTAGGGCGGGTACTTCTCCATCACCGCGCGCACCTGGACGCCGGAAAACACAAGCAGCCCGACACACCCACCACGACAACGACCACCACGACAACGACCACCACGACAACAATATTAGAAGCAGCACCAGGGGCAGCAAGGCCAGCAATAGGAAATAAATAACAGAAGGCCATATATCAAGTGCATGTCTCACAACATAGCACATCCGTGCATGCCAGCCATGGTCCGCAATAATGTTGGCGGGTTTCCGACATGGGCAGGCTTACCAAATGCCTGAATGGCCATCGCCTGGTTTAGGACAGCTGGTGCCCTTATCAACCTGCCGCCTGAGCGCTTAAACAGCGCAAGGGTCACAGAACCCAATTGCTAACTTCTAATAGCTGACTCAGCCAAATCCAAACTAAAATCAAAACAAAAGAAGATACATCGTGCGTCAAAAAGTGGACGTAATACTTTAGCCTCGTGAGCAGCAATTGACGTCCCAAGCTGCCTATCAAGGAGACAACCAGCGCAGGCCAGAAATCGGCCTATTCACATATTCGAGCAGCTCACCTGGTCCTGGTCATCGCACATCGCCAGCTCCTCATGGCCATGCGGGTACCTGGCAGAAAGAGGGCAAGTAGGGTGGCAGGACATATCGGTGAGCACGGGAATCAAAACGCATGGGACGCATGATGCGATGGATTCCACAAAGGAAACCAACACAGGGCAACCATCTGCGACGTTTAGACGCATGCTCAGAAGCATGTCTGTCGACGCAATTTACGTAAGCTTGACAGATACTGTCCAACCGCCCGGCCGAATAACTGAACCAGAACATTCCATAAGCAACACCCTCGAAAGCAGGACTGCGAACAGCCATGCAGAAGGCATGGGGGGGAGCAACAGTCGCGAATCCATGCATTCAGGCTAAAAGATGTTTGCAGCAGGCTATATTGGCAGTGGTCACCACTCGTGTGTACCATTCTCAAATCAGCATCCATGGGAATCAAGGGTTTCATTGCTCACATTGCACCCCATCCACCCACCCCAACCACCCCCGCGTCCTCCCCCTACATCCCCCCCCCCCACCCCACCGTTTGCTCTCAATAAAGTGCAACGTTTTTCACCGAGCGGGCAATGTACCACCCTGTACTATGTTGTAGTCTACTGGCATGGGACCCTTATCGGCATGTGCCAGAACAGAAACATAACGGCGAGCGAGTACCTATATAGATTGGCGGGCATAATGCACTTACAGTAGGCCAAAGCTAGAGAACAGCTTTCTCCTGTCATCGCGGGTGAGCTCCGTCGATAAACTGCAACATCCCGGAGGATGCCCCCAGAATAGGTGGAGCCCCACAAGCAGGCACGAGGAGGCCACATTGTCCCGATCACATTATGTAAGTTGTCGGCGATGCAACAAAAGGAGATGACAAAAGGGGCACACAGACCAGGTGAGGAGCCCGCCATAGTGCTCACAGCAGGCTGTGCAGCGCTGCCATGAACTAATGCTGGCGACGCAGGAAGGCTTACACAAGCGCATCTAACACCGGCCTGGCTACTTAACGACATTACACGCTGGCAGGGCAGCCTTGATAGTAGGGTTCTGTTATCACGTGCTGGGTCTCTAAAGATGTATTTAAAAAACATATCTATTAAAAAAGGCGCAAAGTACCATGCATATATGTGCTACAACCTGCCAGCCTCTAAACTTCAGGCACGCCGGTGAGCATGCCAGCTATCGTGGCAAAGTCTGCCAGTTGCTTCATGGCTTGCCGGCAAGTGGCCAGCCAGCCCCCACCTTGAGCAGATGTTAGGCTCCATTGCTGATAGGGGCACTGCGTTTGCGAGCCGCATTTACATGCTCCACCTTCCAGCCACCAAAACCCTAGCATTGAAAGGCAGTTGCCCTCCAAAGCTGTAGGCCCCCTTGCATTGTCATCACATTTGCGATTTTCCCAGTGAGCACGCGGGCCCAAACAAGACAAATCCAAGGGGAAAGGCGGGGGCATGCTGGCCCACCTGTTAATCGTGATGCTGACGGCGCGGCGGTCCGCCTCAAATGCCAGCAGGTCTGACATGATCTCCGCGGTGGCGCCGCCCATGCGCTGGGGTTATGAGAGGAAGCCACACACCCAAACAGGGCATTGGAAATGAATACAAGGTGAACATAAACCCAGAGCCGGGAGCGCCAGACAAGGGTGTGTCGGTACCCACTGTCCACAACAAGGTCAGCATAGGCAAACCAGGGGCAACATTTGCAGAACATGATCCCTGCGCAATACCACAATATATTCATCTCCCATCCCCATGATCCCTTACTCATATTGACAGGCACTAGCCATTAAACCAGTAACGCAATGCCCCTTAAGCTAATAAACTGAAGGGAGAATACGTGCCAGTGTCCCCGAGAAAAATAACATATCTACAGGGGGCGGGCAGGAAAGGGACAGGGGTTGGGGTAGGGAAGCAGGGACGCGGCTGGCGGCAAGATGGGCAGTCAGATGGACACGAACAACAAAGCCACCCAAGCGGCCACACTGGTTCTACCAGAAGCACGACTGAAAACTGAGCGAACTAGCAAATGGGCTAAGCATTAGCATACTCACGTGAAGAGTGGCACGACAGACATGTGCGTTAGGCTGTGGGGCCAGGGTTGTTGGCAAGCCGGTAAAGCCCACTGTACCTTGCAGAAGCTGTTGAAGTCATCCAGGTAGGCCTTGTAGAGTGTGTTACGCATGATCTCGATGTTCATCTCGTCCAGGTCCTGGCAGGAGGGGGGAGAAGCCACGAGAGTAGGGGCACAGCCACAAAGACAGGGGGAATAGACTGGGACATCAGAAGAAGGGTGGGAACAGCCATGAGAACTGAGGGGGGACAGCAACAAGCGCATTGTGGTGGGGTGTGGGCGAAAGGACAAGAAAAGGGGGAGATGAGGGAATTAAGGGTGTTGGTGTTGGTGGCAGCGACGATCCCGGGGGGGGGGGGGGGGGGGGGGGGGGGGGGGGGGAGCGGGAAGGTAGGGACAATTGGCAATGTAAGCAGTGGGGAAGAAGTGACTTTGGGACACCCAAACTGGCCACTATTTCTGCATAGCACCCATGACGGTTGCTAGATTAAAAGGGCTCATAACCCTGCTACGGTTCTGATATAGCTAATCGTCAGCCAAGTACCTGCGTGACACCCAACTCCTAGAGGGGTAAAACAGACCAGAATAGCCAGCTAAAGCAGCTGTTTGGTAAGCCTAAAAAGCTGGCGGGGAAGGAAGGAGGGAAACAACACAGTGGAAGGCAGGGGCCAACAGCAACATACAAAAGACACGGCATGGACACAGATACCTCCCCTGGAAGGTGTGACACGTACCTCGGACGTGATGCACTCGGAGAAGTAGGGCGCCAGCGGGGTATCTACAAGGACCAGGCGGTACAGCTCACGCATGTTCTGGGCAACTGCCAGGGTGGCAATGCTGCAGGAACGAGGGATTAAGAGAGAGAGTGAGAGCGAGTGAGAGAGAGAGAGAGAGAGAGAGAGAGAGAGAGAGAGAGAGAGAGAGAGAGAGAGAGAGAGAGAGAGAGAGAGAGAGAGAGCACAAAGGGAGGGAAAGCATCTACAGTATCAGGCGACATGCCAGTCAAAGCTTGGCATCGAATCGGGTACAACAGCATAATCCCCAGATTAACAAGCAACTTGTAATAACAAGTAGACTTCAACAGCTTATAACAAGCAACCTGCTAGATCCGCTGAAATGACAGGAAGCACATTCCCATTCCAACAGAAAATAAGTAATCAATCAGGCAGAAAATGTATATACTAGAAACTGGTGTGATGCACATAAGTCATGCTAACGTTGTCCATGGAAGCTCAGTATGGGCGCGTCAACGCACCTCTCGAACATTCCCAGCGGGTGGCACTTGTCCAGAAGCTCCTGCACATCGCGCTCGTGGAGGGTTCCTGTTACGATCAGTACCACGTTGTCAATCATGTGACCATACCTGTGGGGGCAGGATCAAGTAGGCAAGATGAGGGGTTGCAGGCATAATGAGGACATGTAAGCCATAGACCTGAAAACAGTTACAAATGTGAACCTTCTACCCCTCATCCAAACGCAAAACCAGTATCAAGCAGGGAAAAACACGAACGTACGTGCAGTAGTCCAGGAATGTAGCCAGCGGCTCCGACGCTTGACACCGCATGTGGTTGAATTCATCCACAAGCTTTTGCGTGCACTTCTCGACAATAGTAGTCGTGTGTAGAGGGGACGGCTCTGCATGCGACAAAGAACGCGAGTAAACAGACTCGAAGGCTAGGTTGATACCCAATATTGAGCCCAAGTTATAAGCTAATGCAAATTAACTTGAAGAGTAACGTGGAAGCACTTCTGATGGCATGTCTGTACCATTCTGGAGGAACGACCCGTAGTCCGTGCTCTGCAAGTGCAGCTTCATATCATCCAGAGTTTCGCACTGGCTCAGATTGTTATAATCGGCCATGGTAAGAAGACCTCCCTTGTAACCCCGAACAATAGCTTCCAGGTAGCCATCCTTGATGTTAAAAGTGAAAAATTCGAACCCGTACATTTTCGGAAAACCCTAAATGATAGAGAGGCAATCAAGTCGATGCTAAGCAATGCACTCCCAAGCTACCCTCTCATAAACGTCAAAGGACGACCAGAAACCCGAGCTCTATTTGGCAATGCAAGTGAGTCCACCGTCTGCAACTCCAACTGCCATTTAGAGGAGCAGCAAGCCTACGCCAAATCTGATCGCCGGACAGGATCGTTCAAAGGCAGTGGTTACAGCTCCCCCCTAGCAAGACGGCCAACCCGCTATGGACGATAGCTGTTGTCCGAAGCCAAGGCTGAAAGTCGGGCTCATGCACAGTTGGCCAATAACGCGGTGCGCGTGAGGTGGTAGCGCACTCGTTTGACGCTTCCCATGGCCCCAGGTTATGCTCGCTCGCCATTAACTTTACTTGTCCTTTGACCCGAGAGTTAACTTTACTGATGAGTCGGCCCGGTCGACCCGTCCCGGTCATGGCGCGTAACCCACGTGGCATTCGCTTGCAAGATACTTGATTGGACTTTTCCGTTACGGTGAGCAATATTTGCGCTGTACATTCAGGCGATGGCGACCTTGCTATACATATCACATGCTGCCATTTTTTCTGTCTTAACTTGAGGCAAAAAGTCTGCCAGTAAAAATTTTCAAGAAGAAAGCCTTGGTTGAAAAGTAGTTTTTTTGTTTACGGCGTTTCTTTCATTTGGAAATTTGCTAGACACGTGTGGAGTACTTGAGGGCATTACTGATGACCGCACCTCCGTGGCTCTGGACATCTAAGTGGATATCTAACCGTGTTAGATATGTTGGGAAAGAGGTAGATTGTCGAAATTCTATGTATATATCTTGTTAGCGTTGAGTATTGCCTGAAAGTCTTTTATCTGCTCGTCTGCCATGCCTCCAAATGATTGCAGAAGGCCTCTAAGACGGAATGTCAGGTATTTACGCATTCAAGTGCGCGGAGTTTTAGAAGTGCCTGTGCATTTCCCCTTTGTGGTGATTCTATACATTGAGTTTTCTGCGTGGCTGTTCCTTTAGTTGTTAAGGGCTTGACGTTTTCGGAGCCTCGCTAAGCCTGGTTTTCTTACTTTGATTGCCTGCGACGATTGACAACACGATCCCTTTGTTTGCTTATCTTGTACATGTCACTGTCGCCATTGCCATTCCGCCGCAGCGCATCCTGCCCTGGCTTGAGCAAGCAACTAAAGGATACCCTGAGAGAACACGTTGAAGATCCGGATAAGCACGATGGGCTGTCGACTTTGAGATTCGACTGGGTGTTGCCTGCGTTCACATTTCGCCTTCCCTACTGCCTCAGGAAAGGTACTGCACAGACAAGTCTCCTTTGTCCAGTTTGACTGCTCTAGTCAGCCTTCACAGATCGCATGGAACTTTATTGGTACTGCCTACAGGTCTTGCCAGTTCTCCTGCGTCTTGAAAATCCACGGATTAATGGGGCGCTGCACGGTTGCCCCTAAGAACTCTCTCTGGTTCTTTGTAGGCCATGTGGATGCGCGAAAACTTTAATCTAATGCTTGCCACATTATGTGTCTTCTTTTCCTTGCGTGTCTCTGTCTGCTTATACATTGAGAACCACAGAAGCAAATATCTTAGCTCCTGACATCTTAGAGTTTATTTACTCTGAGCTCCTGGATTCCGTGGTACAGCAACGACTTGAGGTCAGTTCTCTGGCCAGCTGGGCGCCTCACACCCCGTGGTTCGCTGTATTGTGCTAACAGTTGCACAAACAGTCAATATTTGTGCTGTGCAGCCCCATCTAGATCTATCAGCACTGTGATTAGTAGTACACGACTGCATGATGTTGAAAGACAGATTGAATTTGACATTATATCTTGTGAGGTCAAGTGCTTTCTGCCACGGCTGTAATGAGCCAACCTGGCTGCTGAGAAAATGGAGGCGTCCTTTTCTCAATTGGAAGTCGAGATTTAAAAAGGCATGCATGTGAGGACTGGCTTGCGAACGTTGATGAAGCACAAGCCACTGAATGCGTCTAAGCCCAGTCTAGAACTTCTGGGCTATTGAGTCTACTTACTTAACTCAAGTTGGTGGTGTTGGCAACAGAGTCCAGCTTACTCCACCGACCAGTGCTTGGAGGTTTATTTAAACCCTGCTGGGAAGTATCCCTTGTATCTGGCACACTGCATGTCACTCTAGCAGGGTTGTGCTGCCATGGCACGTGCGCATCTTCCATATCCCATCTTGTCCCTTATAGCTTTCATGACATGCTTGCCCTGTATATTCTGTGTGCCCTACCGATTGGAAACTTGATATCCTGCTTCATCTTCTGTAATGGACACATCCTTACATTAATGTGTTCTGTGTGTTCCAACCACGTGCATGCTGCAGGAGGAAGGCGTGCTCAACTTTGACGTGCGCAACAATGCCACGCTGTACGCAATGCGCACGAGTACGGACGGCGACTGCCTGCTGCACGCTGTCTCCCTGGCCATGTGGGGCGTGCAGGACAGGGACCATGGTACGGGCACTGCCATGGCTGCCATCCCACTACATGAGCACGTCAAACCCAGTTACGTCGATTTGCTGTACAATAGCATAACCGCAATAGTACTGCAGTACCACCTTCAGATCAGTACCACCTTCAGATCTTAGCACCGCTGCTATGAATTCAGATGTACACGCTGTTCTTTCTGCCCCCCTCCCCTCTTCGCACCTTCCCACCGTGCATCATGATATGACGGATTGAGCGGTGTCTGTCACGTGATGAACAGAGGCCAGTGGGCATGCGATTGGTCGTTTTGCATGAGAATAGCGAGTATTGTTGCCACATCTGCTTCCTTTTACTAGCAAACATAGTACAGCACTACATCATCTTCCTGTCTGCCTTCATTGTCATGCCGGGGTCCTGAAGTTGGCATGGCTGTTCGTGTAAAATAGTTTTTGCAGCACTTATGGGCCCCCAGTTGAAGAAACTTTAGGTTTATATAATCTTTATGCTTCTGCAGCTGCTGGTTTATTATATACTGGAGTCACTGGCGGAAGGTGCTGGTTGTAGGCACTGATTGAATGCGTAGTCGGACTCCTGCCCACGTCCCATATCAGAATCTCTCTTCTTTTCAGTGCCGCTAAGTTTGCAGTATGAAGTATGAGTGTCCGCCCAGCAGTTGTTACATAGTGCTTTGGCTCAGGGTAGAGCCAGCCAAGACCCAGCCAATCGCACAGAGTAGTAGATGCATACGAGGGCTGCAACCAAGTCGTCCAACAAGCACTGGCCAGACTGCACCCCATTGGCATTTAAGCACCCTATCCTTTCTTTGCATGTCTTTGGCTGGGGCGCCACGATGGGTGCCTCTGTGCCCCTTGCAGCACTGCGTAACATGCTGTCTGCCTCCATCGGGAAGCCAGGCGAGCCTTGCAGCACCATGAGCATGCGGTTCTACTCACTGTGGAGAGAAGAACTGGTGAGTGGGTCTTGCAGAGACAGGACAGCAGGCAGGAGCAGGAACGCAGAACAGAAACGTGTGACAGCCGGCAGGAAAGTCACTTGGGTAACGTGCTAGTCAGGAGATGTCAGAGAGAGCTCGCGTACCGGCAAGGACCAGGCAGTATGCAGTTATTACAGTTGCGATGGTTGAGGGATACCACAGTGCACAAGTTAGAGGAAAAGTATTTCACGGTTCATGCTGTGCTTGACACGTGACGGCCCAGGAAATAGGTGAAATTGCGGGTTGGAGGCATCTCCCACAATGCATGGGCAGGACAGCTTTATGTCTATTATCGCTTTATTCCAGGCAAAGGCAAGGCAATGGCAATATTCCAAGGCCCTTGAACAGGGCGTGGACCGGCTGGATCGCGTAGTATCTCCGCGCATCTGAACCCTGTGATGCCAGATCTCCTTTGCGGCCGTTCCAAGCTTGGCACGAGATTCGTTGTCCACACCGTCGCGTCGCTGCAGATACATGATGTTTTCTGGCATACGTGGGCTTTTGGTTCACGCCGCACATTTGAAAGTGATGTCCTCCGGATTTTTCCCTTTGCACCGTGTGCAGTTCTTGGACGTTTGGAAACATGGCATGGCTAACGTAATGACTGACTAGCTAGACCTTTTCAGTGGTTTTACATTTGCGGGTATTTCCTCGTAAATGATGGGAGAGCGATCGCAGCAATGGTGCTCACCACTAGACACTCCCGGCCAGTTAGGCTCGAAACACACGCCATGATCAAGCAAGCTGCTTCCGGCCCCACCGTCTAGGTCATCTAGTCGCTCTTCACGTAAGCCAGCCATGATTTCAATGAACAAGGCTACACATTTCCATCTCCATTCATATTCATCATCCTGAGCAACTTGAAAGCGCGGAAAAGATAACGGGAGGCTCGAGCTACCATGGTCCGGATTCACCCGATTTCTGGCCTGCGCTGGTTGTCTCCTTGATATTCCAAGGCCCTTGTTGATGTCTTATATTAGATTTGAAAGAGGGCGTGACCTATGCATATGCAGGGAAAGTGCCGGCCTGTCGAATTGGACAAAGAAAAGCATATTTTGCTCTTCGGGTCCGTGCGTAGTACTCCTGCGCACTTAGGTCTAGTGGTGAGTCATCTTCTATAGATTCAGCAATATCGGACATATTGGCACCCCTCTTCGGTAAAGAGGTTTTTCACAGTTGGGCTGTTTCGAAACGTTAAGTGAGATGCCTTCGGATCAGGAGACTCACACAGCCGCGAAATCATGCCAAATGTCCTATGTTCGATTCCTTGCTGGTAGCTTCTGGGCTTTCTTACTTTCTGTGTTCCGCGGAATCTCAGATTTGGGCAGCTAGCGTTTTCACGTTTGTTGGTTTCTGACGACAATATTTTGCTCTGCCCATGTGGCCATTTGACGTGCTGAAATTTAAATGTTCATTGGCTGGGCAGGCCTCACATTATTCATGCATGCTTCTGTTTCATCCATGCTTCTCATTCATGCCTTCCGTTCATCTCTAGCCCCTTTTAAATTTTAAATGGCATTTAGTTGAAGTGGCATTTGGTCAACTAGCCAAATGCCAGTGGCATTTGGTCACTGAACCAAATGGCACTCAAACAAGGTGGCATCTGCAAAATGACCTGCACATGATTGTTTCTGCAGACTGAAGAATCTCGTGCTGATGGCTTCAATTCACCAATGACGGAAGATCAGGTAATTTGTTTTTCTTTCGAACTTCAGTTTGTGAGTATAGTTGCTACTACGAGTGGTAGTAAAGACTCTGGGAGGAGTGCTTCATTGCTTACACTAGTTATTACACAATTTGAGTTATTTGTGTGATGGGAGCTCTCCTGATTTCAGTCGGAGAGACCTACAGTATCCTATAACACCAGTGAAAGTGACGTTACCAGTACTTATCTATTTAGTTACGTGGTCACTAGATGTTCTTCACATAGAAATAGTGGGGCAGCAATATTTTTTCTCATGGGCAGAGTCTGTGCTGGATTGCATGCTTTTTTCAAGCTTGGTTTTTCTGGGCTCATTGTGTGGCAATGTGGCAATGCCTGCTGGTCTTGCTTCGCACAGGGCGCTGCTAATGCTGCCAGTTTTTAGGGCATAGGTTGGCAGCAGCATTGTGGTGCCTCTAGCAACCTGTTTATTCTGCTCGTGGTAGTTTCCACTTACTGCCTCTTTGTGCTGTGGATGTGTCCCTGTTATAGTACTAGATTGTGACCACCACTGTATGCTGAGGCTTTTTGCTGCTTGTGCCCTTTCTTTTGGCTTTGTGAACGCATCCTGGCCTGGTGGCACTTTGCGCAGTGGGACAAGGAATGGTTTGACCTGCAGGTCATGGCGGCCGATTGTGGCAGGTCCCTGGAGCCTATCCATGTGTTCATCCTGGCTCATATTGTGAGGTTCGTTTGCCCTTTTTTCTGGGCTCTTGTTGAGATATGTTGGCTATGCATAGCTGCCCTATAAAGCCGCTTGTGTGTGTCTTGTATTTAATTATACTCCTCTGATGCTGTCATGGGCAATAATCTTGTATAGTAGTCATTAGAAGAGATTCAGCACACGTGGCGTTTAGATTGTAGATTTGGCCTAGCTCAGGCATGGGCTTCAAATGCACTTTATCAATGGAAATCCACTAGTCGTTACTAGTATGATAGTGGTATGTTTTTTTAATCACTTGTCAAACTGGTTGTCACGGCACTGTTTCTTGCTGGTAGACGTGGCATAACAATGTTACTTTCTAGATTAGCAGAAAACTTATCTAGCTATCTGATCCTGGTCGGTACCCACTTCTTTCTTTTCCTGATCGGTATTTTACTTCTGTGTTGTCATGCTGTGTTTGTAATGCGCTGACACCGTGCAGGCGGCCCATCCTTGTGTATGCCAACAAGTTCATCATGGCAGCAGATGGGGAGATGCTCGCGCCATGCAGGGTCAGCGGCGTGTACCTGCCCTACTTGTGGGAAGATCCCTCAATCGTCTCGCATACGGTAAGTCCTGTTTCTCCCCGTCATGGGACATTGTGCAGTGCAGTGGCATTAGTGTACCTGGCACTAGTGTGAAATCACATCTATTCTTTTGGTGCACGCAAGCACATCAATTGGTTCAAATTTGGATCTTCTTTCTTTGTCTTTTAGTCGTTGTCTTTTCAAGAAAATATTACCACGATTGAGTGAAATTTTGGCACATTTGTTGTCGACCATATATTTTCCGGAGCGAGTCTTTCCTCATGTTGTGATTGCTGCGGCATGCTATGAGATTCTTGTAGCATGTCTGAACACGCTCAGTCCTTCAATGCATGCATCGTGCCAACAGCAGCTCGTTTATACCCTTGTGTCGCAAGAACAGCTTGCTGCCTCAGTGCCTTTTCCTCGTCTGGCTCTCCTTGTGGCCCATTCCTACATTTCATGGCTGAAACCTTTCTCGGTTTGTAACCTATGCAGTCAAGGAAACAATGTTATCCCAAACGAGAATCCCTGCTATTGTAGTGTTTGACCGGAGTGCTGCAGTCATGTGTGAATTTCTCGCTTCCCTTTCATCATTATTCTGGCTTCTTCTCCTGTCCTTCAATCTGCTGCCATGCATTGCATACCACGGCCTGTGCCCCCAATCCTTGCAGCCCATCGCGCTTTGCTACCACAACAGCCATTTTTCTGCGCTGGTGACCAATGAGTCGGAGTACAACAGCCATGGGGAGGTGTCCTTGCTGCCACTCTGTGATTGCACCGGGTAGGTCACCTGGTTTAAAAATTCAGCACACATTGAAATCTGAGGTTGGTTGGCATCATGCCGGTGTTCTCATGTACCTCATGTCTATTTATTTTGCTTTATCCCATGTTGTAAAATGTTAGCCGTGTGCTCAAATCCAGGATTCATGCCTGCAAACGGGATTTCTCATATCTCTTTGGGCTCAGGTGGACTCAGAAAATGCAGATGCCAGCAAGCCTTCCGGTGCTGATAATAATCATGTGCCATTGTACTTCTCTAAGATTCCTAATAAGAGGCATTTATAGGTTTAATTGATTTTTTCCTATTTCTCCATCCTGACATGCCCTTGGAAAGTAGGCAGGCAAGGCTTGTAATCGCATTTGTTTCCCCCATTCGAGAAATGGTAGCTTGCAATTTTCTCTACCTTCTTTAAAGCTGTATCAATAACGTTGGTTGCCTACCTTGGCAAGTTAATCCCTGGCTGACATACACTGGTACATGCGGTGCCATTGCTTGCTCATCGTCCATGCACATTTTTTTCTCGTCCTGGAAAAATGTCCAATGGGTGAGGACTGAATTTTCTGGTTCTCCTGGCCTTCCTTTCTGGGTCACCTGCTGATGTGTGCCATGTACCTCCTCCGTACAGGCGTCCGTTGCCTCTCCATTTCAAGTCCCCGCTCTCTCTCGGCTGTGACTCGAATGAGGCAGTTGAGGCAGATCTCACGCTCATGCTGGAGTGGATGGACTGTGTGGACCTCCTCTTGGAAGACCCACCCGCCCATGTTGCCACCAAGACCGCTGTCTGGCATGGGGCGAATGGCGCGAGGGCAGCATTCGGAGAGAAATATGGTCGTGTCTCCAGAAATGGGTTTACTGTGTCCAGGGACGTGCGGAGAGGCCAATGGAGCTCCCTCAAAGCACAGCAGGTCATGGGGAGGCGCGAGGAGTTCTACAAGAACATGATCCGAGAGTAGGTTGCGCGGCGCAGGGTTGTCGCCGTTGTGCCAGCTCTGCAGTCTTGTGGTGCATGTCAGGCAAAAATAGCAGGAGAAATGCCTATGTGTGGCACTTCTAGGACACACGGGCATCTGGTTGGGAGGGCATGAAGCACTCCTGCAGTGCGTTCACGGCAAGATGCCTGTATACTATCACAGGTCATGGGAGTTACAAAGGCGCAACTGGAGATGCATACCTGGCTGTGGCATCCCAGGGGGCAGTTGAAGCAGGAGCATTTGTGTTAGGAATCTGGTGCACTGCGAGGCATGGAAGATGTGCTGCAAGGTGCACAGGCCGATTTTCCGTAGCGTGGAGAGCTCTTTTGCAAGGCCTGCCGGCCCAAAGTCCAGCAGAACTGGCGCTGTGGTCAGGAGGCTGATTGGTGGTTTAGGATCAGAGTAGCCTTGCCTGTGAGGATGCTGGTAGTTTGGATTGTGTTGTGCCATGTGGAACACAGGGTCAGGCTCGTTCTGAGTAAGATTGAGTGGGACGGTGCAATGCACATGCACAGGGGGCGTCTTCAAGGAAGTTTTAGCTCCAATGTCAGGCAAGATGATGGACATATGTGTCAGGTGGTGCGAACGGGGGCGGAACATCAGTGACATTGGGCACACTGATTCAGTTGGTTTCCACGAGCACTGATACACCCATCTAGGCGGCTAGATACCTCAATCCCCTTGCACTTTTCTTATCTAACGGTTCTGTCCTTGCATCTGTTTGATCGGCCACACCTGTACCTTGTTCAGGTACATCAACTCGGCGTATGACCGCTACGACCTGTTTCTGGCGGAGAAGCGCCATGAGGCGAGCAACGACATTGCGCCGGACGCGTATTCCAGCGATACCCAGTCACTCTCTCAGCTCCAGTCGTCTACCGAAGTTTCTCTTGGCTCCGATGACACGGATTTATCGCGATCCAGACGCAGCAGCAACAGTGCCGTTGCTGGCGTTGGCTGGCCACTGGCGGGGGGTGCCCTACACGGTGTTGCTGCCAAGGAGGCGGTGGAACCGAGCGCCCCAACGGACTACCGTAGCTCTGACCAGCCCCTCCAGCAGCTCAGAGCTGACTATGACAGGGTCGAACAGGAGCGGCTGGACAGGGAGTTTGCGAAATCGCTGCAACAGCAGGGCAGCCTGCCCAGGAGCAGTAAACCTCCGGCCGTCCCTAGAGCTAAGGTAATTGCCTTCGGGTGATTTTCTGGCCCTGGGCTCCTCGACTGATCACAACTTTGGTTGCCATGGCTGGATTCTATTGCGAGTCGGTTTATTTCCCTAGAAAGACAGAGCAGCAGTTTTATATTGGCAGGATTTCCTCGGTGTGTTTTTACCTGGGGAATTCATTGGGCATTGAGGCAAGGAACATTCAAACACCTGTAGCATCCGTTGACCCTCTTACCCTGTAGCGTGTCCAATGAGCCACTGCTCATTTGCCCCATACTAAGCAAAGCTGGTCATTCTTTCATGCCATTGTCGCATGTCTCTCTTCCCGTCTTCTTCTTCCTTGCTTTGATCACCATGCGTCACTATGCTGCTGCAGCCGGGGTATCCCGTGCCCATCCATGGGCACCTGTTGCAGTACGGAAACGGGAAACATGACAGCCCAGGCACGGCCTCTCAAATGGAGGTGAGTACTCTTGTCATCACCCCTTTAGCCCACCTCATCCCATGCAGTCTGCGCAAAGTGGAAGGGAGGGAGAATGGGCGGGACGACTGCCAAGCACGGGGCCATGT
Organism: Mesostigma viride; assembly: GCA_009746045.1. Taxonomy (NCBI): domain Eukaryota; kingdom Viridiplantae; phylum Streptophyta; class Mesostigmatophyceae; order Mesostigmatales; family Mesostigmataceae; genus Mesostigma; species Mesostigma viride. The sequence goes on from RPFO01000253.1 coordinate 3,206,694, forward strand.
GGGCATGCACAAATATAGGGGGGCTTGCAGGTGGCCTAGTGGAAACATTGCTTGGGTATCAAGCTGAAAACACTTTCCAAGTTTGCCTGGTGCTTTGATTTGTACCCTGCATGGAGGAATAAGGTTAGGGAAACCTTGTTGTCATGCTTGCGAGCACAGCAGCAAGGACAGGCACAGCACCCAGTTTGGCAGGGAATCGCAATTGGGCTGCATATGTACGTACTATCGAGCCGCTGTTGTTGTGGCATTACCCATTGAATAACACATCCATGTTCGGATTGTATGTCTATGACCGTTATTGACTTGCTTGGCATGTTGCACGGACAATTCCACGAACATGATTACTCGTCTTATGAGTTTGTTTCCCTGTGCACAGCACAGGTGTCGTAGCCTTTACTGGACTCGCCTTTTTTTTTCAACATCTTGTCGCAACACCTCCGCATTAGCTTTGAAGGCATGCATTCTTGCAGCAATTTTCGCACATCGGCAACTCCTGGTTTTCCTGGTAGTGGTGTCTCTAAATATTTTTTCTGATAATAATTCGAAAGAATTTTCTCTGGGATGCTTTGTTGTCCAATGTCCCGGCCCTAACTTGCTGCTGTTTATCACAGAAGGACCGGCTGCTGGCAGAGAGGCTGATGCAGGAAGAAGCCGAGGTTTGTAGCACTGCCCTGCTGTTATAAGAGCCTAAATGCCTGACGTTACCTAATATGGCCTGTTTTCTCAAAATTGAGCTCATCTATTTCACGTGCTGCCACTATGGCCATGATAGAGGGCAGTGTGGGATCTAGTCGATGCACGAATGTGGGTATACTACGAAAGCCTAAAATGCTTGAGGATTCTTTGGGGCCGTCTTTCGTCAGTATCTCTACATGGAAAAGTAGATAGCTGCAGTTGGCATAAGCTTGCGATTATTAACACCGACTACTGCTCGTACGGCTTACCTGCTTCACTGGCTGGTCGCCCACTTTTCCTCGCTTTTGCCCCCATACCAACACAAATTCATGTGCGCATAAATAGAACCATGGCCTACAGTGCAGCATTTGTGCAGCGCAGACTTGCGTTGCTGCTGACGTGGTGGCACAGGTGGCGGTGATCATCGCTGAGTTGGAATGATAACACTTGTATGTGTTAACTCCGCATGCATTACCTTGGCAATGTGTAGCAGCGATCCCATTAGCTCCTGCCTCCTATACACCTTGTGCAGACTGGGAATGCCTATTAGCTTTGCTCTGAATGTAATGGCCTCTGAGTATGCCATAAGGTCATCCGCTGCTTGAATTGTCTTACCCACACAAAAAGGCTTGTTTCTGTGTTTTCTTTCTGCATGGCCCGGATAAATTTCCACAATGGCTCAAGCAGGCCGCAAGTCGTCGCCTGGCTGAACAGCTGCAGGAAGAATATTCTGCTCCGCCTGCCAAGCCAAAACGGTCATTTTTTAGCAGCCGGCATAAAGACAGCTTGGGCTTTGACAGTCGGGATGGGGGTGTTTGGTGAGAGATTTTCACAGGGTCCCACAGCGCCTATCACGCTCAGGTTCTATGTGGCCTATTGCCACAACAAAGTTTTCAGGTGTGGAAATGTACCCTACAGTGTACCACGACACGTGGCGCCCCACGCCCCACAGGCTGCTTGGAACCTTGACAGTAACGAACGTGGTGATGAGTTTTCCTGGTGATGAGTATTTTTTTCGTGTTGATGAGTTTTCCTGTATATACTTTACGAGGATCCACTATACGGCAGGTTGCTCACCACCTTCCCACAATGTGTACAACATGCACACGCTGACCACTCTGTCTTTGCGCAATGAATGTGCACACACAATCCTGATCGATGTGGATGCAGCTGAGCTATGCATATAGCTTGAACATACCAGCTTATAAATGAGACCAAATGTGTTTAGGGATGAGATCAACACGTACGACTAAGTTGGGGTGCCCACAACGATATCTGCCCACAATCTACCATATGGGGTGACATGCATGCAGAAGATTATATATATATACCTGTAGATGTACAAAGTGTTCAATCATTCCTTAGCCTCCCTATATAGATGGGCCCTAATGAGTATGCGCAGTCTTACATGCCAATATCTTCTGGTGATCATTTCATTCATTTGTTCACGCGCCTCCGTTGGCAGAGTCACGGGGTGCCAACTTTTGCTCAGTAAGTACCTTTTGATCATCCCTGTTTGATCGATGCACAGCGAGAATGCCCGATGCCCCAGTTGACATGACTGCCCCCACACGTTCAAGGAGCAGCTTGGAAGGGAAGTGAGGGGCTCAGGCCTGTCCGTGATATGGGAAAAGATGCATGAGAACAAGGCCATCTGTTCCGGATCCCCCTCCCCCTTATTGCTGTCATCCGCAACCTGTATGAAGGGTCCACCACCTCGGCCGGTGCGAACTTCCTGCGGGTCCACGCCACCATGCCTTCTACAGAAGGGTGTGCGGCAGGGCTGCGCGCTTTCGCTATACCTGTTCGTTATTGTGGTCGAATACGTTTACAATGATTCAGGCACGCAAGCGGTTGGCTTGCATTGTGGGTAGGGAACGAGGGGTGAAGGGCGCCAACAAATTCTGGCATGGCGGGGTGAACATGTCCATTCGGCTAGCGGAAATCATGCATGCAGACGACACCGCCCTCTTCGAAGACACTTCAAGCACGTGCAGGCGTGGCTTGACTGCCTCGCAATCGAGGCCCGAGTGGTGGGGCTCGAGGTCAGCAAGAAGACAGAGGCCGGCCCTGGCGGTTGGGCTCACTCAGCTGGCCACTGCCCGACCTCTTTCTCCGGCCTTGATGGCTCTCGAGTCCTGTATCGGGACCGCGCCAGGCAAGTTGCTGGGTAGCCTACTCCCCAGCTGCGAGGCCGATGTGGACCACCGTATCTCCCTCGCCTGGCACGCTTTACGCCAATACAGGGCCCTGAGCCGCAAGCCCTTGGGCAAGCTAGAGAAACATGACCTGTTTAAGTTCCTGGTCCTCCCTGTTCTTACGTACGGGGCCGAGATGTGGACCCTCACACCCGAACTTGCCAGAAAGCTGGACGGCGCGGTCACCAACATGTGCTGCTGTCAATTTTCCGTGTGGGATCGATACGCTGCTCACTTCCGCAGTGAGGACTTGTACCTAGCTCGGCATGCCACATAATACATATCACCAGCACCCTTAAGCAGCGGAGCCTGCAGCTAGTAGGGCACTTAGCTCGCACCACCCAGGTAGACACCTCACGTGGCCCCTCCGGCCGCAGGGCTGCGACCAGCTCAGCCTGGCAGGCGCACCTCCTCATGTGGGCCGGGCCCAGCAATGCTAGAAGAGGCCGCAAGGCCCGCACTTTCACAGAACAGCTAGTAGAGGACACGGGGGGCCTAGGCCTCTACTCCGCGTGATTTGGAACAAGATGATGGACCTGAAGGCCAAGTGGACTCAGGTCCGATAGAGGACAACAACCCCCCCGTCCAGCACTTGGGGATCGAAGCGCACGCGTGTTAATGCAAACGTGGGAAGCATGCTAGACAAGACCTCTAGGGTCAAGGGCACCATAGATATAGAGTTAGATTGTTTTTTTGTAGATAGATTAGACCGGTACCGCTACGTAGGATTGCGTGTGCCCATCCATCCATTCATCGGGGTTAATGCTCCGTGACTCCCCAACGGGAGCACGAGTTTAATTAATGTGGGCTCAGGTGGCCGGTAGAGGCGGACAACGATTAACCCCCACAGAGGAAGAGGCCCCTCACCCATCGTGGGAAGAATGCCCGGCGTGACCGCTACTAGAACTATAATAGCTAGGCACGTACTACCTGCTTAGTACGTGGAAAGTACCTCAGATTGTTAGTTTAGGCATAACACTATAGATAGATACAACAGACCGGTACCTAGGATTACGTTTGTCCATCCATCCATCCATTGGGGATTTGGGGTTATAATAATACTCTGTGACTCCCCAACGGGAGTGCATGTATGACGTCTTTAATTATTTAATTCCGGTGACGGTCCCGGCGCGAATTTTTTGGCGCCGAAAGAATTCGCGGTACCCGTCCGTACCGTGAAAAGGTGGTGTGCATGGTGCGCGCACCCCTACCGGAGCCGGCCATAGCGACGTGCTTTCAACCTTCGGGCAGAGTCGAAAAAGATAGCTCACGGAATGCAGAGAAACTGTGCGAATATCTTAAAGACGATGAGTTTATGATGCTATATACAATTTGTGGCGGAGTTCGTGCCTTCTGCAGTGTTGATGTTTTTACAGTTGATGACCATTGCCACCGAGGGGCCGTCCAATCTGAAATTTTCGTCGAGAGGATTGAATAAATTAGAATGCACGCTGACGGCAGTGATTGTCAGGTTTTATGGGCTTCAATTAGTGTCAAGGATGCGTTTAAATTGTCATGGGCAAAGCTGCTGCAGCCCGCCTCGATCGGCCGCGCGGCCTCGAACACGCGCGCCCGCCTGCACCAGCCCACCGGAATGCAGTCGATGCCCATCGTCACGCTGACCGAGCAGTACAGGCCTCGAACTGCCTACTGTAGTACGGCGCGGGGTTGGCCGCCTGCAACTAGCATTCGCGGCTGCATGGCAGCACGCAATTTAGACAGCACCGGCCCCCCCGCGTCTTTCAGCTTGGTGTGTAATCCGGGGCCGCCGCCACTACAACCGGGCTTGGTGCCCATCAACAGCAGGTACCGAAAGACTTGGCACAGTGTCGAGCACACGAGAGGGTCCGCCCTATATAGATCGTAGCTCCGTGGCGAAGCCCCTCCGAACAAGACCCGCCGGAAGAAGCACTACAGAATCGGCCGGCGCGTCAGAATCGCTATGTGCCACCCGCTGCAGCGCGCGTGCACCACATTCTCACACAGTGACGCGCGGCATGGCCAGCTCTTGGTGTGAACTGTCCGGGTACACGTAGGGATGCCTGACGGGCCAGATGGCCCCGCAGATCAGCATGCCTCGATCCCTCAGTGGGCCCCGCACGACACGTCACTGGTGGCACCCCAGGCACCTGGTCCCGCAATCGCCGGCAGCGCTGCCAGTGCGCCATGCACGGCACGGTGCAGTCATTTGTCCGGTAGTGCGGTGCAGATGCCGGGCACAGCGCCGGGCCGCCTCTCGTTCTGGCATCCGTGGCTCTGAGTTGTTCTGACAGTTCAGCGTGGCCCCGACCTGGTGCGTGAGCGCGTCGCATGTGCACAGCACCGTTCAAGTGGGACCCTTCCTCCTCCCCGCATGAGGACAAGACCATGCACGCACTGGCCGACCGACTCAAACAACCCGCCGCGCGGCCAAACAGATCCCATGCACAGGGAGCCGTCTTCGAGCTCGGCGAGCCTGGCCAGGCAGCAGTTGCCCGCGTCCATGAGGTTGCGCCCAGTCGTGGTCACGGAGCGATACGTTGAGTCGTTGATCGCTTGCGTGAGGTTGTGGATCACCTCGTTATATAAGTAGCAAACTCGCGGCGGTTCTAGCTAGCTTGAGGTGATGAGGTTGCTCTTGATGACACCGAAGATCCCTGGGACGATAATGGGGAGGGGGATGCGGCTCTGCGGACCCGTGACAGCACGCTCGAGGGCGGGACGGTCGCTCGAGGGCGGTGCCGGCGCGGCGCAGGGCTTTTGCCAAGACTGCATGTGTAGGCAGCGCAGCTGCCGGCAGTGCTGCACTTGACCAAGCTGCCAGCCCTGGCCGCACGTGCAGCTAGCACTGCAGCTAGCTTGCATGGTGTGCACAGTAAAATAATTACTGCAACTAAGCTCACGTTGTCGAGCTGGGGCTAGCTGCGTTCTGTCATGCAAACTGTTTTGTTTGGGAGGGGAACATGGGATGGAATGGATGGTGTAAGCTATCTAGGTCCTAGTTATAGGGGTGTGGGCACCTCGGCCCGAATCGCTATGAATGCCATGGATACGCGGTCACACGCGGAGCCCCCACAGACTTGGGGGTGGTCTCCTTCATCACTACTTGCCATCTATCCGGCCTTGCGCACCATCTGCCTCCATATTACAGACAAACCAGGAGGCTGCCCGGGGGTGAGCCCGTCACGTCTAGTGTAGCACATGTCCATGCCGAGTCTATCACGAAAAGTCCACGGGTGGCGGCTCTGGGCACCGCGCGCGGCCGGGGGCACGCCAGCCAGGTGCATGAGGACATATCGCCCAGGCTGGGCGGGCTTGGTGCCAGCTAGTCTATCTGAGGTATCTATACCTGATCTGTGCGGGCCAGGTGCCCGGCTAGGCCCAGGCGCCTGTGCCTAATAATGTGGGAAACATAGGGCAATTAAATCAGCGTACAAATCCTCATTACTAATGTGCAAACCAAAGGGGATGTTAAGGGCCTTGCACAGCATCTTGGTGACGGCGCCGTCGAGTCGTTGCTCCAGCTCCTGCGTCAGTGTCCACGTCTCGGCGCCGTAGGTCAGGATCGTCAGAATGATGACGACCTTGAAGAGGTCACGCTTGACGATCCGGGGTAGGGCCGGGTTGCTCCACCAGCGGCGGTGGTCATGGAGGTGCGCCCACGCCATGCCCATCCGTGTCGTCATGTCGTCCTCGCAGTCGGGAAGCCAACTGCCGAGCAGCTTGAAGCGGCCTGAAGGAGGGTAGTTGACCTTGGCATCGTCTAAGAGGCGGAGTGTGGGTGGGGGCCCTGCCATGCCGAGGGCCAGGGCCTCCGTTTTGGGGCTGATTTCTAGACCAACCGCCCGAGCCTCGAGCGCCAGGCAGCCGTCCAGCCAAAGTTGGGCAGACTCCGGCTTCTCGATGAGCGTGATCATGTCGTCGGCATAAAGGAGGTCAGCTAGTAAATTCTGCTTGTTAGTCGGCCCCCCTTCTTCCCCAAGCTCGTTCGTGATCGCTAGGCCAGGGGCACGGCCTGCAATGCTAGCAAAGCGAGCACGTGCCTGGCGCATAACATAATCCACTACAATAATAAACAGGGCTGCGATCTTAAACCTAAAATCAAGTCCAGCCTGGCTGACGATCGGCTTTAAGTTGAGAGCGCTGTATGCGAAGTTAGTTAGGGATCCTAACTAACCTGATCCATGGGGTCTACCGGAGTACATCATAATCTATATCGCATACCACTGCCGGACCAGCTATTTGTACCTAAGTAAGTAAGTACTTGCGTGTCATGCGCAAAGGCATGCCACGGAGTACTATGCTAATCTCATCAGAAAAAAATAATTACACAAAAGTTTAAACAAATATCGTCTGCATCATTCCTATATTTGTGTAGTACCTACTTTGATTATAATTTATAAGATCTCAGTTGCCCAAAACCAGCCCTGCGATCTTACACTCCTAAAATTTCTAAATCCAGGGTCTCTTATCAAAGAGACAACCAGCGCAGGCCAGAAATCGGGAGAATCCGGACCATGGTAGCTCGAGCCTGCCGTTATCTTTTCCGCGTTTTCGAGTCTTATGATTAAACCTGGGAATCTTACTGAACGTGGTTACGTAGTGGTGGGGGCCCGGGGGGGATGTAGTACAGTCATTCGCGAACGGGTTCGAGGCTTTTGAGGGGTCAACCCAACTTAAGGCGTGAATGATTCTACTAAATTCTACTAATTTGAACTAAAGATACAAAATCATACTATTCTGAACTACTTTGAACTTGGAATGCCGAAACCCTATTTGACCCAACTTAGGCGTGAACACAACTTCAGCCAACCCAAGGCGTGAATGACTGTACCTTTGTCAGCGGTGTCGGCCTTGTTGTTCGGGCCGGAAGTCCAGTCCAACGTCCGTACGTAACGTAAGCATGCACTTGACGTAACTTGACGTAAATCAACTTCATCATGGCGGGAGCCGGGAATCAGAACGTAGAAGACGGTGGTTTTTTAGTGGTGCCGAGCACAGCAGACAGCCGTGGCGGGAATTTTACTGGCAGACGCTGGCGTGCAAACCTTTCACAGTAACACCGTGCATGCAAACGTTTTTCTAGGAGCAGCTTGATTCCTTTTGGGCGACGAGACTTGTAGGAAGACTAAAGAGTGTCCTACTTCCAACAAATGGTGCGATTTCGTGGTTATGAATTGACTCTGCTTCTAGGTAAACCAGCACGGATGCGGCAGTAACATATTTATCCTTCCGTGGACCGCGATTTTCCGTCATGGCGGCATCGCCTTAAGGGCATCCATAGAGCGCATGCCTGACCAGAGGCGCTTCGTAGCATGAAGTAACTTTTTTTTCGTGTGTTTAAGTTAGCTATGGCGTCTAAGAGAGCAGAGGCGTACAAGACATTGGGGCTGGAGGAAGGGGTAGATTATACGGAAATCAGGTCCGCTTACAAAAAGCTTGCCTTACAATGGCATCCTGACAAGAATAATGGCTGCGAGAACGCGGCTGATAAGTTCAGAAAAATCCAAGCTGCCTATGAGCGGCTTACGGCGCCGGAGGAAGACTTCGATGGCGAAGACGCATATGACTACGATATTCCATCGTACGACGAGATGATGGATCATTTGTGAGTGACAAATTGTGATATTCAGCTTTGCCCTTGATTGCAACAGGCGGCGGTAACTCGAACTCGTCTTACCTACTTGGTTGATATCCCCCCCGTCCCCACGGATTTCATTGCGTACCTCAGTGGGGAGCCCAGCAATACCGATGATTTTATCGCACTACTTGCGGCACGACTTCCGTACGAATTCAGCCATGAAAAAGTACAAACACAGTAAAATCCCTTGCCTGGATCGTGGATGTGTTGAATCTGATTTGAAATTCGGAATATAACCCCTGTGCCTTGGTGCTTGGCAACTAGATCAATCTTAGCCATCGGTCTGTTGCGATCGAGTTGTTTGGGATCGGTGTTTCGTTTCACGTCCCTATTTTTCATCCTTCTATGCATTTTCGTCTTGTTTTTGCTGGGGGCCTCGTGCCTTATCACTCGGCGAGCCAGGCCAGCTGCATCAAGTGCCACATGCCCTGGCTGGTCTGGCTCCCAACTAGGGTAGTCGATGGAATTCACGATAGGCCTGGTACAACTTCACAGCCTTGGTGAAGTTCTAATTTTTTCAATGAAACTTATATAACCCTTCTCTTCTTACATAAACATGTCCCAGCCTTTTGCTTGCAACCGCTGCTGTGTGAGACTCAGACACCATTTCATGCGGGCTCGCAGACGCACACAGAGACACAAGACACACGGATGCACATGCACTTGTTCTTCGAAGGATGTGAACATTTTTTGTTCTTTGAGGCGGGGAAGCTTTTTGCTTCGCCTCCATTTACCACCACCAGCAGCAGCAGCAGCAGCAGCACCACCACCACCACCACCACCACCACCACCACCACCACCACCACCACCACCACCACCACCACCACCACCACCACCACCACCACCACCACCACCACCACCACCACCACCACCACCACCACCACCACCACCACCACCACCACCACCACCACCACCACCAGCACCACCAGCACCACCAGCACCACCACCACCACCACCACCACCACCACCACCACCACCACCACCACCACCACCACCACCACCACCACCACCACCACCACCACCACCACCACCACCACCACCACCACCACCACCACCACCAGCAGCAGCAGCAGCAGCAGCAGCAGCAGCATGATTTCGGGGGGGGGGGGGGGGGGGGGGGGGGGGCCTAATAGGAATTATTTGCGCTGATGCTCCTTATTCTTTTTCCCAGTCTTGGGACAACCACTCAATTTTCCTCGAATAGCCCGGACATGCATCTACTTAGTCTCATCTTGCTTTTTTAGCTGGCACATCCACACCTCCCCCACCGCTTTCCCCACCGTTTTCCTCCATTTCCCCCGAATTTCCCCTCACATTCCCTCCGATGTCCCCTCGATTTCCCCAAGAAAGGTCTTCTCAGGTTCTAACCCCTCCTTCTTCCTCCCCCTGCCCCTGCGAACGCAGCATGCGCCACATGTTCGGCGGCGGCGTGCGCTTCTCTTATGGCCACGGCCCCCGCTACCCCGACGACTACGACGATTACGACGACTACGGTTCCTGCCCTTGCTGTGGAGGTCGGTCGGGCTCTCGGGGCCACCCTCGCGGCGGCTACTATGAGGACACCAAGACCCCCTGGGAGGAGGAGATGGCGGCAAAGCACGCGGAGGAGAAGGAGCGCGCCAAGGCCGAGGCTGCGGTTAAGGAGAGGCGGCGGAAAGAGCGGGAGGCGGCGCAGAAGGAGGCGGCGCAGAAGAAGCGGGAGGCGGAGGAGGAGCGCGCGAGGGAGAAGCGGAGGCAGAAAGCACAGAATCGGGAGCGACAGGCCTTTGGCGGCAGCACCAGCGCCGGCACTGGGGGTGGTGCGAGTGGCACGCATGACACAGCCAAGCCGAGTGGAACAGAGGGCCCAGGGGATGGCAGCAAGGGGCCCGCGGGCCGAGAGGGGGGCAAGGGGACTCGGAGGAGCGGTGACAGCAAGCAGGGCGGGGCCGGGGGGTCCCCGGATAGTCAGGACGGGAAGAAAACATCGCCCAGGGTGGGAGATGCGGACACGGGGAAGGATGCAGGGGCGGAGAAGGGGCGGCCGGACGGGAGGGGCAAGGCGGCCAGTGCTGCCACTGGTGGTGGCAAGGGGGTTGTGGAAAACCGGTTCTCTGCCTTGTCGGAAGATGCGAGCCCTGAGGAGGCAGAGAGGAGGGAGAGTGGGGACGATGATGTGGCGGATAAAGGTGGGTCGACGACGCGGACTAGTGGAAGCGGGCCAGCGGGACAAGTGGGCCGGGCACCCGCGCAGTCTCAGCCCTTGCAGCCCCCTCAGCCCGCGGGGTCACGGGGTCACGAGCCTGTGAGGAATGCACAGGTGCCTGGATCGCGCGCGCCGCACCTGCCGCCTGGGTTGGGGAGGGAGCGGGAGGCTGGGGTGAAGGTTGAAGAAGAGAGGGAGAGAGAGAGGGAGCGGGGGCGCGAGAGGGAAAGGGAACTGGAAAGTCTGCGGCTCGCTGAGGAGGAGAAAGCACAGGAGTTGCTGCGCATCGCGGCACAGCGCGACAAGGAGTGGCGGGAGCAGGAGTTGCAGCGGCAGCAGCAAGCACAGCAGCAGCAGCAAGAGGAGGAGGAGGAGCGCCGGCGACGGTTGTGGTGGGAGCAGGAGGCCATGATGCGACAGCAGCAGGGGCTGTCGCCGCAAGCCATGCCCCCGCGAGGCATGATGATGCCCCAGGATAGGGTGTCAAAAGGCATGCCGCCGCCGCAGCAGTCTTATCCGCAACCGGGCCTTGTCCCGCCGGTAGCAAGGGCGACCGTGGCTGCCGTGTCGGCGGCCGCGGTGGCTACTGCCGCTGCGGTGAACGCCGCGGGGACGGCAACGCCAACCACCGCCCTGAGGGGGAACATTCCAGCCAGTTCGAGGAGTACGACGTCAGTGGCTGGTAGAAAATTGTCTGCCGGCAACGCCACCGCTGCGGCGGCGGCGGCTCCTCCTGTCGCTGTCTCCTTTGCCACAGGGGCCACAAATGCAGCTGTGCCAGCAGCCAGCAGCACATCTGGGGTGGCACGGACACAGGCGACAGCGGGAACGCCGGCATCAGCAGCTGGGCCAGGTGCGGCCCCGTCCACGGCAGCAAAGGGGGGGGGGGGTGCGCGGGATGGTGACCCTTGGTACCGGGAGCAGGAGCAGATGATCGAGCTGACCATACAGTGGCAGAATGAGCAGTGGGAGCGGCAGCTGCGGCAGGAGAGGGAGAAGCAGCAGCAGCACGTGGCGCCACCGGTGGAGGCGGACTCACTTGTCGGGGCACAGCCCGGTCCCCAGCTGGGTGTCAAGCCTTCTTCCAGTCCCCATCAGACGTGGGTGCCACCGGATCACGAACGGATCGACAGTTCGCCCACGACCCAAGTGGCAGCACCGCAGCAAGGACTACAGTCACCGCACCAACCCCAGCAGCAGCCACAGACGCCTCACCAGCTGCACCGGCAGCACCTGTATCGTAACTCGCAGCAGCAGGGGCGCTATCAGCCCATGCAGCAGGGGCCACAGCAGCAGCAGCAGCAGCAGCAGCCGCAACCCGGCGGCGCGCTGAGTGAGGAGGAGCTGGAGACGGCACGCATGGTGGCCGAGCTGTGCGCGGCCGATGAGTTGATGCTGGCGGAGAGGCGGCGGCTCGAGGAGGAGTCGGAGAGGCTAGCGCGCCAGCTTCATGATGAGGAGCTAGCGGGTCATCACCGCAGGGGCGAGCGGGTGCACGTGGGGGCGCGCCTGTGAGCGGATGGTGTGCTGAAGCTTGCTGGCGGATCTTCCGGATTTCAGGCCTACGCTGGTTAGTTGTTCATTGCTATTTCAGACTGGCGAACTGAGGCGGATGTGTGTAAGCCGGTGGCCTGAGGCTGGTGGCTCGAGGCTGGTGGCCTAGCTCTACCGGTTTGCAAGGCAACCCCTTTACTGGGGCTGGATTCCGCTTTTTTAGCTGGCGTATTGAAGCCGGCTTGTTTTGAGGAAATCATTGCTGTGGGTTGTCATGACTAGGACATATTGTCTCCTTGATACCCTTGTCCTGCGTATAGCTACCACACAGGCTAGAGTATGTTGAGAAGTGGTACCTAGGAGGTGCATGGATGGCAACTTGGATGGAACTAGGCAAGTTTGATTGCCTTGTGATGCGATGGAGTATTTATTGGCTCATAATGAAATGAATTGTTTTGTTCTGGTGCTGTTGTGGAGAAATTGTTGAGTGATCTTGAGAACTGGGCTGGCCAACATATCTGGCGCCCTGACCATTTATAGTCATTCTTATCCACAGCATGCAATACCGTAGTGGTCCCAATATCTGTACGCGTAATTATGTACGAATCGACCTCGTACAGGCCCAAAAAAACCCTCTTCCGGGCCTCGTACACCTCAAAATTAGGTACCACCAGCGCAGCGCGGCGCAGACCTTAAAGCCTAGCTACCCGTGGCGCGGCGCCCGGAGGGAGTTTTCGCGCGCAAACTTCGTTTGATCTGCGTTGATATGTGGGTATACCCGCCCGCTGGCATTCAGTTAGCTAAATGGCTACTACCTAGTACCTACATGCAGTTCAGTCAAACTGAACTGAACTACCTAAGTACTACTCGCGCACCCTTGAATATACCCTGACATTATACGTACGTACAGTAAAAATAATCCCCAAAAGTTCTCGTACACGTAACAAAAATTCCTAAAAGTATTCGTACGATAATTACGCGTACAGATATTGGGACCACTACGGTAGTTGACCTTATCTAACCAGGAAACTAACATCGAGGCAGATCTTCGTGGCCCTGAAATAACGAGGACTGACTTGACATCAAGGAGACAACCAAGACTGACATGGCCACAAGCCACGTGATGGATTAGAAGAAACCCTAATATAGCAAGTTCTAGAACTGCCTAGCATAGTCGAGATCATATTTGGGGCCCTGATTGGCGCCTTCCCTACCGGGCAAGTAAAAAGCTAGTTCATCAAGCAAGTCTAGGAGCAGTATGGTGACCCTCAGCATGATCTGATTCATTAGGCCCGAGCTGTTGTGACAACAGCTCTTAGAGGGAACGAGTTTCACATTGATGCATGTTCCCACTTTGCGGACATTCCCACTCTGGGTAACATTACGGTCCGCTTCCGTCAGTTTACCGCCGACCTTGCGCATTCAGTTATACCCGAAGCGCAACTGAACCTAGACGGAAACTCGTAGCGGCGTACTACCGACAGGCGCTGACGCATGAGTCATGAGTAGTCGGTGAATGTGAAGGGGCACTAATTCCATCAGTCAGTCGGTAGCCGTTGACCATGATCAGTAATTGAACGCGTCATGCTACCGGCCGCGGGCCGGGCTGACTGAGTGAGCGCTTACGTGCCATCATTCATTTTTTCGTCACGTAAAGCGTAACGGGAAATGATGTAATTACGTGGTTGACGTGACCTAGCCCCTTTACGCCCACCCTGGTAGAAAGTCGCCGTGTGCCGCTCCGGCGGGCGGCGTGCCGGCCGGGGCCGTCACGCGCTCGAAGGTTTCCTGACAGACTGCCCAGTGCCCAGTGCCCGGGCGAGAACCTTGTTGCGTATCCGCGTCGCGCCTGGCTTGCCCGCGTGCGGCGTGACTCGCGAGTCCGAGCAAAGATCTCACGTGCCACGTGGTCGCAAGTCGTTGCCCGATTGCCGTAGGTATCTTACCGCGGCAGTATCTTACCGCAAGAAATGCCCCGGGAGCTGACACTCAACATTTTGATACTCGTGAGCTGTACAGTTTCTATATACCGTTAACAATTGGCTCCAACTACGGTATCGGGATTGCCAATTAACAACGACTTTCGATGCTGGCCTCAAACGCTGGCCCAACACCTCGCCACTTGTGCAGGCCTCAAGAAAAATGGATTGCGTCCGCATGGACGGATGCCCGTGGGAACGAACACCAAAGCACGCGCGCGGGGGGGGGGGCTGCCAGAAGAAGCCATGTGCGTGTTATTTACCGAATGTTGTAGAACAGGACAGTCTCTCGCCGGGGTCGCTGGCTTGCATGCTATGGTCTTGTCGAAAAATTATTAACAGCGGCCCGTCTCTCGCATAGCCGGCATTGCAAGGGAATGTCCTCTGCGCATTTTGTGACACGCCCGTAAAGACGGTGTAAGCATCAATCTGGTCAATGGCTGCGTTTTCTGCTGCAGTTAGCCGCGGGCCTCTGCCCGTGGCCGCTTCACTTGTACATGCGAGAAGCCGACCCTGCCAGCTGAACGCGCGTGGCATCCCCGCTGTGGCTGGGCTTCGGAAATTGCCAAGCCAAGCCGGCTTACCGCGCCGGGCAGGGAAGGGAAAGAGCAACCATGTGAGTCACCTCTTGATAACCCGTGCACAAAGCGTAGAAGTAAATGAGAAAGGACCCATCGTGCAGGGTGAGTTCACGCCCTCCGCCGATGATGGATTTGAGATGACCATGGAAGACTTAGAGACGGGGAAGAAGGTGAACGGGGCGAAGGTAGAGAGCAATTTGAAGGCCAAGGCCACCGAGGTTCCAAAGCAGACGCCAAAGAAAAAGGCGGACTTGGTGGTGGCTGAAGCAGCAGGCGGACGCTGGAACAGGTAAGGGCACCGTCATCACATATATGTAACGTTGCTGTGTTGCCCTTTCCTTATCTTTACACGGTTCCTTACCTTAGTTTCGTTCATAGGCATCAAAGCCATTTAATTAAGAGATAAAATTCCCGCCTCTTGAAAACATTACATAGTTGTTCTCTTCGCACATAAAGGTCAGATCGATGTGCCCACATGGATTTTTGTGCATCTTTGACCGGCAATGCACCGCCCAGGCATCCCTGCAAATACTACTTTGAGGTTGACTGTGTCCTCTCCGTAGTAGCAACGTCCTCACGAGAATAATAATTTGCATCAGGTACTCCCACTTCTTTCATTCGGTAGCCTGTCCACCCAACTGTTATTTGCATCGCTGTGGCCAGCACGGGGGAGGGGAGGCTTCTCCTTGCGTTCGCTTTAATTTCCAAGTGCACGTGTGCATCCGAGCATAGGTGATTTGTTGTAGTGCATCCCTCTCACTTGTGTTAAGCCATGGATTTGCCTTACTTGACTGCAGGCATCTCCACGGGGTCATGCCCATTTTGTTTTAGTAGTAGTTGCTCTGTTTGCAAAGCGATAGGCGCCGCAAGCCTTTCATCCTTTGGGGGGATGGGATGGGTTGTTTGAGATTTCACCGCAATACCTATCCGTGTAAACCATGCCACGATTTAGGGACTAGGAAGTCAAAAGTACATGTGGCTATTACATTCATGCCGACTTGAACACCTGTTTTACGGCTGACAGGACTTGTGATTAGTTTATTCAAGGCTTTTTTGGACACTAAAGGGATGATGCCTTTGCGAGTAGGAAACATATTGAATGTTGTCACTCAGCACGCGAAGATTGTCCCTCACACTGTGGCTGCTACAGCTGCCATGCCAAGCCTTTCCTGCTGCTTTCCATCCATCCCTTGCTTCCATCCATCCCCCCTCTCTTCTCCCCGCCGCCCATTCAGAGGCCGCCCTTGTCCAGCCCATTGTGCCCCCCCTGCCTTCATGGGGGATGCCGTACATAGGGATTGCCGGACGTAGGGATTGCCTTCATTGGGATTGCCCTCATTGGGATTGCCCTCATTGGGATTGCCTTCATAGGGATTGCCCTCATTGGGATTGCCCTCATTGGGATTGCCATCATTGGGATTGCCCTCATTGGGATTGCCCTCATTGGGATTGCCCTCATTGGGATTGCCCTCATTGGGATTGCCCTCATAGGGATGCGCAGCGCAACGTCTGGTCGTCCCGCATCCCGTTGATGACCCTCATGCATTCTGGCTCCTGTGGCTCCTCCTGTTGCCTCCCATCCTCCTATGCACAGTGCCTTCGGTGCTCCTCGGTGCATGCGCGTGCGCGTTGGGCCACCCTTGAACGTTCCGGACCCTCTCCCCTTTCCTCCTTCCACCCCTCTTCCCCCGTTATCAAATGGAAATCAACCAAGGTGGCAGTGCATAGCAGTAGCGCTTCTCCACCGTGCCCCCCCCCCCCCCCCCTAGTATCAGCCCCTGACTCTCTCCCCTTCCTTTCTTCAAGCCACCTTTGTTGCCCCTGCCTTTCCCTGTCAGGTTCAAGGGGGGCTGCTTGAGGACGCTTCACGGCGCTGATTTTTCACAAACACATTCCTCTTTTCCTTAGTTTGGCCCTTTTTCCTCTCCTTGTCGTCCATCCCTGTGCTGCGCTCCTCTATCTTCCTGCGTTGCCCCACCAGGTTCAAGAAGTACAGCGTGCTGCAGCGCACGTTTGAGATCTGGTCCTTTGTCGTAAAGTTCTTCTGGAAGCGCTGGGTGCTCAGCCAGGCCTGGTCGTATAAGAAGGACCAGCTGGACGCCAACAAGGCGCCCAAGAAGGAGGCGCAGTCCACGCGTCGGCGCGAGCTGGCCGCATGGGTCAAGGAGAACCTGCTGCGACTGGGGCCGGTGGGTGGCATATAACAGTAATGCAGTAAGAGGTCTGTTGTTGCCGCGACTGGGGCCGGTGGGTGGCATGTAGCAGTAATGCAGTAAGAGGTCTGTTATTGCTGCGACTGGGGCCGGTGAATGGTGCTCCCAATTATGCAGTAGTGCGTTTTGGATGGCTGCGCCTTGGGCCGGTGAGTTTTCCCCTCAGATAGTTCACATGAACAAGTTGCCCTCACTTGCCCCCTTGCTGTCCCCGACAACATGTTCGTCATGGACTCCCTCCCTCGCTAACTCCCTTGCTTCGCTCCCTCGCTCCCTGATGCCTGCTGATCTCCCCGTTTGCCTCCTCTTTCCCCACCTCTAGAGTGCAGGGACTCACTCGCTTGGCCTCTCTCCGTTGCCCCATCTCCCCCCCCCCTACTACTCTAGACGTTCATAATTGACTCACTCGCTTGCCCTCCCTCCCCTTTGCTTGCCCCCTCTTCCTTCCCCCCCCCCCCCCCCCCAGACATTCACCATTGTCTCACTCGCTTGCCCCCTTTCAATTCTCCCCTTGCTCCCCCCCCCCCAGACGTTCATCAAGATCGGCCAACAGTTCAGCACACGGCAGGACCTGCTGGAGAAGGAGTACACCGAGGAGCTGAGCGAGCTGCAGGACAACGTTCCGGCCTTTGGCGGCGACGTGGCGGTCCAGATCCTGGAGCAGGAACTGGGCAAGCCGGTCGACCAGCTGTTTGAGCGCTTCGACCGGGAGCCGATCGCCGCGGCCAGCCTGGGCCAGGTCCACCGCGCGCGCCTCAACGGGGAGGAGGTGGTCGTCAAGGTGCAGCGTGCGGGGCTAAAGGTGGGTGGTACCTCGGGCGGGTTTAACATACATGCGCGGGGCTCCAGTTGGGTGGACGTTGTCGCTAGGTTTGGTGATCACATGTCCTGGGGTGCACCGCGCGGGCTCAACGAATGGGGGGGTGTAGGAATTAGGTTGCCATGTTGGGCCTAGTCGGTGTATCGCGCAGTGCAGAGCTTAAAGTGGGTGCCTGGGACGTGAAAGCACAGCGGGGCCCACAGTGGCAAGACATTATTTTTAGTAGCGGGCCTGAGGACAAGTGTGGGCCTCAAGTTGAGTTGTTGGTGCGACTTTCTCGGCCTTGCCTGGCTCTGCCTGCGATGGAAGGTGGCGACGTTATCCCGCATCTTTGCCCCCTCAGCAGGTGTTTGACGCAAACCTTGAAAACCCACTATTTTATGCTGCTCTTGTCATCAATGAGACCACGGGCACAGGCCAGAAATCCGGAGAATCCAGGCCATGGTAGCTCGAGCCTGCTGTAATTGTATCCGTGTTTGTCGAGTTGTTCAGGATGCTGGGAAGTGAATGGAGGCGGAAACTCTTGTATCACCCGTATTTGTCCTTCCCCACCCATCAGAAGCTGTTTGACATCGACCTGCTTGTGTTGTTGCTGCCTCTCTTGTTATGGCCGCATTATTGCCCCTTGTTTTGCAGGAGCTGTTTGACATCGACCTCAAGAATCTGCGCGTGCTCGCCGTGAACCTCCAAAAGTTCGACCCAAAGACGGACGGCGCTGCGCGCGACTGGGTGGCCATCTACGACGAGTGCGCGCGCTGCCTCTACGACGAGATCGACTACCGGCAGGAGGGCCGCAACGCCGACACGTTCCGCGCCAACTTTGCGTCCGCTGACTGGGTGCTGGTGCCCTCGGTGTTCTGGGACTACACCACAGAGCGCGTGCTCACAATGCAGTACATGCCGGGGGTCAAGATCACCAACATCGACGCGCTGGACGCGCTGGGCATCGAGAAGGATCTGCTCGCCAAGCGCGTGGTCGAGAGGTCAGTGACGATTTGATGTAGTAGTAGAGATTTTTCTTTTCACGGTTCTCAATTTTGAGACAGAGCAAAGTGGACCCGCATGTGGTTGTGAGTTGGGTAGCAATAAAATCAATGCAATCTATTGTAAAGTCTCTTTCATGTTTTCTAATTTTTGGGTGGGGGTTGCTTGTCTCTCCTTCTCTCTTCTGCACCGCGCAGCTATCTGCAGCAGATCCTTGTCCACGGCTTCTTCCACGCGGACCCCCACCCCGGCAACCTGGCCGTGGACGACCAGAACGGCGGCCGCATTATCTACTATGACTTCGGCATGATGGGCTCGATCAGCAACAACATCAGCCAGGGGCTGCAGGAGGCCTTCTACGCGCTGTACGAGAAGGACGCGGACAAGGTGCTGGACGCGATGGTCAAGATGGGCGTGCTGGTGCCCGGCAAGGACATGATCTCCGTCCGCCGCACCGCGCAGTTCTTCCTCAACCAGTTTGAGGAGCGTCTCAAGGCGCAGAAGGAGGAGAGGAAGGCCGCGGAGGCCGAGGGGCGCAAGGTGAGGGGGAAATGCTTGAGGGGCGCTAGGTGATCGAAAGGGCAACGCATGCGGTGTGTAAGTTTTTACCCTGTAAATCGTGGGCTTGCATTTTCAAAGTCAGCCTTGCATGCATTTGCCTAGCAACTTTTTGCCGAGCATGTCGTATGCACCACATGTGTGTACACCGCCCGTGAGTGTGTTGCTAGGAGAGTGCATGTGCCTGTGCCTTGTTTCCCAAAGACTGGCCCCATCCAACACCTCACCTTTGTTCTACCATCCCTTTCCTCATCCTCGCCTTCCCCCTCTCTGCTACCTCTTCCCCCGCCCCAAACCTTCACCCCCACCACAAGGCCTCCCACCCACTGCTTTCCCACCCAATCCTGAAGATGCTTTTCTCACTGCAATTGTCCCCCCCCTCTCCCCGCGGGCTCCTCCCCATCTGTCACACACACACACACACAAACATTTCAAATACTGCAGCTGACCGGCTACAAGCCCAAGGAGAGCAAGGAGGACTCAGCCAACAAGCGCAAGGCGCGCCTGGCCTCCATCGGCGAGGACCTGCTGGCCATCTCGGTTGACCAGCCCTTCCGCTTCCCCGCCACCTTCACCTTTGTCGTGCGCTCCTTCTCCGTGCTGGACGGCATCGGCAAGACGCTCAACCAGCGGTTTGACATCACCGAGATCGCGCGGCCATACGTGCGCGAGGTGCTGGACCTGGACCGCATGGGGGGAGAGATGCTGGTGCGCGAGGCCAAGAAGAGGTGAGAAAATTCCGATCATTTTGGGTGCGCGCAGTGGGGTCTCCTGTATGTGTGGGGACCGTCCTGAGCCATATCGGGTAGGTTGGCGAGATACTTGTGAGGTATGCCAAGAAAGTTTGGGGTCGTGAGCGCTAAGGGCTGGCAACTGCATTAGTACCGGTGTAAGGAAAAAGCCAATAAGAATGTAAAGCTTTATGTTGACTTGGTACGATGATGATGTGGGGGTAGTCACACTGCCCTGGTCCGGCCCCCTGACCCACCCCCCGGGCCCGCAACCCTGCCAACCCACTCCCCCAACCCCCACTCGCCCACAGACACACGACCCAGCCTACACACCTGGCCGCATCCCGCCCTGCCGCTCAAACGTACCGTTCCCAAAACCCAATCCCCATTGCCAGTTTCCGGTCTGTCCCTGTTCCTAATGGCTGTCATTGTGCTCCTTTCCCACCCCAACCCCCCACCCCTAAAAACCAAATCCTCACCATTCCTCGCCCATCACAACCGCCTATGAGGCATCCGCTCCTCTCTCCGCGTCTGTCCCTCACATTGGCTACCATGGTACGCTTTCTATCCAATGCCCCCCCCCCCCCCCCCCCCCCCCCCACAAAAAATACTATCAAACGCAGGTTTGGCCTTCAGAACCGTGCGGTGGCCAACCTGTTCCGCGCGCCCGACCGCATGGAGCGCATCGAGGGCGTGCTGGCCCGCCTCGAGTCCGGGGAGCTCAAGCTGCGTGTGCGCACGCTCGAGGGGGAGCGCGCCCTCAAGCGCGTTGCGGTCATGCAGGACGTGACGGTCGCCGCCGTGCTGTCCACGCTGTTCGGCAACCTCGCGGCGTTCCTGAGGGGACAGGCGCAGGCGCAGGCGGGCGCCACAGTAGCCGCCGTGCTCGCGGGCTTCTGCTGCCTGCAGATGCTTGCGGGCATCGCCAAGGTCAAGAAGATGGACAAGCAGGAGAAGGTGATCACGGGTGTGGCCACATGAAGAGGAGGGGTGCAAGTAAGGTGGCCAGGGGTAAGCCTGACAGCGACTGAAGATAATCTTGGAAACTTGGCCTAGAAGTTGGCCTGGAAGTTAGCCCAGAACTTGGCCTGGAAGTGGCCTGGAAGTTGGCTAGAAGTTGCGCTGTAAGTTGGCCTGTAAGTTGGCCTATTAGTCGCATGAAATCCGCCTGGACTTGGAGTAAGCCAGTGCTATCCTTGCAGAAAATTAAGGACGAGGCAGTAGCATTCCGGGCAGCCAGGTGTCATGTCATGCGGGGGCCTGCACCAACATGGTGTGCGCGGATGTGGGTGTCCGTCTCTGCCTCCCTTGGCTAGGGAGATTGCACTATGGCTGCCAGTCTGCCAAGGGGTTCAAGGCACAATGCTTGGTGACCTGCGCCAGCAATGACACAGCAGCAGCAGCAACAGCAGAAAACGAGCTTGCATGCATTTCCGATGAATGGCATACTATGCGTGTAAGTGAGATCAACGTGCAATAGTGGAGAACCATGGGACATGCCGCAGCCCGTTGGCGAGGAGAAATGAAGGGGTGGATATACGCAGGCCTCCTGACCATCCTGGGGGATAACGTGGCAGGGAATGACCTGAATGTGCATGATATCAGATGATGTGGCATGTGCATTGGCACCACAGGGGTGCTGGAAGGATGAGGGGGCAGTTGCCCTAGGTTATCCTGTGTATTGTCAGGTGCTTCCGCTTTGGGGCCAGGCAGAATCTCACTAACATTACTAGGTGTATTGTTAATCGTGGCTCACATAGTCAATTCACTTGAATAAACTGATTGCTGACTAGTCTCTGAATTGGTATGATTCCAACCGTTACCTACGTGCCCCCGGCCACCGCTCGTGTGCCTTAACCCGTGTTTTTTTACAACGCGATACATCGCGTTGTAGGGTTAGAACGCGATGTATCGCGTTGTAATCTGACACGTGGCAAACCTATTAAACATGCGATTTTTGGTCTGAAACTTTCAAAATAGGTCAGAAACATCTCATAGAATTCAAGAAAAAATCCTGGTATTTTTGGTATTTTTTTTGTGACAGCTGCAAACAAATATGTACCACTGAAATCAGGCATTTTCACGGGACGAAGGTGAAGACGACGGCGATGGCGGCAGGTAGATCTCGTCAGTTTTTGCGCGAATTTCAGTGGCTGTTGGGTAGCACGACCATGATGATGCGTTCAAAGGTTGATAATTAGGTTTCTACGAGTTTGTTGAGGTACTGGGACAAAGGAAACGTAGTTTTTTCCAGTTTCTCACCCAACTTTCATGCGGAAACCCTGGAAACCGGCATACATATTATTACGTCAAGACTCGGGTCTGCTGCGGCACCATGCTTGGTATTTCCATGGTGTTTCGACTTCTTAACAGATGTTTATTCATTCCGAACGCCCGGACTCTCGGCTAAACCGAGAATTGTGCAGACTTTTATTGGGTAGCTCCGGGCATGATGGTGCCTGCAAATAGCGTAAGGCGTGACCGTGGCTATTGCTACGGTATGCTGTATATTCCTGGAAATGGTCTCTGCCACCGGCTCAATAGTGCTTGCAGGCGTAAGTATAACGTGTTTCTACCTAGTTTCTGCCAGTTTTCCACTTATTTCTACCGACCTCTGCCCAGCCTCTCTAAGACCGCCACCCTACTCGACGTTGCTTGCCTGTCAGCCATAGCAGGTTGCAGTTGTGCAGTATTTAGGTGCTGTATACGTCGTCAAGCCGTGAATATATCGTGAGGATTGGATGTTGATGGTTTATACTGCGTTGATTGTGCAAGAAGATCAGCTAGGTGCCCATAATCATGGTGTATAATTGTTGCACGGATGCAACATGCCATTTGTGGTATTAAATTATCCGTCCCGGTCGATCGGCGCCGACCGTAATCCGGCGCCAGTGCCGAGGCCATAGTATAGTTGGCAGCCGAGGCAATCCGTGTGGAAGTAAGTGTAGAAGTTTTGCTGACGAACTCGGCCTTTGCGCCGTAGGCAGACCTAGCGCCTGAACGGGAGTTACCGGACAGCCAAGTGGCACTGCACATGCGTTATGATGGTACCTACGGACATTTGGATATTTTTCAGGAGAGGCCTCTAGCCGTACTGGTCTTTAACGTGTTCTAGACGGTTCGAGAAGCCCGTCCCCGCGGACCTCACGTCATGCCTGGTTGGCAGCGCCAGGCGCAGCCACCAACGGGGACGAAGGGACAAAATAGGAAGGCACGAGCTATGCCAGCAATCCGGACCTTGTATCGTAATTTACCACGTTGCTCTACAGATTATTTACCATCGCTTAATCCTGGAGTGTAAATCTCCTGTGGGCTCGAGTGTGAATCCCTCGCCTACTGGGTGTAAGTCTTCCCGCATTGAGTGTTTTAATCTGTGTGGTGACATTGTAATATACGAAACCGGTTTTCCGGGTTTGAGCTTATTCGTATTGTGTGACGAGTATTCTTAAGCCACCATCGTGCGCTGTGACGCATAGGAAGTCAAAGGTCTTTCGCATTCGTTCTCAATCCTTAAGGCGCTATTTTAAATAGCCATACGTGTTAAACTGGACTCGGAGGAAACTTTCCTAGTGGCCTCTATCCCGTCCCGTTTTTCTGTAATCTGATCCGGATCAGCAACGGAATTATATAAGGGCCGGAACCCTTACTAATTCCGCTTGCAGTAATTCATTGTGGGGGTCGGATCCCCACAATCCTAACTGCCCATACCCGTTACCCATATTGCGGTTCCTGCATGCCCCAACCTGGCCTTGTCCGGTTGACCTAAGGGATTCGTCCGGAAACGAATCTCCTTATATTGCGTGCTTTAAACGGAAACGCTTTGTGGGTTGCAATTTCACGCATTAGTTGGCGTCTTGGCCATTGCCCATACCCTATATCTGGGATACATACTGTCAGCTCCGGCAAGCTGCAGTAATATCTCACGTCCTTTAATTGACGTATTTTTGTGCTTAATTTGTCATCCCGCCAAGGTGACTAGAGGCACATTGTTCACACTTTACCAGCCACCACGCGATGGCTGACGGTGTTGAGCGAGGGCGACGAGAGGCCCATCGCTTCTCTCCTGCCCCTTCCCTCGTGGCAGCACTCGAGGCGGCAGAGAGAGCTACCCAAAATCACTCACGCCCGAGTAGTGAGCGTGGCTCTAGGGGGTCATCCCCAGCACAAACCCCACGTTTGGGAGGGAATTCCTCGGCGGCTGCCGGTGCACCACCTGGTAGCCCTGTAGTGAATCCCCTTAATGGACCACCAAGTGGAACATCCATCGCGGGATTGTCGGCGGGTCCGGCCCTTGGTGTAGGAGCCGGCGCGGGGGCGCAGGGGAATAATGTTACCCTGCACTACGGTAGGAGTGGGGCCCTGCCTACGGTGCTGCCGCAACCTACATTGGCCACTTGGCCCAGCAGCGCCCCGGCGCCACCCTTGTATGATAGCCGATCGCGGTCTCGCCGAGCTGCGCATCGGGCGTCCTATCATGCGCCTGGACCCCTTGGGGCTAGCCCCTTCGGCCATGCCTCGCCAAATATGGCTGGGCAGGGCCAGGGCACCGCACGGACCGGTCGGTCTTCCTTCGGGGTCGCAGGGGAGGCGATTCCCCTCCCCAACTCAGCATACGACCGCCTGGCTCCGGGTGACCCACGAGCGCAGCACCCAGCGGCCACCGCCGCCCATCATTATGCAAGCCGCGCCCACTACCCACATGGGTATGAGCACCCGGGTGAGGATGAGTGCAGCCCCCCGGCAGGTTACCCGCGTGGGCACACCTCGCAAGGTGTGGCCGGGCCCGGGAGACCCGCGAGTATCATGGGCCATCATGACGATGATACTCACAATGCAGGGCGACTACCACCGTTGCCCAAGCTGTCGGATATTCCCAAGTTTAAACCCGACTGCTCGTACCAAGAGTTTGAGGCTTGGGAGATTGCAGTGTCTCAGAAGATCGACATCTGGGAGACATACAATCGCAAGCTCTTGGACGAGGATATCAAGGTCAAGCTGGTGTCCAGCGAGGCACTGGCTCCCGATGTGAGACAAGCTCTCCATTGCGAAAGCGCCCTGGCCAATGGCTTCCCCAGCAGCTTGGCTGAATTATTTCGGCGAGCACGGGCCAAGTACCTGCCACCCGACCAAGACAAGCTGGACCGGGAGGCTTTTGGGGCGTTCAAGCAGGGGAACCTGAGCTATCGGGAATATATGACCAAGTTCGAGCTTCTAGCTGGGCGGGTTGATGACCTGATGGGCCCAGAAGCCTTGGCAAGGTTCTATGAGGGCTTGCAACCCGAATTCCGGGATGAGGTGAAGCGGAAATTCGCCCACCTCTCCTGGGCTCAATGGAACCTGCAGGACATCAAGACCTACCTAGCGGAGATAGCTCCCTTGGTGCAGCGGACCCCAAAACCCCGCGTGAATGCACTGGAACTCAATGAGCTGGGATTCGCCCCCGTGTGGGTGGATGAGCTACAGTGCGAGGTCCTGGACATTAATGCCTTGGACACTTCCCGGATTCAGTGCTACCACTGCAACCGCGTGGGGCACATCAAACGTGAGTGCCCTGATCTCCCTCCGCTGGACCAGGCCCCGCCTGTGCAACGCAACAATTTCCAAGCGGCCTCCCCGCAAATGGCCTCGAGGCCACCACCGGCGCGAAATATGCGCACAGCTCCCAGTGCGGGTGAGCGTGCCCGACGCTTGCAACAAGCGCGCCAACAGCCCCGGCTGTACCAACAACCCAAGGCGCCCCCAAGCTCCTACCAGCAAGCTGGGCATGCCCTCAACCAACTGGATGCCGCAGACGCGGCCGAGCCTGATGATGGCTCTTCCGCGGCCGCATCCGGCCACCTGCGAGGCACACCGGTGGACGAGGGGCCTGCAGGAGAGGCGTTGGACTGAGAGGCCGGGAGGGCACTCCGGGCGACACCTTACCCGGCCATGCACAAGTCGCCCAAGTTTTGTTACCATGTAATGTGGTGACAGAGACCCAGGAATGGCAAGCGGAGCCTAGCGAAGGCCCGCGGCAACTACTCCTCTTCACTGGAAGCCTACCAGACCCCCAGGGCTCTGGGCGTTGTTTGGAGGGCATCAAGGTCCTCATTGACAGTGGTGCGGCTACCACCTTCATCAGTGAGGCCATAGTGCAGCGCCTGGGAGTAACCCCGACTCCCCATACCATTGCTCGGCGCGTGCGATACTCGGATGGCTACACTCAGCCATCCCCGGGCTATGTGGACTTGGCCCCTATCGTACAAGGCACCAGCGTGCCCATTCGCGCCACGGTCATTCCCTTACAAGCGGCTGATATCATCCTAGGGATTGACTGGCTGCACATCTCCAAGGTGACCGTCTCTTTTGGTACCATGGTTACCCACTTCCCAGATGGGTCATTCTGGTTACCTGAGCGGCAGTATGCGGCCAACGGCATGACCATCACCGATGACACGCCTGCCCTCAAGAGTGACCGTCGTCGCCTTGCGGACATTCTCATGTCCAAAAGGGAGTTCAAGCGGATGATGAGAGCCCGGCAGCCTCCTCCCGTTTACTCCATTCGTCTGGACGCCCTTGCCCACGTGCGCGGGCCCAGCGCCCAGCATGCACAGGCTGGAGTTTCGTTAAACTCGCTTGGCATGGACTTGTCGGAAGACGAGGTGAAACGACTCAACGCAGTGCTCGATCAGTATTCAGCCGTGTTTGAGGAGAAAACACCTACGTTTCCCCCGGCCAGACCGGTGCTCCACCGCATTCATTTGCAGGAGGGGCACCCACCTACCACCTCACCCATTTTTCGCATGGGACCCGTGGAGTTGGCAGAGCTCAAGAAGATCTTGGTCGGCTTGTTGGAGGCCGGCTTGATCGAGCCCAGCAATAGCCCTTACAGCGCGGGCGTGTTGCTGGTGCCCAAACCCAATGGGAAGTGGCGTCTGGTTACGGATTATCGCAAACTCAATGCGATCACCGTGAAGTCCAAGTATCCCCTCCCCCGCATCGATGATATATTTAATAAGGTGGAGGGCGCAAAGTACTTTACGGTGCTCGATTGTGCAGACGGTTTTTGGCAACTTCGGATCGCCCCCGAAGATTGCCATAAAACAGCCTTTGCCACGCCTTTTGGCCATTACCAATTCCGCGTGGCGGCCATGGGCTTGTGTAACAGCCCTGCCTCTTTTCAGATGCTCATGAACCACCTCTTTAGGTCGGTGATGGGCACTAGTCGGCTGCCCCAGGTCTCGGCAGACCTGCGCGACCCGACTATCCCGTGGGACCCGGGGACGCAGCCGTACAAACGCACCTGCGTGGCCATCTACTTGGATGACATCCTCATTTTCTCTCGCACGTTCGAGGAGCACTTGGAGGATGTTGCCGCGGTTCTGCAGATCATGGCGGATAATAAACTGTCCGCCCGCCGCAGCAAGGTAGAATCAGGCCGCAGCGTCCCCTTTCTAGGCCACATTCTCTCGGACAAGGGCGTGTCCACGGACCCCGATAAGGTCGCCGCCGTCCAACAGTGGCCTGTTCCCGCGAATGTTCGCGCCTTGCGCAGCTTCTTGGGCTTGGTATCGTATTATCGCCGCTTCATCCCGCGTTTCGCGACCATTGCGGCCCCGCTTACTCACCTCCTCAAGAAGGACGTACCGTGGGAATGGTCAGGCCTGTGTCAACAGGCCTTTGACCTGCTGAAGGCCAGGCTCGCCACTGCGCCTGTCCTCATCCTTCCGGATCCCACCAAGCCATTCGTGGTCAATAGCGATTCTAGCAAGGTTGCTATTGGCGGTGTGCTGCTCCAAGACCATGGTCTCGGTCTCCAACCGGTCGAGTATATCTCCCGGACGATGATCCCGGCCGAAAGAAATTACCCGGTCCATCAGCAAGAGTTGTTGGCCGTGGTGTACTGTTGCCATACTTGGCGGCACCATCTTCTGGGTGCTCAGTTCAACGTGGCCATGGCCGAACCCGACCCTGCGGACCCGTACCGCTTGATCATCCAGACCGACCATCGGCCCCTCACGCACTTGTTGACGCAGCCCACGCTTACGCCACGCCAAGCCCGTTGGCTTGAATATTTGGCACAGTTCGGTCCGTTCAAGATCGAATATGTCAAGGGCCTTGACAACACGGTCCCTGACGCCCTGTCGCGTCGCCCCGACTATTGGTTTTATGAGGATCTTGACGTTTTGGCCACGACGTTGATCCCCTCCCATGGTCCCGTCGCCCCCTTTGGCGACCGCTTGAGCGACCCGATGAGCCCCTTCCTCTTCTGTGGCGCCACAACCGCGGAGGTTGACACTGTTGACCATTCCGTGCGCCTCGCCGGCAGCACCCCTGCACGTGAGGGCACGTGCGCAGCCGCAGGGGGGGAAGGACTTCGGCCCCGTACAGCCATATGGTGCCGGCGACAGGAGTCTACCCTCCAATGCAGCCCGTTGGAGAGGCATTCACGTTGGCAAATACTGCAACAACGGTCGTCATCAGCTCGGACCTAGAGCGCCTCATCTCGCGCTTCACGGTCACTGAGGGTAAGGCAAATGAAGCCATAGCTGCCCGCCCTCAGAGCATGGACGGCTACCCAGCCAAGTTTCAAAACGGGTTCCTTTACGTGAATGTCAGTGGCCAGGCGGCCCGTCAAGACTCATGGCGCTTGTATGTCCCCCAAATATGCCGCGCTGAGGTATTATTTGAGTTACATGACTCCGTCTTGGGGGGACACCAAGGCCAGGACAGGCTGTTAGCGAGGGCCCGGAGGTCCTACTATTGGCCTAAGATGGCTCGGGATGTGCGGGAGTATGTCAGTACCTGTGACAGCTGCCAGCACATGAAGCCACGGAATACGGGCAAACAGGGCGTTCCAAAGGAAATTCCAGACCCCATGTTCCCTTGGGACTCGGTGATGATGGATTTCATTGGGCCCTTGCCAGAGACCAAGGCGGGCAATGCTCAGATCCTGGTAGTGGTGGACCGGCTCACGCGGAGATGCCATTTAATCCCCTGCAAGGCCACCCTGACGGCGGAAGAGTGTGCCCACTTGTTCCTAAACAATGTGTTCCGGCTCCATGGCATGCCCCGACAATTTATCACCGACAAGGACAAGCTGTTCACGTCGAAATTTTGGACCTCATTTTTTCAGGTCGTCGGGACTAAGTTGTCTATGGGTACGGCCTATCACAGTAGCTCTTCTCACATGGTGGAGAGAGTGAATCGGGTGGTGGAAGAGGCACTGCGGCACTACCTGGATCGAGACGGGAGGAATTGGGACGAAGTGCTGGGATTCATTGAGTTTTCACTCAATAATGCCCCCCATTCTGCCCACGGGTATACCCCGTTCTTTCTTGATACAGGCAGGCATCCCCTTACCCCCACCGATCTCTTGACCGCCCCAGCCATCACCACGACAACGGAGCTACGCTCCACAGTCGCAGGGGCGCGGGAGCTGGTACAACGGATGGTGCAAGCTCATTCCAGCGCCATAAGTGGCCTACGTCAGGCGCGTGCCAAGTACATGGCGCGAGTCCAAAGTACCCTGGACAGGCGCACCCCTGCAATCGAAGCAGGTGACTTGGTTTTAATTGAGGGCCCCCACCAAGGCCGCTTCTCGCACAAGTTCGAGGACAGCCTGAAGGTCAAGCTCCGCCCCTTATTCCTTGGACCGTATCTGGTGGAGAAGGTGTTCAATGAGGTGATGGTGTCTGTCGCCATCCCGGACTCGTGGCAGCTGAAGTCCAATGTTTTCCACGTTGACCAGCTGAAGCTTTACCGCAAGAGCACCTTCCCAGGTCGTGTCATGGCACCCGCCCCCTTGGAGTTCAACCCCGAGACGGGCGAGCCCGAGGATGAGGTCGA
Organism: Mesostigma viride; assembly: GCA_009746045.1. Classification (NCBI taxonomy): domain Eukaryota; kingdom Viridiplantae; phylum Streptophyta; class Mesostigmatophyceae; order Mesostigmatales; family Mesostigmataceae; genus Mesostigma; species Mesostigma viride. The sequence continues at coordinate 3,236,560 of RPFO01000253.1, forward strand.
GGACATTGTAGCCCACCGCAATCGAGGCCGCCGCCGCGAGTACCTCCTTAAGTGGAAGTTCTCCCAAACAGAGCTAGAGCACTCATGGGTAGCTGAGGCTGGACTCACGGGCTGTGCACGCTTGCTACAGGAGTATAAAGCCCGGGCAGGGTTGGCATAATTCCGGCCCTTCTCCTACCTTTTGCGTAATGCTCCTTGCATGTGCATTGGCAGCCTTGATGCAGGCCGCCCCGCCCCAGGGGTCCATGGGCGAGTTATTCGGTGCGGTATCGTTTGGACAGGAGGTTCGGTGTCCCTCACCCGACACAAGTTCCTCGCCGCCTTCTTGAGCGTTTTCCCACTGGAGGCGCTGCGGGATGTCAACCTGGCCAAACGCCATGATGCACGCGCCGGCGAGCGGCAACTCACCTTCCAGCCCGCCCTAGTCCAGGCCAATGGCCTGCCTCTTCCCGAGCCGGCTGAGGCCGCGCCGGCTGAGCGTGTCCACCGGCGTCAACGCCCGGCCGCACCTCTGCGCGGGCATGGCCGTGGGGGCTCCACTCGTGGGGGTCACCGCCCGAGCCCTTACCGCCCGGCGCCGTAAACCATCGCCAACGGACGGTGACAATTGGCACGATCGATGCGTGCCCTGGAAGGGAACAGTGACCATGTATACAGTCATTTATAAGTCCCGGCTACAGGAGTAGCCGCCTCTTTTGTTGGGGGGGGAGGTGTGTTGCACGGATGCAACATGCCATTTGTGGTATTAAATTATCCGTCCCGGTCGATCGGCGCCGACCGTAATCCGGCGCCAGTGCCGAGGCCATAGTATAGTTGGCAGCCGAGGCAATCCGTGTGGAAGTAAGTGTAGAAGTTTTGCTGACGAACTTGGCCTTTGCGCCGTAGGCAGACCTAGCGCCTGAACGGGAGTTACGGACAGCCAAGTGGCACTGCACATGCGTTATGATGGTACCTACGGACATTTGGATATTTTTCAGGAGAGGCCTCTAGCCGTACTGGTCTTTAACGTGTTCTAGACGGTTCGAGAAGCCCGTCCCCGCGGACCTCACGTCATGCCTGGTTGGCAGCGCCAGGCGCAGCCACCAACGGGGACGAAGGGACAAAATAGGAAGGCACGAGCTATGCCAGCAATCCGGACCTTGTATCGTAATTTACCACGTTGCTCTACAGATTATTTACCATCGCTTAATCCTGGAGTGTAAATCTCCTGTGGGCTCGAGTGTGAATCCCTCGCCTACTGGGTGTAAGTCTTCCCGCATTGAGTGTTTTAATCTGTGTGGTGACATTGTAATATACGAAACCGGTTTTCCGGGTTTGAGCTTATTCGTATTGTGTGACGAGTATTCTTAAGCCACCATCGTGCGCTGTGACGCATAGGAAGTCAAAGGTCTTTCGCATTCGTTCTCAATCCTTAAGGCGCTATTTTAAATAGCCATACGTATTAAAATAATCATGTGTTGTTAGCATCTTGCCACCATTTGCTAGCATGCATTCCAGCGTCATCTTTGCCTGCATGTAAGCTCATGGATCACTCAACCTATCCAAGCCTTGCATTACACGTGCCTCTTTCTTTCAGTATTGCACGCGTTATGGAATGAAAACCCAGCACCTCCGTTCCCACGAGGCATGTGCTCAGCACGTTGTGAGAGTGGATGATGCTTTGGCTATGGCTGCCTGATTCAGTCATATTAGGTCATCCAGTCATGATGTTTGATGCATGTTTGATGCAGTATAACTTATACAACACCTATTTTCAACGTTTTGACCCTCCAAGCTCACTATGGCCCCGTTTATGGGGCTCGTGTCGTTGCGTAATGTTGTGAAGGGCTCTCATGTTTCCCACTGCGTTGGACTGCGTTGTAATTGTGATGCTAATGAAAAATAGCTCCAGTGGCCCAATGGGCCTGAGTTTTGTTTCACTCCTCTGGCAGAGCCTGCATATGTTGCCCATAGCTCGTGCAAGAAGCCAGATTTTTTTCATGAACCATTTGTGAATTAGCACATGACTTGTGACCTAGGGTCAAGAAATCGCGGTCATGGTCAGACCCCCCTGTATTCAAACCAGTGTATCTCTCTAATGGCCACACAGGTTCCCAAGATAGCGGAGCAGACGGCCACCATTGCATCCCAGCCACCCCGGCAGGATGCTGGCGACCTCCCGCCGCTCTCCTACGCGGACCTGCTGCGGTCAGCGACTGCCTCCACCACCGACGCCATCGCCACAAAGCTCCAGGAGCTGGAGGACCACCGCCAGGCCCAGCAACGGGAGGTCACCGACCGCGCTCGCCGCGAGTGCCGAGTGGTGCTACGTCGCTTCCCCCAGAAGCCAGGTGAGACGTCAACCTCTCTTGCTGACGAGCTCAAGAACCAGCTTCTTACCCTCATGGGCCTGGTAGGTGAGGTAGAACTGCGTGGGTGCCACCGCCTTCCCCACTCACGGGACAAGGCGGCTCCCCCACCAGTCCTACTCACCTTCCCCTCCCCTGCGGATAAGCAGCGGTTCCTCTCTCGTCGCAAGCGGTTGCACGACCTCACCTGGACGCTGGATGACGACCTCACCCCCGCTCAGCAACAGCAGCGACGCGACCTGTGGCCGGAATACCTCCGCCATAAGCAGGACCCCCAGAAGCCCAAGGTGTACTGGAGGGGCGGGGACCTGATGATCAACCACAAGATGTGGACGCCCCCAGCGGGCTAGAATAGCAATAGCCCTAGCTTGTAACCATTGGCGTCACTGCCGCTAAGGCAGCCATGCCTAGAATGTTGCCTAGCTGTGCCAACACACCTAGTCACGTGCCGCCAACGCACGGTACACAACCAGCCATAGCCTCAGCCTAGTCCTAGTACAGCCATGCTACGCCCTGGCTATGTTCAGATTACCTGCCCACGCTCCTTGCTATGATATGCTCACATGGGTCTTATTGCACCCACAGTTTGCCGGATCGTTAGCCTGTCCTTTTAGCTAGCCGCGCCCGATTGCAGCTGTGGCATGCCTTTGGCATGAAGGAGACTGGGGGTCTCTGCCCTTTCTCCTGTTGTGCACACACAGGGAAAAGCACTTCGGTGCTCCGTGACTCCCCAACGGGAGCACGAGTTTAATTAATTAATTAATTAATCTCTCTAATGAATAAGCATTTTGTAGGTCTGAGTAGCTCAAAAAATTCTTTGATTTATGAGCTTTCAGGAAAGTATATACATGACCATGAAAAAAAAATTTCCTTAGGTGCTATACGCGTTCTAAAAAAAGCTTACAACGCGATATATCGCGTTCTAATTAAAAAAACACGGGTTAATTAATTACACGTGCTCCCGTTGGGGAGTCACGGAGCACCAGAGTGCGCTTTTATCCGTTAGTGTGCGCAGCGAGAAGGGGCACCCCCGTCCCTGATGCCATGCCACAGCTAGGGTGCACAATCGGACCTGTGTTTTTTTGCCAGGTTCTGCGCTCATTTATTTTTTATTTCTATTATCCATAAAATTAAAAACACGATCGGGCATTCCCTGTGGGCGCAATATGGCCCATGTGAGCATTGCATTACTATGGAGACGCGAGCAAACAGGCAGTGCTAGGCCAGACAAATAGCTAGGCTGGCGGATGCCTGTCGGCTACTGGTAAGGCTCAGAGTGCAATCATACGCCGTATAATACGGTATAATACGGTATAATACGTAATACGCTGGCTTTGAGCGTATGATTCATACGTTATAATACGTTTTAGCGTATAATGACGTATAATACCGTATTATACCGTATGATGCCGTGTTTTCGACAGGGCAACGATTTGAAGCCACAGATTTCGTATCTCTACTATAAGTACTGACCCGTCTGAACTTTCACAATTCGACGCGATCTTATTTTGACATTGTGGTGCACAGTGCGCGCACCGTGCGGAGGTGGCCATGGCGACGTGCGTTCCGTTAAAATATGGCTAATCCGGCGGGCGACAGGCGAAAAAATTAAGCCGATGGTTAAAAGTGATGTTCTATTATGATGTTTCATAGCAAGATCTGCACTATTTGCAAATTCGCTGCCTTTGTTGGTACAGATTTGCACGGGGGTCTCATCCAACAATTTGGCCGCGATGAATAATCTAGCATGTGTGCCTGCGACGGTAGAACTCGATATTCGTGGGTTATTTTGATGCAGCAAGAGCCGTTTAGTAACGGACACCATGAAAATAACCTAAGCATCTTCGATCTGCGGCCATTTCCTGTCATTTCTAAAATGATTTCGTTCAGGCCTGCGCGATCCGCGGTTAATCCATCCATGGCTGGCTGGCTTTTCTTGCGCGCCTGGGTAGGAAATAATGCCGGCCGTGGTACGTTGATTTGCCGCATGTCACCGCCCAGTCTGTTTGCGCTCTTAATGAACCTGGCATGAAACTTTTTGCGCCGTTTCTGGGTTTTTCTTGCTATTTTGTTCTCCACTTGTTGCAGTTGTGCTATCAGATTTTCCGCAGCTTTCAATGGTTTTCCTTACGCTGCGTATGCCATGCTTCCTAAAGCTACCCAGAATTGATCGGGCAGTTATCTGGCTTTGCTACGCTTCCTGTATGGAGGTTTTCACACGGTAGACATTCTATATTGCGTAGTCAAGGACCCTAGCTGCCTGGGAGCGGCATCACCGTTGCAAGGAGCTGGCGAGCTCATAGACGCCTGTCATGCTCTTCAGCCTGCTGGAAAACAAGGTTGTTGTATGGAAGGTGAGAATATGTGAGTTACTTATTATCACATCCCCACCTGTTTAGCCATGTTTAACATGTTGGCCCCTTGCTGGCCCACTGCACGGTCCCCTAGTTATTGCTGGCCTTTTTACCATATATAATTACTTGCATCAAAGTGAAGGCACCCAAGTAAACATAACCAATATAAAGCCACATATATACAGTTATACACATGCACACAATTATGCATGCGCACGTTTACATTCTCAGTATTACATGCAATATATCGATCGTGTCCACAATATCCACCGTATAGAGTATAGCCGAGGGTAGGGCAACCTTGGATTATGTCCAAAACAGTGTTAAAAACATGTGGATTGATGGTGGGTGTCTTAAAATGTGTAAAATCAGAGTATTCTAAGTGTGTCCGTACGAAAACGTATAATACCGTATTATACCGTATTATACCGTATTATACATTATACTCCACCGTGACCGTATAACGCGTATAACGTACGATTGCACTCTGGTAAGGCTATAGGCATGCATGGCTACGTCCTTGAGGCACCTAGAGCAAGTGTTGCTTACATTCCACTAATTGCAGGAATTAGTAGCCCAGAATGTATTAAAAGCCATATGCCCCTTCTCCGGGATATGTGCTACATGTACTCCCAACGGATTTATGTTTCTAATTAATTAATTAATTAACGCATGGCTACGTCCATACCTGACTGAGGGCCGGCTAGACCGAGGGCAGTGCCTACCTGACTGGTTCGAGCAAGATGTCCTATACAAATGCTATCCTACGCTGTCTAATCTCGTCCGTAATGCGAGGCATACCCTTATACAAAGACTCTAACGACCTCTGTGTGGAAAACCCTACGTTCAGGACCTGTCGGAGCATCGATCCTGTAAACCGTGCCGGCCGTCCAGCCGTGTGGCCATCTTGTCCGTGAGTGTCCATGCCTCGGTGCCATAGGTGAGCACCGTGAGAACCAGGACCTTGAAGAGCACTCGCTTGCGGTCCTCGCTCAGGTCCTTTCGGGTGCCAGTAGGGGCTGAGCGAGCGGCCGAGCCTGGCCCAGGCCATGCAGGCTGATGCGGGTTTCCACATCGCCGGCGGCGTCGGGGATCGAGCATGCTCCCCAGCAGCTTGAAGCGCTCACGGAACACGTAGCGGGACCTCTGTCCCGTCTCTAGCAGCAGCAGCCGGGGCGGGCAACTGTTAGCCCCAAACACCATCGCCTTGGTTTTGACACTATAATCTCCAACTCCTGACCGCCCGCGCCTCCAAGCCCAAATTAACAGTCCAGCTAGCCAGGTCTGAATGTGCTAGCTCGGGACGCTCGATAAGGGTGGTATCATCCGCATAAATCAGGTCGGACAGGTGGTAACCAGGGCCCCCGCCGCCCTTCTTGCGATCCAGAATGCTGGTGGCACGCAATCCAAAGCTAGGATGGCCCAAAGAGCCTCCCAGAGGACCATGTCGAAAGCCTTGATATAGTCAGCAAAACATGAAGACCAGCGGAAAACCATCAGGCTGCCTGGCAAATGCGACGCACCTCCTCCACCATGCAGCCGGCGCGCGACAAATACAGCCATGATAGTGTTATGGCCACGACGGAAACCCATCTGAGACTCACCCAGGTGTACATGGTTCAGCGCAGCGCGGAGCCTGCATGTGCAGCATCATGCCGCATATGAAGACCTTCAGCGCGGCGCTCTGGAGGCAGGCACCCTGATAGTTACCGGGGTCAGCAGCAGAACCCTTCTTGTACAGCATGACTCGGATGGCCGTCTGCCACTCAGCAGGCGGAGGCTCACCAGAGAGCAGAACACGGTTGCAGAACGCCAGCAGAACTAGCTCCCGCACCGCCAGGTCAGCAGGGGTCTTCAGCAGCTCGGCCGAAAGGTGGTCCGGGCACCGACCGGCGACCGCCGCGTCGATTACCGCAAGCAAGGAAGGGCGTCGTCCAATTCCTGCAATGTGAAGGGGTGGACGACGTCGTTGGTGGCAATTAGGCAGCCGGCCTCCTTCAAGGCGGGGTCGACTTGGTAGTCCGCGGCCGAGGAGGGTGCCGCAGCCTGCAGGCGGCGGGGGTGGTCCAGCAACACCGAGACGGGCCGGGCCGTCTTGGGGTGAAGCGGCGGGGGGGGGGTGCGGGCCCCACCTGTCATGCAAGGAAAACATGGTGGGCCAACCAGCGGTCAAGGCTGACCGGCGCCGCACCGTCCCCCATGTGCTCCACCAGGGTGCGCTGCCGCCGGCCGCTGAGCCGGTCGAGGTGGTACCACATTTTCTTGCCCAGCATGCATGGTTGCGAGCTTGGCATGTAGGCCTAGTTGGCATCCGTGATGCACTGGGTCGCCTCTGCGTCCTGAGCATGTGCGTTACTAGGCCTCCACAAGGCTGCGGCCTTGAGCACCGGTTTTAGCAGCGGGTCCCGGTTACGCTTGAGGCGGTCGGCCGCCGGCGGCCAGGACCTTGGGGTCGATCCTGTCGAGGTAGAGCGGACCGGGTCGGCGGCGGGGCACATGTATGTAATATGGCCGGCAGGTGCCGGGCTGGCCGGCCGCCAGCAACGGGGCGCGGGCCGCAAAGCCCGCGAAAATGGCAGCGTTCGGAGCACCCTGGGCCAGCGCGTCGACGTCCGCCTGAGCCCCCAGCGGGCCTCCAGGTACGCCAGCTGCCGGCGGCGAGTTCCGCTCGTGGTCGATTGGCGTCCGTCCGGCCGGCCAGACTTCCTCAGGGTTCTCGCGGACCGGGAGTATATAGCGCAGTCCAGTCAGGACGGACCACTTGGCCGCGGCGCTTGGGGGCCTGGACTCCGGAGCCGAATGGTCGCTCGCACCAAGTCATGCCTCCTTTCACCTCTCGCGAGGTCACAGAGGCGGTCCAGCGCCTGCGTTATGACGCAGCCACCGGCTCCGAGGAGATTCCTGCCGCAGTTGTGAAACTTGCAGCCGAATTCGAGGACACCGGTGTTATATGCTGCTCTTCCGGGACATCTGCAACCGCCTTCTGCTGTCATCGCAACCACCTCCAGCGGCCTGGCAACACAGTTTTCGCACGATGCTGTTCAAGAACAAGGGGTCGTCAGCCGACCCCGGCAACTACAGAGGGGTGTGCATTCAAAGTGCCCCCCTCAAGCTTCTTATGCGGCTCATCCTGGACCGCCTGCGCACGGCCCTGGACGGTCACCTCGGCGAGACTCAGCACGGCTTCCGTTCAGGTCGCAACACAGTACAGGCGCTCTTCGCTACTCGCCGACTGGTGGAGGAACTGCAACGCCTAGTTCAGCCTGGTGAGTCCCCTTTGCACCTTGTGCTGGTGGACTTCATCAAAGCCTTCGATTCGGTTTTCTGGCCTGCGCTTTGGGACATCCTCGAGCTGTTCCGGATCTCCCGCCCCCTTATTGCTGTCATCCGCAACCTGCACTACATTTCGCCACCGCGGAAACCCAATTTATGCGAGAATGTGGTTCCGTCAATACGGCGGGGGTTACAAATTCAATTTCGAAGTTCGGCACCGTCGGATACCAGTAAAGCAACACTTGTTATCTAGAATCGCGCCATTTGGCATCAAATGGCCAGTTCTGAAAATTCGATGAAATCTCTAGTCCTTGGTCGAATATTTCCCTCCGATTCCGATGACGAAATTTGAGTACGAATTTCTTAGTACAGTCCACCGTTTTGTTCAGGTTAGTATATTCCCACGCCGCTTGCTGACCTGACGCCTGACGGAGGCCGAATTCGTACTGAACACTAGCGCAATTGCGCTCGATACTAAAAATTGCTACTTCCGAGATGTCTGACGGAATTCCTGCTAGGTCCATGCTTTGGTACTGGACGGATGCTGAAATTCACTGTGGCTCGGTCCGAACGAGGAAAATTGTCAGAAATCTACTCTCGATACGAACGTAACGAAATTTCCAAGTATCTGACGCTCGGAGACCTGCCACACTAGGAGCCGGGTGTTGACAAAGTGTGACAAATTTTTGTCAACAATTGTCAACTTGTTGACAAAGTGTGACAACTTGTTGACAAATTGTTGACAAAGTGTGACAAAACTAGACAAAAAAATGTCAACAGCTTGACAAAACTTGACAGAATGTTGACAATGTTGACAAAACGTTGACAATCGTTGACATGTCAACTTTATGTTGATGTCAACAAATGTCAAAACACTGACAAGCCAAGGTGATTTGTCAACAAATGTCAAGACGTTTACAAACGCAGGCCAAACGCAAGAAAAATGTCAACAAATGTCAACATGACAAAATGTCAACACGATAAACAAAGGCATAGCAAACTGACAAATCAACACCACGCACAGGTAAACTTACTTCATTAAAATCAATATGGCTGCTGCCTTGCTGCCTGAATTGCGGTTTTCTGCATTACATTAGCATGACAAACTTTACTGACAAAACACATGAATGAAGAGTGCACTCAATCACAGTCCGAGGGTGGCGTGCAAGATGTACAACCGCAAGCATCTCACAAATGCAGTATAACATCCGTCATAGGGCTGTCCCAGCGATCATTGCTGAAAAAAATGGACTCTCTAGAAATTTATCGCATGACAATGTCCAGTGCTACAGCGATGTGACGAGGGCTCAGAGCCTACAAAATCTGTGTCCGCAGGTGCCCTCCCCGCCATGCTGGCCAATGTGTCCGCCATGGTTGTGTTAGGTAGATCGCCTGCATGCAAGGGATACATGCGTTATCCGGCAAAGCAGCAAAGGGAACACACAAAGATCTTAAGTGAGATGAATACCCGAAATCAGCTGTGTGTAATGAGACGTCGTGAGAGCACAGCAGTCGCGTGGCTGTTTGTGAGTAATGGCTTGATTTTAGGACCGAGAAAGTGAGATAGCGGGCAGAGAGAGAGAGAGAGAGAGAGAGAGAGAGAGAGAGAGAGAGAGAGAGAGAGAGAGAGAGAGAGAGAGAGAGAGAGAGAGAGAGAGAGAGAGAGAGAGAGAGAGAGAGAGAGAGAGAGAGAGAGAGATGGGACGGGTATTCTCACCTAACTCGTCCCCATGTACCTCACAAGATGTGGAGAACAGCGAAACCCCAGGAATCCCTAGAGAAGAGCGTTGCGTTGCAAACTGCCGAAAAAACAAGTGGGAGCTGTAAAGTTTCTCCAAGATGCCAGGATGCTTTACGATCTACTTTCTTGCAATCTCACTACTATGGTGAATACGGCACTCTGAGAAAGAAAGAAGAAAGATTGACGCCAGATCCATGCGAAGGAAAAGTTAGGCCAATCAACTGAATATATGCCCCGTACAGGGTACGAATAAAATCTAACGAGGTAGAAGGCATCATAACTAAAGTTGACAGAGAAAGGAGTCGTTTGGTGTGGGGGTGTGGGGGGGTGGGTGAAAAAATCCTGTGATTATCAGCAAAAAGACGCTACTAAGGCAAGAAAGAAAGAAAAAATCTATCCATGCCACGCATGTCAACCAAGGCTTCTGGATTTCACAGAAGAGTCTCCCAACGGCAAAGGAGTTCGTATGATTTGTAGCTAAAAGCAGGGCTCCAAAAATATGCATAGAAGCTGGAAGCACAAAATACACTTTCCAAACTGCTACATTTAATTCCAATTATTAATGCTGGAGGGATCACCACCTACAAACGCTCAATAAAACAAGAATGCAGAAAACAAATTATTCCCGTGTGTGCTCTCCTGCCTGCTTTCTAGCTACCAAACAAACAAAGAAAGTGTACATTCTTTGGCTCTCCAATGTGCCTCTTTAGCGTTAAAAACAAAGAAATACAATTCTTCGGCTCACAATTGTGCTTCATTGGCGGTAACAACAGTGCTGCCGGCTGGGCTATACCAGAACACAAAGAACTATTAAACGGCACAGTCAGTAGAACCGTTGTAAAGTACTAAACAAACGAACAAACAAACAAACCGGAGTTGAATATTCAAATAAAGAAGGCGTTCCCATGAGGGAATTGCAACCGATAAAACATCATTATCAAGTCCCGAAGGCCTTTGGGTGCCCCTGGACTGAATTACAATGCGGACATCCAATGGTGGCTGCAACGCACAGCATGTTTACAGCTTCGTGAATGGACACTAGATGAAGAATGATGACAGTTGCTCACCATAAAAAAATTGGCCGCGCTGGACAGCCGACCACGCCGCTGCCACATGCGATGGGGCCACGTGCAAGTCCAACGGTATCAGGCATCACAAGTACACGCGCGAAATTGACATCGAAATGGCAGCACAGATGCAACATACGAATGTATGGAGAACCGTTAGCTTAAACAACGGAAGTTTGTGAAAAGAAGGAAAGTGACGCAATAGCAGACCGTGGCATACATGATACGCTCAACCTGTACATTATTTAAATACCTAATTCATAAGCACGTGACGCAACCTGTACACATCGGCAGGCTCGAGTTACCATGGTCCGGATTCTCCCATGCGCTGGTTGTCTCCTTGATATCGATGCCTTTCATAAGAATTGAACCAGATTTGGTTTGAATAGTACAATTGACCTTGTGTATCTAGGAGAAAATGAATGTACTGCGAGCATGGCTAACTTGGCGGGAAACTCTGGGCGGCCCATGTAGCATCATGGGCGGTGGGCCCTAGGGCAATGCACGAGAATGTCACGTGCGTACGGCGTGTTCAAGTCGATGCAAGACTGTCAGTATTTCGGACGAAGAATTACTTACTCACCTCAAACGGTTAAGAGTGGGTTAGCTTCTGGATGTCCGAATGGCGCTGTGCCTACCAGCGAACAGATCGATGACAACTTAATTCTAGATCCTGGCTGTGTTTCTCCCCCGATGGCTTCTTCTGGCCCTCCGAGCTAGCTAGATAAATTTCATCAAGGACGGCGATTTAATTGCTAAGAAAATCATGACGGTCATCAGTGAGTCTATGATCCTATTCCTTATATGTAGTTATTCGTTCCTACCATACCGCCATTGCTGAAAAAGTCACAGCATGTAATTCCCACCTTGGCTGCGAGCCTTGGCGTAGCTTCCGTCTTCCACCTTCCCCGGCCACAAGCTTTTCCTTGGAGCACAAGCACGTCTTTCGTTTGTCATCGTTTAGCTTCAACGGGAACACCCGCGCAAGTCGCAAGTCGCCACCACGGGAATCACTTGCACAAGCTTGCAAGACTTTGCGCAAGACGATAGTTGGCGTCGTCTATTAGTATTGTCCACGCATTTGCGGCCGTCTGTCAGTCTGCTGACTCTTATCGGCGGTCCGTAAGTTTGTGGCCATGCCCTGGCCATGCCAGTCATCCGACAGCCATCAGATGACGTCCAGTAAATTAAGTAAAAGTACTTATGACGAGTATTTACCAGTGGTAGAGAAACAGTCGTCACTCTACAGTATCGCTTGGTTGGGATCGCTTGCTGCTGGCGTAATCGCGTCCTTGATCGCCGTACCATTCAGGGAGCGGCCGTACCCGGAAAAACTGCATTGCGCAACAGTTGCCCGTCAGCATCCTTTCCCAAAATTCAAAGTTTGCGCCAAAGGCCAGCGTTCAACGAAGGCAGAAGTAGGTGTTGCGCGCAGGAAAAACCATGTCTACGGTTAGTGCTTGGGGCTAGCGCCGGCCGCCGGGCAGAGAGGGCTCGAGCAACGGGGCCACTCACCGAAGTTCTATGTAAGCAGTGAGCGCCATCCAAGATTGTGCAATAAGAGATGTTGCAGGCCCTCGAAGTGATGTGATTTCTTCAGCAACCGCTATCAGTAACGATGTAGGTGCACTGTCGATGTATGTATGCTGAGCTAGGACATGGTGGTAGCCATTGAGGGAGAAACGTGTGCAGTCCTGAGCCAAGCAGCTCTTTACGCTGTAACGCAGCTCGAACAGGACGTCTGGAGCGCGCCAAGCTCCTTCAACGGCACCACGGTCAGCGAATTTTTGTCGTACGGTTTAACTAACAACACGAATATAGTTAGCATCCCGTGCTCGAATGTGTAGGGCCGTTTCGTTGCGGGTAAAGCTTGCCACGTATTTCAGAGATTTTAATGTGTATTCTCTGAATGCTTTCATTACCATGGTGCTTTCCGTGCTCGTCATCATATGTATACATTTGTGTTGCCGTTTCCTCTTCCATTTTGCGCGTGTACTTGCGGGTGACTGACACCGTCGGACGGGCATGCGGCCTACCCGCGAATGGCTGAGACTGGCTCCTGCTTGAGACTTGTGGTGAGTAGTGGTTACGATCCCATACATAGGGTCTATACTAAGGATATCACCGTGCTGTAGGTGGAATCGCATGCAGTGCCTCCTGTTGTTTTTAACTCCCTTTACCTGGCATTTTTGCCGAGGGGTGAGGATTATTCCTTGTCATGGGGGCATACAGGACGGGTTACTTATTCCTTGTCATGGGGGCAGGCAGGACAAGTTAATTATTCCTTGTCATGGGGGGCAGGCAGGACGGGTTAATTGTTCCTTTTCATGGGGGCAGGCAGGGCGGGTTAATTATTCCTTGTCATTAGGGGCAGGCAGGACGGGTTAATAATTCCTTGTCATGGGGGCAGGCAGGACGGGTCACTTATTCCTTGTCATGGGGGCAGGCAGGACGGGTCAATTATTCCGTGTCATGGGGGCAGGCTGGACCTGTTAATTATTCCTTGTCATGGGGGCAGGCGGGACGGGTTAGTAATTCCTTGTCTTGGGGGCAGGCAGGGCGGGTGAATTATTCCTTTTTATGGTGACAGGCAGAACGGGTTAATCACTCCTTGTCATGGGAGGCAGGCAGGACGGGTTACTTATTCCTTGTCATGGGGGGCAGGCGCATTGCATATACATTTATTCCTTGTCATGGGGGGCAGGCAGGACGGGTTAATTGTTCTTGTCATGAGGGGACGGCAGGGGGGGCTCATGATACCCTGTAGTGGGGTGGGCGAAGGCAGGGGGGGTTAATGATTCCCTGTCATGGGGTGGGGGAAGGCAGGGGGGGTTAACGATTCCTTGTGTCCATGGGGGGCAGGCAGGACGGGTTTCTTATTCCTTGTCATGAGGGGAAGGCAGGGGAGGTAAATGATTTCCTGTCGTGGGGTGGGAGAAGGCGGGGGTAATAATTTTTCCTTGCCATGGGGGCAGGCAGGACAGGTTAATTATTCCTTGTCATGGGGGCATGCAGAAAAGCTTAAAAATTTCTTGTCATGGGATTGAAAGCACCTCACAGTCAGTTGTCCTCCCTTACGAAATGGCGATTTTGTAGCTACATGATTAACAGAGCATATGCTCTAAATCTTGTAGCAATGGACCGCGTTATATTTCTGTTGGCGACTACTTTCAAACATTCATCATTTTTGTTTTTCTTTTACATTTGTCTTGTTGCGGACAGGGAGGGTTGATTGCCTTTTCATGGGGGGCAGGCAGGGGTGGGGGTTACTCCTTGTCATGGGGGGCAGGCAGGGGGGGTTGATTGCCTTTTCATGGGGGGCAGGCAGGGGCCGGGGCTTAATTATTCCTTGTAATGTGGTGCAGGCAGGGGGGGTAATGATTCATTGTCATGGGGGGCAGGCAGGGGGGGGGTAACTCCTTGTCATGGGGGGCAGGCGGGGGGGGGGTAATTATCCCTTGTCATGGGGGTTCAGGCAGAGGGGGCTAATCCTTGTCACATGGGGGGCAGGCTGCGTGGGTAATTTTTCCTTGTAATTAGGGGCAGGCAGGGGGGGTAGTTGATCCTTGTCATGGGGGACATGCAGGGGGGGGCAATGATTCCTTGTCGTGGGGGGCATGTAGGGGGCGTCAAGTGTTCCTTGTTATGTGGGGCAGGCAGGGGGGGGATGATTCTTGTCGTGGGGGGCAGGCAGGGGAGGGGATGATTCTTGTCGTGGGGGGCAGGCAGGGAGTGTTAATTATTCCTTGTCACGGGGGGCAGACAGGGGGGGGCAATGATTCCTTGTCGTGGGGGGCAGGTAGCGGGGGTTAGTTGTTCCTTGTCGTGGGGGGCAGGCAGGGGGGGTCAATGATTCCTTGTCATGCCCGGGGCAGGTAGGGGGCGTAATTATTCCTTGTATTGGGGGCCAGGCGGGGGGCGTTAATCGTTGTCATGGGGGGCAGGCAGGGGGGTTTAATCCTTGTCATGGGGGGCAGGCAGGGGGGCTTGTTCCTTGTCATGGGGGACAGGTATGGGGGGGAGATTATTCCGCGTCATGGGGGTAGGCAAATGGGTTAGTTTTTCCTTGTCATGGGGGGCAGGTGGGGCAGCTTTATAATTCCTTGTGGTGGGTTTTAAGCACCTTGCAATCGTTATGCCCTCTTAAGGAAGTGTGCTTGCGCAGCTAATCGATTAACATAACATATGCTCCAAATTTCGTACACAATGGATACCGTAATAAATTTGTTATTGACTACGAATAAACATTCATAATTTTTGTTTTTCTTCTGCAGGAAGTCTCGGCTGTTCTGGTGCCATATGCATCCTCACCATCGTCGTCATCGACGTAGCCGGCGGACTCGTCTAGGGTCCATGCACGGGTTGCTCAGGTTTGTCTTTGAATCTGTGTGATGAGGTGTTTTCTTTGCGCAGTGTATGTTTGCCTGCAGCTACCTTTTTTGTTCCAAATAGATCAGTGCTTTCTTCTTTGCATTTGCAGCAAGAGAGGGAAGTTTTTGTACAGGTTTTTTAACGTAATCTGCCTCTTTAATGTTGCACAACTGACAACAACCATGTATACATTGATGTTATTTCCACCTCTGCATCTTTTTTCTGTGTTTTACAGGAGAGTCGAGAGCTTTTAATCAAAATGACATCCGCAAATGACGGCTGCACACAATATACCCAACGGGCGGCTGCCTGCAAATTCTTTGCAAGCATTTAGAGCTTTCCGTGGAAGTCATGCTCACAACGGGCTGCACGCAACGCAATGGGCTGCCGTCCGAACTTTGCCTACGAGACAATCGTTGTTGCTGTCAGCATTAAGTAATGCTTATTTTGTAATAAAAAGAAAAATTTCACTGGTTTTTGTCACTTTTTGTCACTTTTTGTCACTTTTTGTCTGTTTTATAGTCCTGATAAATTTTCAGGATTGTCTGTGATATATCAACGTTTGTGTTGTGATAAATGTGCACAAATGTCACTAATTGTGGTGTGATAAAATGTGATAAAATCTCACTCTCATGTTGACAATGCGTGACGTTGACAATGTGTGACATTTTTTGACACTTTCACCTTGATAATTTGTCAAGAATTGTCTTGTAAAATCGACCTGATATGTCATGGTTTTGTCAACATTTGTATAGCTTTTGTCACACTTTGTCACACCACATGTCACACTTTGTCACACTTTGTCACACTTTATCAACCTGACATGTCAAGCATTGTCACACTTTGTCAACACCCGGCTCCTAGTGCACCGTTTTCCCCTACTTGACCGAACCACATTCCCCGCTAAAAAAGGTGTCCTAGGCGGCGAAATGTAGTGTGTATGAAGGGTCCACCACTTCGGTGCGCACTTCTTACGGGACCACGCCACCATGCCCTTTACAGAAGGGTGTGTGGCAGGGCTGCGTGCTGTCGCCCTACCTGTTCATTATTGTGGTCGAATACGTAATGATTCAGGCGCGCAAGCGATTTGCCCGCATCGTGGGTAGGGAACCAGGGGTGCAGGTTGCTAACAAATTCTGGGCATGGCGGAGCGGACACGGAGATTCGGCTGGCAGACATCATCTACGCAGACGACACCACCCCGCTTCGAGGACACTGGGCACGTGCAGACATGGCTTGACTGCCTGGCTATCGAGGCCCGTGCAGCTAGTGGGGCTTGAGGTCAGCAGGAAGACAGAGGCCCTGGCCGTTGGGCTCACCCACTCACCGCCATGCACCCCTCTATCTCCTCGACGGCTCTCGAGTCCTGTACCGGGACCGCGTCAAGCTGCTGGGCAGCCTGCTCCCCAGCTGCGAGGTTGATGTGGACCATCGCATCTCCCTCGCCTGGCATGCTTTACGCCAGTACCGGGCCCTGTGGCGCAAGACCCTCCAGGGGCAAGATCGAGAAACAGGACCTGTTCAAGGTCCTCGTCCTTCCTGTTGAGATCACGTATGGGGCCGAGACGCGTGGACCCTCACCGCCGACCTGGCCCGCAAGCTGGACGGCGCGGTCACCAACATGCTGCGTTCCATTCTCAGAGTAGGATATGCTGCTCATGTCCGCAATGACTGAGGACCTGTACCAGGGCATGCCATATATCACCAGCACCATTAAGCAGCGGCGCCTGCAGCTAGTAGGGCACCTAGCTCGCACCAACCAGGTAGACACCTCACGTGGCCCCCCCGCAGGACTGCGCCCAGCTCAGCCTGGCCGGCACCTCCTGACGTGGGCCGGGCACCCTGATGTTAGACGCCGCAAGGCCCGCACCTTCAAAGAACAGCTAGTAGAAGACATGGGGGGCCTAGGCCTCTCCGTGATTTGGAAGAAGATGATGGACAAGGCCAAGTGGGCCCAGGTCATAGAGGACAACGAGCCCCCCCCTGTGGGGAAGCGCCCGCTTGTGCAAACCCACGGGAGGCATGATGCCAGACAGCTCCCCTAGGGCAGCGTGATGCTGTTTAGATAGACGTGGTAGTTTAATGCTGTTAGATAGTGGTTGTAGGTAGCTGATATAGTAGATAGATTAGACCGGTAGGACTGTTTGCACCCATCCATCCATCCATATCCATCCATCCATCCATCCATCCATCCATCCATCCATCCATCCATCCATCCATCCATCCATCCATCCATCCATCCATCCATCCATCCATCCATCCATCCATCCATCCATCCATCCATCCATCCATCCATCCATCCATCCATCCATCCATCCATCCATCCATCCATCCATCCATCCATCCATCCATCCATCCATCCATCCATCCATCCATCCATCCATCCATCCATCCATCCATCCATCCATCCATCCATCCATCCATCCATCCATCCATCCATCCATCCATCCATCCATCCATCCATCCATCCATCCATCCATCCATCCATCCATCCATCCATCCATCCATCCATCCATCCATCCATCCATCCATCCATCCATCCATCCATCCATCCATCCATCCATCCATCCATCCATCCATCCATCCATCCATCCATCCATCCATCCATCCATCCATCCATCCATCCATCCATCCATCCATCCATCCATCCATCCATCCATCCATCCATCCATCCATCCATCCATCCATCCATCCATCCATCCATCCATCCATCCATCCATCCATCCATCCATCCATCCATCCATCCATCCATCCATCGGCCGGGGTTGATGCTCCGTGACTCCCCAACGGGAGCACGAGTCTAATTAATTAATTAATTAATGGGGGCCATTATGGGCGCACATGCGCGTAGGCCACATGCTAGGCTATAAGCCTGACTAATCTACACTACTGTTATATATTCATTGAGAATGATAGATTACGGAGGTGAGATAGGCATGCAACATAAGGAAAAAACCGATAACTGGGAGAATAACCCTGAAGAAATTAATAGTAATCTGACACAGACATCCAAGGATCACGCCAGCGGCACAAGGTACAACTAACTATACATCACAAAACTACACGCAGCAACAGCGCTGCCGGCCCACCATGCAGGCCTGGAAGGAATCTAGACCGCATGGGTCGCGACAAAGTCGGCCCGGGTGCGGCGGAATAACACATCAGCCACGGTGCGAGTGAGGGCGAGTGACAGACGCTGCCGCCAATACGAGGACCACGTGCGGGCCGACCACGGGGCGGTCTGACCCTCGAGGTCGAGGCGGTCTTCGCGGCGCTGGCAGCACTCGTGGAAAAACTCCGCTGTCTTGGGGCCCATGGCCCCGAACTCCTCAAGGACAAAAGGGATGACCCGGTGGGGCCCCACATTGCCGTAGGAGGCAAACTTGTCGCGCTCAGCCACAGCGGCAGCAGCGCCGGCATCCACAGCCGCCCGGAGGATGTGGCGACCGGAAAGCGGCCGAGCCACGGAGACATCGATGATTCTACTGTTATATATTCCCTAGACTGATGTTGCTGGGGTGGCAGGAGGTGCCTGCCAGGGCTTGTGGTCCATGTGGATGACCGCCCCCCTCCAGTATATACCGGTTTCCCCCCTGCGCTCTGCCGGAGCTGAAGGTAGGTCGGCCATATAGCTTGCGTCGCCGTTGTTGCTGGGCCAGGGTCAAGTCGTCGTCTGGACAGCGTGTATAGCGAGTCCGCGAGAGCTTCTTGCGGCATTCACTAAAGGACCTTGAAGGAACGACAGCTTGTCCGCCATGTACTTAAAGGTGAGGAGCACGGGTGCCGGGCCGGCCAGACTTAACCCGGGCGCGCGCGGGGGAGGCGTACAGCCGACATCCGCAGCTCACCAGTGAGTTGCATGGGGGCAAAAATGTCGCGCTCAACCCGTGTTTTTTTACAACGCGATACATCGCGTTGTAGGGTTAGAACGCGATGTATCGCGTTGTAATCTGACACGTGGCAAACCTATTAAACATGCGATTTTTGGTCTGAAACTTTCAAGATAGGTCAGAAACATCTCATAGAATTCAAGAAAAAATCCTGGTATTTTTGGTATTTTTTTTGTGACAGCTGCAAACAAATATGTACCACTGAAATCAGGCATTTTCGCGGGACGAAGGTGAAGACGACGGCGATGGCGGCAGGTAGATCTCGCCAGTTTTCGCGCGAATTTCAGTGGCTGTTGGGTGGCACGACCATGATGATGCGTTCAAAGGTTGATAATTAGGTTTCTACGAGTTTGTTGAGGTACTGGGGCAAAGGAAACGTAGTTTTTTCCAGTTTCTCACCCAACTTTCATGCGGAAACCCTCAGTGGAAACCGGCATACATATTATTACGTCAAGACTCGGGTCTGCTGCGGCACCATGCTTGGTATTTCCATGGTGTTTCGACTTCTTAACACATGTTTATTCATTCCGAACGTCCGGACTCTCGGCTAAACCGAGAATTGTGCAGACTTTTATTGGGTAGCGCCGGGCATGATGGTGCCTGCAAATAGCGTAAGGCG
Organism: Mesostigma viride; assembly: GCA_009746045.1. Taxonomy (NCBI): domain Eukaryota; kingdom Viridiplantae; phylum Streptophyta; class Mesostigmatophyceae; order Mesostigmatales; family Mesostigmataceae; genus Mesostigma; species Mesostigma viride. Next base: position 3,256,223 of record RPFO01000253.1, read on the forward strand.
TGACCGTGGCTATTGCTACGGTATGCTGTATTTTCCTGGAAATGGCCTCTGCCACCGGCTCAATAGTGCTTGCAGGCGTAAGTATATCGTGTTTCTACCTAGTTTCTGCCAGTTTTCCACTTATTTCTACCGACCTCTGCCCAGCCTCTCTAAGACCGCCATCCTACTCGACGTTGCTTGCATGTCAGCCATAGCAGGTTGCAGTTGTGCAGTATTTAGATGCTGTATACGTCGTCAAGCCGTGCATATATCGTGAGGATTGGATGTTGATGGTTTATACTGCGTTGATTGTGCAAGAAGACCAGCTAGGTGCCCATAATCATGGTGTATAATCATGTGTTGTTAGCATCTTGCCACCATTTGCTAGCATGCATTCCAGCGTCATCTTTGCCTGCATGTAAGCTCATGGATCACTCAACCTATCCAAGCCTTGCATTACACGTGCCTCTTTCTTTCAGTATTGCACGCGTTATGGAATGAAAACCCAGCACCTCCGTTCCCACGAGGCATGTGCTCAACACGTTGTGAGAGTGGATGATGCTTTGGCTATGGCTGCCTGATTCAGTCATATTAGTCATCCAGTCATGATGTTTGATGCATGTTTGATGCTGTATAACTTATACAACACCTATTTTCAACGTTTTGACCCTCCAAGCTCACTATGGCCCCGTTTATGGGGCTCATGTCGTTGCGTCATGTTGTGAAGGGCTCTCATTTTTCCCACTGCGTTGTACTGCGTTGTAATTGTGATGCTAATGAAAAATAGCTCCAGTGGCCCAATGGGCCTGAGTTTTGTTTCACAGAGCCTGCATATGTTGCCCATAGCTCGTGCAAGAAGCCAGATTTTTTTCATGAACCATTTGTGAATAAGCACATGACTTGTGACCTAGGGTCAAGAAATCGCGGTCATGGTCAGACCCCCCTGTATTCAAACCAGTGTATCTCTCTAATGAATCAGCATTTTGTAGGTCTGAGTAGCTCAAAAAATCCTTTGATTTATGGGCTTTCAGGAAAGTATATACATGACCATGAAAAAAAATTTTCCTTAGGTGCTATACGCGTTCTAAAAAAAGCTTACAACGCGATATATCGCGTTCTAATTAAAAAAACACGGGTTAAATGCCATGAGAAGCTTCTCCGAGGTCTCATGAATCTACCGGCTGGTCGAAGTGCTTGACTATGACATTGTGGCTGCGCTTGTCGAGCTCGGCCTCCTCACAAAGGTCGAGTCCTTGTTGCTTGAGCTGTGCCGCGATGGTGGAGGTGGTGGAGGTGGTGTGCCGGTGCTTAATTAAGGAAGTCCGCCCAGGTCTGGGTGGAAGGCCGCATCGCTGGCCGGGCCAGCAGATGCCGGCTGGGCAGCGATGTCCTTCACCGCCTGGGCGGTGAGGCCTGCGGTGTCGACGTGTAGCAGACACTCAAGGGCTCGAGGGCGGTGGCGTGGAGGCGCTTGTCGATGTTGAGGAGCTGGGCCTTGATGTCGGCAGTGGTGGCGGAAATGGCAGCTAGTGGAGGTGAAGGCGACGGTGGTGGAAAGGTGAGGGAGCTCAGTAGCCAGCGTACCTCCCATTGCTGCCACATCGGCAGCAAGGGGGGTCACGTGCTGCTGGAAGGCTTCCGTACAGATGGAACGGAGTGTGGGTGCGGAGATGTATGGAGCCCAGATCTCGCCATCAGAGCGCATGAGAACGGAGTTGAGAATGGTGTGCTGGAGTTGTTGGGGGCGGGCGCACCCGAACAGAGCGCCTGGGTCAATTCACCATTTGCCGTCCGGGGTGATGAGGCGGTTGGTGCTGTCGAGATGGATGCACAGGTCGTAAAGCGAGGCGTAGTCCCCGAAGAAGCTAGAGGCAATGCATGGCAGTTGCCGGGGACATGTTGGTCCAGTCGTGATCGTCTACCTTGAAAGGTTGGGGCCGAAAGCGCGGTTCTGTTGGGCGCGACTCTGCTGGGCGACTGCGTTTATAGGATCAGGCGATGCCGAGGCCGCAGGAGCCGAGTGCACTACCAAAGCTTTAGTGGCCTGAGTCGCTGCCTGGCAGGCCGGGTGGAACTATGCAGCCGGAGCTGCAGGCGAATTTTCTTGGCTCATCGCAGCGCCAGGCTGCGTTGCGTAGTCGAGCGTTTGCTCGTCATAATATTGCTTTTTAGTTTCGGAAAAATATATCAGCGTGGGCGTCTTAGAAAGACGAAGCGACGCTAGCAAAACGCTTACGCAGATCATCACGCAGTCCACAGTAAGAATCATTGTACAGACCTTTGGCGAGAGCACACAGCCTTGCCACACACTGGAGCCTGGAGGCATGGCGCTCCAACGTCAATTTCAATCACATGCACATCAAGCTTCCTACACAAGACAGAGTTGCATGCTCCCGTTTTGATTGGTTATACTGTTTTTTACTTTGCTAGGCAACGGTAAAGTAAGGACATCATGTACAACATTAGTTGTCTCATTTAATAGGCGCTCTTCATTGAACCTTATCATTTAACAATAATTGCCTCACTAAATTTAACATGGTAATCCACATGATTTTTCAAAACGTTTTTGGCAAATTCATTTATACATGGCACTGCCACCTGGGCGACGCTTGCTCAATTTGTCAAGGCGGCCCTCAGTGCTTGCCATCCTCATTACTCATTTACTTACAGTCTGCCACACGTTCAACCAAGAAGCCAAGTTGTTGGAACCCAGTCGTTGGTCACTTATTGATTGCCTACGCTGATGTGGCAAAAAATGGCTTGCCCGCCAGCCAGTCTACCGTTTCCCTCACCTGCACTATGCTGACTAACATAGTTAGAACAAAAACGACACCAAACTGCCTGTGTGAGCAGGATGGTGGCGGGTAGTGTACAAGTATACATATATACATCCCCGTTTATGGGGCTTCCAAAATAGGTCTCAAAATACCACCCTCCTATGGTCAACCCAGCCGGGGCCCGGTCTCAGGGAGCCGCGTTCAGGTGGCCACTTTTTCAAGCATGGCCAAGAAATTGTTCTGGTACAGGTATTTACATACAAAGCAGATGCGTACACCCCAAGGCCGTTATTTTGCCTTGGCATTTTAGAGTCGCCAGAAACTGGCTACTCGCAAGAAAAGTAGCTCCTGTTTCAGAACAGGACGCCTGGCATTCCGCCCAGAATGAAGGCCCTTGCGACGCCATGGTGTTGCACGGCTTGCCCGCTCTTTCGCACACTCGCACAACCAGGCAGGCCCGTGGCCATCAAAGGCGGGCCATAGCAGCTCGCATGACAGCGACTCGCATCATCGTCGCGCTTCTGGAGGACAAAATGTGGATTAGACGCCAGGAAGACTTCATGCCCAAATGTGTGCAGGGGAATCGAGGTCAACTCCAGTAGTGCTCTTCAGCCACCGCACGACCTCCGGGTCAGTGCCATAGTATCCCGCCTGGGCAAGAAAACTGCGGACGTCTCGGTCCCACTGAGGCTCCAGCTTTGCGGGCATGGGCTCGCTAGACGCAAGTTGGCAGAGCTGGACGATGGTATCCAGAACTTTTTGGACATTCCGGACTCCTTCAAGGACGGCGGGGCTCTGCGATGGCTCAAACTCGCCAGAAAGCTCCACCCGCAGTTCGTCCAAACTATCGCGGGCCCGACCTAGCAAGGCACCGGCCTCGTGGGCAAGCCAAGAGACATTGCCGCTCTGCCGAGAGCCTTGCCTGGCCAAGCAGTCAGTGGGCGCGGCAAGACCCTCGAGCTCGACGTCGGAAACTTTTGTATCAGACGGCATGTCTAACCACCAGCCGAAAATGGCAATTTTGCAGACGTGGTGCTCACAGAGAATGGTCACAGAGACTGCACTCGGCAGCGCGCAAAGTGCACGTTCATCAGATCTTACAGTGTGCGCAAGTCGCTGACAAAGGGCACTGGTCGTCGCGGTACAGTAAAGAAGCGGTCTTGTCCCCACCGCCCACTTGGACAGGACGTGCGGTACAGTAAAGAAGCGGGTTTGTCCCCACCGCCCACTTGGACAGGACGTTTGAATAAAAATAACCGAGATCGCGAAGAGGGCCCGCTGAACTAAGTGGGCCTGCAGTACACAGTCAGCATTCGCAGGCCTGTGCGCATCCATGTCACCAATCCATTTGAAGATAAAGATATGTGGTGTACGGCTATGAAACGAATCAGATTTGAAGTCAGACTCGCTACATATTCGTATCTCCAAGGGCGTATGGTGCGCTATAAGCATGCAAAAAACCGTTTCGAAAACTGCTCTGCGCATTTTCTTCCACGCCTTTTGTCCAACCGCAAGCCTGAAATTGATTCACGACAATCTTTGCCGGCAAAACGTTACTGGAAGGATGGCGGACTCCGCGTCAAAAAGTGAGTGCTGATTGGTCCTAGCCGTTGTGCAATCAGATCTGAAATCATCAGGTGACCATTCGCACGGCGTATTATGATTTGTGGGGATGTGCTAAGGACGGTGTCCACGCGGAGTTTCCCTTTTCAGCACCCTGACGTTGAATTTTTCTACGGTTTGGGCCTGGTTTGGGGCATTCCGACCAATGCGTGGAGGGGAAAAGATGCCGTGGACTGTGGGGACGCCTGTCATTGCGCGGGGCGCTTCCGAGTGGAAGTTGACAAGGCTATCACGTCGATCGCAGATTCGCAGTCGACAAGCACAAATCCGAGCAAGCACTCACGTTTTCACCGTTCGCTCGCTTTGAGAGCAGTTTATCTAATCGAGAGAGGTTTCTGTTGCAAGCAGTGTTTTATCTGTTGTATACGAGGCAGGAGTCACGTGCAGATGATGGGCCCGTTTTCGGATATGGAGAGGCGCTCGTCCAACGCCGTGCAGAGCTGTGGCGATCACGAATCCACGACAAGAAAGGCGCGCGCCTCGCTGGATCAAGCCCGCAATGAACTCCACGAATTGGAGGAAGAATTCGCAGGGGGGTTCCAGCCAGAGCATAGCCAGGAGGTTGTCGAGCGCCTTCGGAACCTCCAACGGATGTTAAACTCGGTCACTGAGCTATGTGAAGCTGCTGCGACGCCACCAACCTACATAGTCACCAGCTCTGCCCCGCGACTGGAAAAGGAGTTGTCCAATTCCTTTGCCGTTCAAACAGGCCTGGACATCACTGACCCAGACATTGCCAGGTGGTTGAAGAGCACAACTGGGACGGATATCAGCTCTGCTTTTGCCTAGGCGTCAATTCTCCTGTCCGCATTTCAGTGTGGGCGCAGTGGGGGAGGCTTACGTGTGGAAGCACTTTCATTGTTTCCTTGGCGAGCCTTGCTTCGTTTAAGCAAGTGGCTGCCATGGCCGCCTTGTCCCGGAGAGGCGAGATGTGATCGCAAACTGGCTGTTATGCCGATCTCATCAAACTTAGGGCCTCGGCGGCCATTATTTATTGCCTGTCGTCATCCAAGTTAAACATGCTGACGAAGGCTGGGACGTCCATCGTCCATCGTCCGCTGTCCTCATAACTTATTCCTGACCCTGGGATAGTCTGAAGCCGCGGGTCCTCGGCAAAAGAGGACGTTTGTGTGCTTCTTCCTGACACCCATGCACAGAGCGACTGCGCAAGTGGACATGGCTGTGTGTTTCAGGCGGAATCCTGGACCTCAGGACCCTACTGTGGCCGGACCGCTGTGGATGGGTGTAATGGGTGAAATGCTCTGTATATGAGCTCTGGCCCTTGTACAGAGCTTGTCACCCCCATGTGTACCATGTAAATATGACCCAGGTACTCAAGAATGGGGGGTGCCCAAGCCAAGCTTTAATATGACTGACTGCATGCGAGGCTTTTTCTACGGACATGGAACTATCTAATGTCGCTGCAGTATGATCACTCTAAAGGCACCCCTTGGGTAGCTAGAATGCGCTGCTGGGTTTATGATGACTCGGCCTTCTCCAGCTACAAACTGTAAACAGGCAGCGGTCAACGCTGCCAATCTGAGTCGATAACATCAAAATCTCTAAATTTTATCATTAAATTGGTTTCTGTGGTTTTGCCGAGGATGTATGATTGTTGTTTGTATAAGTTAATGAAACCACGCTTTATTGTCATTATTGGTTCTTCAAATTATACCACAACACTCACTCTTTGGGACGTAAAGTTAGTTGCAAATTAAGGTGACGGTCCCGGTGCGAATTTTTGTGGCGCGGAAAAAACTCGCGTGACCCGTCCGTACCGTGAAAAAGTGGTGCATGGTGCGCGCACCCTACCGGAGCTGGCCGTGGCGTTGTGCTTTCAAACAGACTAGAAAAAGATAGTGCAGGCAATGCAGAGAAATTGTGCGAATCTGAAAGAAGCTGAGTTTATGATGTTACTTCATAGCGGAGTTCGTGCGTTCGCAGTCTCCCTGATTTTATTGATGACCATCGTCATGGGGGTCCAATCTGAAATTTTCGTCGCGAGGAATAAACTAGAGGGCGGCGGTGATTGTCAGTTTTTATGCGCTTCAATTAGCTTTTTTTGTTGTGTTCACCTTTTCTCGGACTTACGGACTTATTTTTTGCGAACTTACCTACCTCATGAATGCGAAATTCCCCAGCGTATTAATTAATTAATTGAGTAGGAACATAACTCCGTTGGGAGTATATGCAGCACATATCCCAGAGAAGGGGCATACTACTATGGCTTTTAATACATTCTAAGCTACTTCCTGCAAGGGTGGGAATATAAACGACACTTGCTCTAGGTGCACCAAGGGCACCTGCACCCCCCAGAGTCTCAAGCTCAACCCAACTAAGGGGAGCCTGTCATGCATGGGGGGCGAAGATCATCATGGCTATACAAGAGCTAGAGCGTGGCATCTCAGCAGAGAGCAGCTCTCTGCATGGGCACAGCATAACTAGATAAAGCTAGGCATCTTGAGTGTGGCACATCATAGGCACAAATGTACATGGCTTAATAATGCTCGTGAATCAGCTGATATAGTGCCTGTAGGAGGCGTACATGTACATGGCCACGGTCTATCTATTCCACACTACTACTGCTGTATTCCCCTAAGCTGGGGCGTCTGGAGTCGCTGGGGCCACGGGGGTCGCATGCCAGGGCTTGTGGCCGACGTAGATGGTCGCCCCCTTCCAGTACACCGGCTGCCCCGCCTTGGTCTGCCGGAGCTGGAGGTAGGTCGGCCATAGCTCCCGTCGCCGTTGTTGCTGCGCCAGGGTCAAGTCGTCGTCAAGGGTGAAGTGAGTCTTCTCGAGCCGCTTGCGGCGTCTGAGAAAAGAAATCTTGTCCGCCGGGTTCTTAAAGCTAGGTGATACGGAGCGGGGGCGCCCCTGCCTTACCCGCGCGCAGGAAAGGTGCATGGTGGGCGACCAGCTCGATCTCACCAGTAAGGCCCATGCGACCAAGAATTTCTCTCTCAAACGCGCGTGCAAGCTTCTCGGAATTCTCACCTTCCTCCTTGTCGAAGTGCTTGACGATGACGTTGAGGCTGCGCTTGGCGAGCTCGGCCTTCTCGCGGAGGTCGAGCGTCTGCTGCTGGAGCTGTGCTGCGACGGCGGAGGTGGTGGAGGTGGTGTGCTGCTTCAGCATGTCCGCCCAGGTCGGGATGGGAGGAGCATCGCCTGCCAGGCCAGCAGGGCCTGCAGGGGCTGGCTTGGCGGCAATGTACGTCCTTCACCGCTTGGGCGGTGAGGTCTGCGGTGTTTTGCGGGACCTCGATGGCGATGGCATTGTCCTTGAGGCGCTGGTCGATGTCGCGGAGCTGGGCGGTGATGGAGGCGGTGGAGGCGGACGGGGGGGGGGGGGTGAAGGCGAGGAGGGTGGCGGTGGCGGTGGGGATGGTGGGGAGCTCAGCAGCCAGCGTGCGACCCACAGCTGCCACATCTGCAGCTAGGGGCATCACGTGCTGTGAGATGGCTTCGTGGAGGTGGAGAAGGAGGGTGGATTCGATCAAGGGGATGGGTTGCCAGAGTTCCGCCGAAGCACGCTGAAGGATGGAAAAGAGGGCGGCGAGCTGAAGGCGCGGTCGCGACCAGCCAGAAAGGTCAGGTGCGCGGTGCTGAAACTGGCCGTCAGACTGGCTGCGGAAGCAGTTATGGCGTTGGAGGCGCTCGCACAGGTCAAGAAGGGAGGCGTACAACCCATAAAACAGGAGCTCCAGTATGCGGATCTGTGTGGCCAGTCGAAATAGCGCCGGGTCTGTGGACGTCGAAGGTGGAAAATAACCCGTCAACGTAAAAGTCGTGCTCAGACCAGCTAGGTTCGGTTGCATGGGCGGCTGCGTTCGGGCTCAGGCGAGGCTGAGGGCGAGGCATGAAGCCCGGGAGGGTGCGGGGCGACCACCAGTGCGCGACTAGTGTCACCACTGCCTGCCGGACCCGAACACCGCTGCCTGCCGGAATCCCGGTGCAGGTGCCGAAAATGGATCGACGTCCCATTTTCGACACCTGCGCCACCGGGATTCCGGGAAGTGGGGCTTTTTGCCTTAGGGCATACGCTCGGGACTTAATAGAATTAGTACTATGGACCCGCTGGCGCTGCGCCACTTCTGTTGTGAGATCGGAAAATCTCACTAGCTGGCCCGCGCGAGGGCGCACTTCTAATTTCAACTCCTACATGCCTTCCATCTTTTACTGGGATTTTCGCGCCAATCCGGCCTTCGGCTGAGATTCCAGGATTGGGCGCGGCATGACCACTTCCAGTCATGACGGCTAACAGCCTTGTGTCATGCCTAAAGGTTATGTCACCCCGTCAACCTTGGTTAAATTACCGGACGGTTAATTTACGTGCCTATTCGAGTTCTTTTATGCCGGGCTAGGTCGTGCCCGACCATGCCTTCTTTGCGCTTTCTGTAGAGCAGGCTATGGCTGTGCTGCGATACATGGCGGGGCCGCCACGACACTGAGCTTTTTGCCCCCCATCTGCCTGACGGCACCGCCAGCGTAAACGACATCGCCGAAATGATCAATGAGCCCCAGCTCCGAGTCTCTGTTCAGTTTTGAGCCACGCTCAGGCCCCCAGCCTCCGAGCTCTTATATCCGCCAGCACCGATGAGCACCCCATGCACAAGGCACCGCCAGCACCCATTTGGCTTCCCCAGAAGCTGACTTGCGCCGGCTCAACCAGAGCGTCGCAGCCATGGCCGTACAGCTCGACACACTGTCGTCTACCTTGTGCAAGGATACCTCGCTAGCTCGGCCCTGCACAACACTGAGCCTGGCCGAGGTGAAGGCAGCCATCACCGAGGTGAAGACCCGCCCCCGCCCGCATGCAGCCCAATGGCCTCCCATGCAGTTATGCAGCAATGGCGAAGCAGGCTGACATCGCTAACATGATGGCGGATGCTGCCCGGCGGGGGGCAGCGGCCCACAAGACAGCAATGGAAGATGACCACCGATCACGCAGTCGTTGTGGTACGTTTCTTCAGGGTGGGGTCCTACCAGGAGACGGACACCATGCTCGCCCATCGCCTGCACAAGGAACTCATCGTTGAGTTGCTTCACCTGGGCAATGAACTGCGAATTCACATTGAGTCGGCAGCATGGATGGTAGGCCAACCTGTCCCCATCCGGGCAGAGTGCAATCATACGCCGTATAATACGGTATAATACGGTATAATACGTAATACGCTGGCTTTGAGCGTATGATTTTTCATACGTAATACGTTTTAGCGCATAATGACGTATTATACCGTATTATACCGTATAATGCCGTGTTTTCCGCGTTTTTTTTACGTTTTGCGCGGCTAGGATGCCAGAACGACAGGGCAACGATTTGAAGCAACAGATTTCGTATCTCTACTAAGTACTGACCCGTCTGAACTTTCACAATTCGACGCGATCTTATTTTGAAATTGTGGTGCACATTCGCTGATACTCATTTCCCCTCTCACCTCTTTGGTCCATAATTGGCTAATAAAATATACCCATTTCCCCGAAAAATTGTGGTGCACAGTGCGCGCACCGTGCGGAGGTGGCCATGGCGACGTGCGTTCCGTTAAAATATGGCTAATCCGGCGGGCGACAGGCGAAAAAATTAAGCCGATGGTTAAAAGTGATGTTCTATTATGATGTTTCATAGCAAGATCTGCACTATTTGCAAATTCGCTGCCTTTGTTGGTACAGATTTGCACGGGGGTCTCATCCAACAATTTGGACGCGATGAATAATCTAGCATGTGTGCCTGCGACGGTAGAACTCGATATTCGTGGGTTATTTTGATGCAGCAAGAGCCGTTTAGTAACGGACACCATGAAAATAACCTAAGCATCTTCGATCTGCGGCCATTTCCTGTCATTTCTAAAATGATTTCGTTCAGGCCTGCGCGATCCGCGGTTAATCCATCCATGGCTGGCTGGCTTTTCTTGCGCGCCTGGGTAGGAAATAATGCCGGCCGTGGTACGTTGATTTGCCGCATGTCACCGCCCAGTCTGTTTGCGCTCTTAATGAACCTGGCATGAAACTTTTTGCGCCGTTTCTGGGTTTTTCTTGCTATTTTGTTCTCCACTTGTTGCAGTTGTGCTATCAGATTTTCCGCAGCTTTCAATGGTTTTCCTTACGCTGCGTATGCCATGCTTCCTAAAGCTACCCAGAATTGATCGGGCAGTTATCTGGCTTTGCTACGCTTCCTGTATGGAGGTTTTCACACGGTAGACATTCTATATTGCGTAGTCAAGGACCCTAGCTGCCTGGGAGCGGCATCACCGTTGCAAGGAGCTGGCGAGCTCATAGACGCCTGTCATGCTCTTCAGCCTGCTGGAAAACAAGGTTGTTGTATGGAAGGTGAGAATATGTGAGTTACTTATTATCACATCCCCACCTGTTTAGCCATGTTTAACATGTTGGCCCCTTGCTGGCCCACTGCACGGTCCCCTAGTTATTGCTGGCCTTTTTACCATATATAATTACTTGCATCAAAGTGAAGGCACCCAAGTAAACATAACCAATATAAAGCCACATATATACAGTTATACACATACACACAATTATGCATGCGCACGTTTACATTCTCAGTATTACATGCAATATATCGATCGTGTCCACAATATCCACCGTATAGAGTATAGCCGAGGGTAGGGCAACCTTGGATTATGTCCAAAACAGTGTTTAAAACATGTGGATTGATGGTGGGTGTCTTAAAATGTGTAAAATCAGAGTATTCTGAGTGTGTCCGTACGAAAACGTATAATACCGTATTATACCGTATTATACCGTATTATACATTATACTCCACCGTGACCGTATAACGCGTATAACGTACGATTGCACTCTGCATCCGGGTGACCTTCACGAGTGTTGCCTGCAAGGTGAAAGTCCTGCAGCGGGCCCGCAAGCTTCTGGGCGGCCGGGAAAGGCAAAACCAGCATGACGACTACCTGCTCTCTCCTGCACAGCTCGTAATCAAGAATGGCCTGCTGGCAACCGAGGCTGCGGTTCAGGCCAAGGCACGAGGAGTTCGCACCTACGTCCGCCTTGTCAACGACATGCACGTACCCCGTTCTTTTCATAATAACGGGCAGCCGGCACGGACGTGCAAGCTCCCAACAAGCGGTACAAGCCACGTCCCAAGCGTGCCCCTGCTGCATCGCGATCGTCGTCAACGCACGTCCCTGGCATGGAGGGCGCCCGGTAAGGGCACACCCTTGCGACCTCGCGGTACAATAGGCTTTGGGCACAGCCTTTATTAATCATGAAACAGGCCCCTTTTCCATCTCCATGTCGCACTCTGCGAGCATGATCAGGATGCAAGGTCGCCAGGCACGCCACGGTCAACCTTCCTGCCAAAGTTCCAGCTTCACTTGATCGCCTCTTGGCCCGCCTTGAGCGGGACGAGGCTCAGTCGACACGCCAGAGACCCCAGCCAGGACGGAGAGGACGCATATCCGCCCTGAAAGAAAGACTCCATGCGTTGAAAAGCTAGTATTAACCCCAATCGCCACCCTCCTCCCCCCCGGCCCGCCCACCTCCAGCACTACCGTTCTCCAACCCCACCTCCACCCCCACGGTCCCCCCGATAATATTGGGCAACCGCCTGGCATCAGTTCTTCACAACGGTCCGAGCCCCGCCAAAAACGACCATCTTACTCCGTCACCAAATTGGCGCGAGATCCCGAAAATCTGGTGGGCGGGAAGGTGACGACGAGGCAAAAAGTCACGCAGCACCCATGGCGGCCGTGAAAATCCTAGCGACCGTCCTGAGAACACATTACGGACAGCGAATTGATTTTGAGCCTTCATAACTCATCTACTTCACGTAGATATTTTTTTATCCTAAAGAAATCGGTCCATTTTTTCAGGAAAACAGAAAAAGGGCGGGCATTTTCGCGAGGTCGGGTCAGGTCCGCTGCATTTTGCAGTGGACCCCCAAAAAGTCACACCGGAAACTTATCGAAAACGGCGACAGTGTAGTTCAAGGTAAGCCGCTCGCACGGTTCTATGACTAATTCAAAAAATTTTGACCGAAAAACTTTTTGTTAAAACGACTGCCATTGTAAATGCCTCGTTGCCGCAGCAGTTGGAACTGCCGGGAGGGTGCGTGCGGGGCTGATCATGGCAACGCACGTAAAAATATGCCACTCCCTCGTTTCTTTCATTTTTGTCATCCCATTTGCGCAGGGCGCTTCAACAACTTCTAGAGCGAAGCCCAGCCTGATTTTTTGCTGGCTCTGTAGTGTAGACCTGCGCTCATCACTGAATATCGCCTGCGATCGTTGCGAAATGAAGCATGAATACGCATTGCGCTGGTTGAGTCGACGCTGTACAGTGGAACCTGCTTTTTCGGCATCCGGATCCAAGGTAGGGTGAAGCCAGCCCCGTTCCCCTTCCAGATTTTCTGCCTGTCTCTTTCCCCGAGGCTCGTGAAAGCGCCTCGTTCATGTTACGCCGGACGCCTCGTCAAGCATCGCTGCTCGAGAGGGAGACGTAAGCCATGGCCAGCCTCCCCAAACAGCGTGATGTGCGCCTGTTCATTCTTCCAAGTGTAATTCATGGCGTAGGAAGCTGAGCCTGAAGGCAACAAACAGAAGGTACATGTCCTGTATTCAACAGTCAGCACATATAGGTGTGTTGATGTGCAACCCTGGAGCTTATCCAGCTTTCACAGGCCATACAACACGCTGCTGGGGCTCCACTTTAGCGGACCTGTTGGTAAGTATTTCAACCTCTTTCCTTGGCCAGATTATAATGCACCATGTTTATCAATGATGGGCGGCGTGTTCTGATCTGGGGCTGGGAGGCACGAAGAAACCAGGGGGGAGCCCAGGTATGTGAAGTGCGCAGATGTTGTTGCTGCCTTGGGAAACCCAGGATTCATTGCCCTTGTTACATTCAGATATGTTGAAGCAGGCTGAGAATTAAGTACTATACATGGAAGGGGGCTGATTTGTCTTTGATATGGTTGCTGCCTATGATGATGAATATTGTTGCGGGCACAACAGAGTGCACAATGGGCTTACAGCATTGCGTAAGAGGCATGAATCTCACCAGGACACCTTCTACGGGCTCACAACAACATCACAATAACGATTACCAAAGTGCTTGCTGCCACACCACTGCCACATCACTCCCCACCACCCCAACACACCTACCACTGTTACGCCGTTGTTAGCAGTGCCACGATTGCATAGCAATACCAACATTCCTGTCGTTAGCATGGAGGACCACCAGGTGCATCGTGTGCGCATACCCATGTGACAGATATTATAGACTCCCACCAGGAGCAACGTCCACCACCATGAGTCTCGCCTGTTGGTGTAACTGCTGGCAGTGTCCCTACAACTCAGTATGGAATCTGCCATTAACGATAACGCCAGGCCCTGCACCATTGCTGCCACAATCTGCCATATTGACTTCGCCCATCGCAGCCTTGATCGTGATTGCAGCCACAAGTTCCTGCCGGCCCTCTTCATCTCTTCTATCGTAGCACCAGAAACTGGGGCCACATTTAGCAGCATCGGCAGCTGACATAGCTGGCACCTGGCACAACAGATAATGCCAGTAGTATCAAAGAAGGCACCCTACTGCTCACCATTGCTATCAATCACTGGCATGATCAATCTGTCACTACCACTTGCCAGCACCACAGAATATCATGACCTGGTGTGTTGCCACGGAAATCTGAATGGAGAGCTTTCACCACAAGCCCACCCCAATGAGTTGGTTTGCACACTACACCACTGTTGGCTGTACCGTGCCACCTGCCACATAAATTTCCCTTCCATCATGCAGCAGTAGCAACATAACCTCAAGGCTAGACCATAACGTCTATCTGCATAACGATAGCCTTCATGATCGCTGCCTCGTGCCACTGGCCATACTACTGCCATCTGCATTACTTTCTACCACATGTGCCACTCTCTTCTGCATCACTAGATCCCACTACTGCTGCCTGACCTGCCTGCTGCCAGCACCTTCGCTGGCATCTGCTCATGGCATGCCCATGGCCACATCCTCCATCTGCCGTGCATAGCCCATGCTTCACTAGGATTGGTAGTCCAGGGTGCACGATGAACAACACATAAAAAAATGCCCATGCACCTTTAGAAGATTGTTTGGCATGCGAGCTAGCTGGCTAGTTAATGTGCTAGAGATGTTAGATAGCAACTGCAAGCAAATGTAGTGTGCAGCCATGTTTGCTTCGAACCACTATTTGACTTGCCAACTAGTTGCTCTCTCTCAACACGCCCCACCATTGGAATGTTGGTAGTTAATACTATTGATGTATCAAAGAGACAACTGTTCATGTATTTCCATGATGAAGTGCATGCCACATGTATGGGTGGAGATAACCAAGTTGGAGTTCAACCTTACCTCAGCTCGTACTGTTATGGGGTATGAACTTGTAAGGAAATATTATATGATGTTGGCTGCTGTCACGTGTCACTGTGACACATCGTCATCTGTGGTGTGACTGAGGTAATACTTGGCAATCATGTTCAGCATGCTCTATTTAAATTGCATTAAAAATTTCAGCTCTGTCTGAACTCATTTGCGCTACCTGTGGTGCATTATATATCCAAATTTTGCGCGAGAGTGACGCGTGACAGCAGAATCATGTAACTAGTTGGTGTTCAATCAAGGTGCAACTTTGCAGCCAGCCTGCAGATGTTGCAAGTAAAGTGTTTGCTTACTTCCAGCTTAATCTGAGCTCATTTGCACTGTTGGGTGCATTTAATGATCCATAAAATGCTCCAAATGACCGTATTTGTGACGGTTGACAGCATAATTTCTGGCCATCCCATCTCTATTTCGGGTGCAACTTAGTACTTGAGCTGCATATGTTATATTTAATGTGTCTGCCCATTTCCAGGTCAAAACGACATTAATTGTGTTGTTTGTGGAATTAATTATGAATAAAACTGGCAATTTCGGCGTTTTTTATGCTTTTGGACGTCACCATTCTGTGAGCACCAAGTGGCCAACCAAGGTGTGACTTGGCACAGTAAATCTGGGTACCATGGAGAAGCCAGCCACCAAGTTTGACCATCATCCGAATATTAGTGCAGCTAGGAGGAGTAAGATGGGTGTTTTTTGGCACTTTCAGACCGTTGTGTTGGTATTGCTAGCTTTAATGTGGGCACCCTCCCTGCAGATATCCTTCTACCAGCAGCGGCACCCCAGCGCGTCAACGCGTCGACGAGGAGCTGATTGCCTTGTGCACCGGCAACCAGATGATTGGCCGTCCTCGGAGTACGTCCAGGAGCATCGGCGCACCGTCGACCCACAGCAAGGGGTCGACGACCTCCGCGCAGGCTGGCGCTTCCACTACGGTGGCGGCGCCGCGCCGGGCCCAGGCGGTGTGCCGGGCCTCCTGTGCTCACCGGCAGCATCAGCATTCCGTCAGCCCACCTTCGGAGGGTTCCTGGCCAGTCCATCGTGCTGAGAAGTCCCCGCGTGCACATGCTAGCTAGTAGTGGCCACTTTAATTTGCGGCCACTGAAGGGCATTCTCACCATACGCTCATTGCACCGTTGTCGTGGGCTATGCGCCACATGCAGGTCGAGACCGGCCAGGGTTGGGCCGAATTAACCGGTTTTGGGGTGGCGGAACGGAAGCGGAACAGAACGGGGAATTTTGGACGGAACTCAGGATCGGAATCGGAACGGCCGTTCCGCAGCTAGGCGGAACGGAATCCGCCGGCACACGGAACGGAATTGCGGAAAATTGCTATTCAAAACGAGATTCTCCATATTTCTGGCCTGCGCTAATTAATTTTAAGTGAGAAAAATATTTCTCATATTGAGTGAGACAACTAACTTCTCATATTAAGTGAGGTGGCTGTATGATTGGGACGAGAAAAAGCTGACGGCGGCATGGCTGACGGCGGTGCTCAGATCTTTTGCGTCTGAGCCTCTAATTCAGTCAGATCACTTGCATTCGATGCGCCTTAATTTTAAGACGCACTCGCCAGTATAATCGGTTACGGCTGAAACGCATGGTATCGAAAAAGTTACGCACGTGACAAGCAGCACTAATATCATGACTCCAAAAGCAAATTAACGAGGTTTTGAAAAGGTACTTTCCGGCTCCCAGCCCAACCCACTAGCAATCGTCCTTGCCCAGCTGTCTGGTCCGGGCCCACAAAGCCATCGCCAGCAAACCGATTGCCGGGCGCCTCACCCGAGCCCAAGAAACCCTGCCACGAACACAAATGGTGAAATTACCTACTAGGCTACGAACGCTTTTCTTTCACCAACCGGGCTGGCACTGACCAAGGAAGAATGCGCCGCCGGCGCATTCGGAAATAGTCCAGTCCTTAGCACAGGAACGTAAGCTCAGTGGGCCCGCTGGGCCCATCCCCGCCGGCGATCTGGAGGGTGGTCCCACGCGGAATGGGGTCATTTTTTGCGCATTTTGCAAGAAAAAAACGCTAGTTTCAATCGTCCGATCGCGTTTTTTCGCGCGAATTTGGCGTCCGATCGCGTATTTTCGAGCTAATTTGGTGTCATAATGCTTAATTCATGTCAATTTGAGCGTACATTCCACATCGAGAGGCTTGAAATTTAGTAAAACATGTCAATCTAAGGGTATATTTCACATGGAGAGACTCGACAACAACCTAAACTTCGAATCTAAAACAATAGGACGAGCACTGCCAACCACATGGAGCGCTCATCATTTCCCCTCAACTTTTTTCCTGTGGGGGAGGACGGAGGGAAGTTGAAGAGGCAGTTGTACTGGATGCCGCTAGACTACGTGATAAAGGTGGCAGAGCTGACGGACAGCAAGAGGAGGAAGTCGAAAACGCAAGAGCAGATTGCGGAAGCGAAATTACGGATAAGGCCCTCAAAAAATTAAGTGCGACTGACGACCCTCCTATTGGTGTCGTATCCAGACATCTGCCCATAAAGCATCACGTCTTCTAACTTTGCATACATTGGATTCTCCGGATCCTTGTTCCCTGCCTTCATAACGGCAGAAGTCCACCCATCAGACCAAAAGGCCTCTCGTGCTCCAAAGTCTTTTTCCCCGTCCATAGTTGTCTCACTTAATAAGTCTCATTTCCAACGTGGGCTTCTCATCACCCTCATTGCCCGCCCCCTTAGCCTCTCTTCCGCCCCCTTAGCCTTCCCTCCGGAAGTGTCAGCATGTTGAGCCGCTGGTCCGAAGTCCACCGCCACATTTGCCAAGTGTAGGATCCGCTCCACATCCTCCTTACCTGCGCGCATACCGATCAACCCATCAACGAGTGACTAAAATCGAGTTATTAGAAGAAGAGGGATTGCCAAAGTTTGGATATCAAGTGAGGACACAATCCACTCGCAGAAATTTTAGATTACCCTTCTTATAATTTACCCTTGTTGTCTTTGCACATGGTGCGGTTCGTCCTTCAACCTCTCCTCGCAGATAGACCCGGGCTGGCATAATCTTACTACGTACTCAAGGCACGGAAAGTTGGGGGGGCAAAAGTGAAAGTTCCTGAGAGCCGACATGAAGATTCAAGGGTCGGCGGAGGAATCGGGAAGTCGTCCGTCAAATACGGTAAGCAGAGATTCTTAATACCTGGAATCGTCTTTTCGACGCACACCAAACCCGTAAAGGAAGGTTGACCTGCGTTGGATACGTCCGATTTCTGAAATCCTGGACACGGGGGCAACTAGCCAACTACACGAAAACTCACGAAAATCGGTGTCAAATGCCTGGGCAGCAACCCAGAATTACTGCTTGATCAGGCATTTTTTTTTTTGAGAGTTTTATCGAGACAAATGAAAAAGACAATCCGAGCGTTATCCGTTCCTCGCTGCCAGATTCTACTGGATTCCATGCGCTGACTCGCGTTGACCAAGCTTTATTCTTTGGGTTATCGGCTTCCCAACTTTCCGTGTACTAGACTGGGCCTAAGCCTAAACATAGTACTGCTGGTTGTCTCCTTGATAGTACCACCGATACTAAATATATCCGGCCCTCGGCCACTACAGATTCTCTGCTGCCCATGTGCGGCGTGAGACACAACAACAACAACAACAAGCCTAAACAGTACGGCGTCCAGGTCCGCGCCGACCCAGGGGCCCGCTAGCCCTCCAGGTCCACGCAGTCCTCCCGGAGCCGCGGGCAACACTCCTTAAAAGAACTTCCGCAGGTACTTACTTACTCCTTAAAGAAGCCGGCGGTAAGGGTCCCCAAGGCCCCGAACTCCAAGACGAAGGGCACCACACGGTGGTGCCCGACATCGCCTTAGGCCGTGGGCTTGGCCCGCTCAACCCGATCCGCCGGGTAGCCCGGCCGCCGCCTGGGATGCACCAACTGAACCATGCGCACATGGCTAAGAGCCAAGGGGCGAGCCACAGAAACGTCAATGAGCAAGTGCCGGCTGTCTTATATATTTGAAACATTAAGGAGACAACCACATGGCAGCAAGTATCACGGTTTTCCATATACACCGTTTCCATCCATCCATCGATCCATCGGGGTTAACCCGTGTTTTTTTACAACGCGATACATCGCGTTGTAGGGTTAGAACGCGATGTATCGCGTTGTAATCTGACACGTGGCAAACCTATTAAACATGCGATTTTTGGTCTGAAACTTTCAAGATAGGTCAGAAACATCTCATAGAATTCAAGAAAAAATCCTGGTATTTTTGGTATTTTTTTTGTGACAGCTGCAAACAAATATGTACCACTGAAATCAGGCATTTTCGCGGGACGAAGGTGAAGACGACGGCGATGGCGGCAGGTAGATCTCGCCAGTTTTCGCGCGAATTTCAGTGGCTGTTGGGTGGCACGACCATGATGATGCGTTCAAAGGTTGATTATTAGGTTTCTACGAGTTTGTTGAGGTACTGGGGCAAAGGAAACGTAGTTTTTTCCAGTTTCTCACCCAACTTTCATGCGGAAACCCTCAGTGGAAACCGGCATACATATTATTACGTCAAGACTCGGGTCTGCTGCGGCACCATGCTTGGTATTTCCATGGTGTTTCGACTTCTTAACACATGTTTATTCATTCCGAACGTCCGGACTCTCGGCTAAACCGAGAATTGTGCAGACTTTTATTGGGTAGCGCCGGGCATGATGGTGCCTGCAAATAGCGTAAGGCGTGACCGTGGCTATTGCTACGGTATGCTGTATTTTCCTGGAAATGGCCTCTGCCACCGGCTCAATAGTGCTTGCAGGCGTAAGTATATCGTGTTTCTACCTAGTTTCTGCCAGTTTTCCACTTATTTCTACCGACCTCTGCCCAGCCTCTCTAAGACCGCCATCCTACTCGACGTTGCTTGCATGTCAGCCATAGCAGGTTGCAGTTGTGCAGTATTTAGGTGCTGTATACGTCGTCAAGCCGTGCATATATCGTGGGGATTGGATGTTGATGGTTTATACTGCGTTGATTGTGCAAGAAGACCAGCTAGGTGCCCATAATCATGGTGTATAATCATGTGTTGTTAGCATCTTGCCACCATTTGCTAGCATGCATTCCAGCGTCATCTTTGCCTGCATGTAAGCTCATGAATGGATCACTCAACCTATCCAAGCCTTGCATTACACGTGCCTCTTTCTTTCAGTATTGCACGCGTTATGGAATGAAAACCCAGCACCTCCGTTCCCACGAGGCATGTGCTCAACACGTTGTGAAAGTGGATGATGCTTTGGCTATGGCTGCCTGATTCAGTCATATTAGGTCATCCAGTCATGATGTTTGATGCATGTTTGATGCTGTATAACTTATACAACACCTATTTTCAACGTTTTGACCCTCCAAGCTCACTATGGCCCCGTTTATGGGGCTCATGTCGTTGCGTCATGTTGTGAAGGGCTCTCATTTTTCCCACTGCGTTGTACTGCGTTGTAATTGTGATGCTAATGAAAAATAGCTCCAGTGGCCCAATGGGCCTGAGTTTTGTTTCACAGAGCCTGCATATGTTGCCCATAGCTCGTGCAAGAAGCCAGATTTTTTTCATGAACCATTTGTGAATAAGCACATGACTTGTGACCTAGGGTCAAGAAATCGCGGTCATGGTCAGACCCCCCTGTATTCAAACCAGTGTACATATCTCTCTAATGAATAAGCATTTTGTAGGTCTGAGTAGCTCAAAAAATCCTTTGATTTATGGGCTTTCAGGAAAGTATATACATGACCATGAAAAAAAATTTTCCTTAGGTGCTATACGCGTTCTAAAAAAAGCTTACAACGCTATATATCGCGTTCTAATTAAAAAAACACGGGTTAATGCTCCGTGACTCCCCAACGGGAGCACAAGTCTAATTAATTAATTAGTATACATCCTTTCCCGTTCATCACAACCCTCAAACTTGTACTTCTGGACTCGCCAAATCAATCAACGAGCGTCGCCCATAAAAAAGCACGACAAGGTATGACACTCCCAACATCCGACTTCAACTGTAAAATGCACGATTCGGCAATCTTCAAAACATGAAAAATGTAGTCCTCCTTGACACTGTTCCCGATTAGGGATCACGCTATGGCTTCCAACATCGCAATGTGGTCCAGCCAGTTATCTGTGTAAGCTACACTCTCGCACAACTTAATTTGCGCGCCGACGGCACCCGCACCCGCCATCTCAACACATAGCAAGCACTTAGTATGGCAAGCGGATTATGGCCTTATCCACTTAATAGCCCGCCTCACCCTTCAAAAGTTTCATTACCGTCAATGTCTCGGGCTGCACATAACACAACAAAAACACAGTCACGCATACCGTCGTCAAGCACCTGTAGTCTACGACGCGTCGCTCGAAAACATTTACAAAAAATGATGCAAAGCAACGGAGGCATTTCGAAAGTATTCGACGAATCAAGTACCCCCGCACAAAAGCATGTTTCACAACCTCGAATTGGGGAGGGGTCTCGCTGCAGCTAGACCCTTCCGTGAACGCAAAAAATAAACATCGAATAAGTGGGAGGTCTTCCTGCAACTAGACCCCTCAAATCATACAAAGATGAAACATTGAAGTTGGGAGGGGTCTAGCTGCAGCTAGACCCTTACAGGAATGCGAAAAAACAACCAATAATTGGGAGGGTCTACCTGCAGCTAGACCCTTACATGCAATCAAAAAGGATGAAACCTTGGAAGTTGGGTGGGGTCTAGCTGCAGCTAGACCCTTACAGGAATGCGAAAAAACAACCAATAATTGGGAGGGTCTACCTGCAGCTAGACCCTTACATGCAATCAAAAAGGATGAAACCAGGGAAGTTGGGAGGGGTCTAGCTGCAGCTAGACCCTTACAAGAATGCGAAAAAACAACCAATAATTGGGAGGGTCTACCTGCAGCTAGACCCTTACATGCAATCAAAAAGGATGAAACCTGGGAAGTTGGGAGGGGTCTAGCTGCAGCTAGACCCTTACAGGAATTCGAGAACTTTATCACAAATGAGTAACATCGTCTCTCTGCAAAGAGACCCTTGCCAAACATGCAAGGACTGGCGTGGGTGTGCTGGGTGGGATGCGTGGGTGTGGTGGGCATGTGTGCGTGGGTGTGGTGGTGGGCTAGCATGTGTGCGTGGGTGTGGTGGGTGGCTGGCATGCGTGCGTGGGTGTGGTGGGTGGGTGGCATGCGTGCGTGGGTGTGGTGGGTGCCTGGCATGCGTGCATGGGTGTGATGGGTGGCTGGCCTGCGTGCGTGGGTGTGGTGGGTGGCTGGCATGCGTGCGTGAATGTGGTGGTGGGCTAGCATGCGCGCGTGGATGTGGTGGTGGGCTGGCCTGCGTGCGTGGGTGTCTGGGGTGGCTGGCATGCGTGCGTGGGTGTGGTGGGTGGCTGGCATGCGTGCGTGAATGTGGTGGTGGGCTAGCATGCGTGCGTGGGTGTGGTGGATGGCTGGCATGCGTGCGTGGGTGTGGTGAATGGCTGGCATGCATGTGTGGGTGTGGTGGTGGGCTAGCATACGTGCGTGGGTGTCGCGGGTGGCTGGCATGCGTGCATGGGTGTGGTGGGTGGCATGCTTGCGTGCGTGGGTGTGGTGGATGGCTGCCATGCGTGCGTGGGTGTGGTGGATGCGTGCATGGGTGTGGTGGGTGGCTGGCATGCGTGCGTGGGTGTGGTGGATGCGTGGCATGCCTGTGTGGGTGTGGTGGTGGGCTGGCATGCGTGCGTGTGGTGGTGGGCTGGCATGCATGCGTGGGGTGTGTGTGGTGGCTGGCAGGCCTGTGTGCGTGGGTGTGGTGGTGGATGCATGGCATGCGTGCGTGGGTGTGGTGGATGGCTGGCATGCGTGCGTGGGTGTGGTGGTGGGCTGGCATGCGTGCGTGGGTGTGTTGGATGGGTAGCATGCGTGCGTGGGTGTGGTGGGTGGCTGGCCTGCGTGCGTGGGTGTGGTGGATGGCTGGCTTGCGTGCGTGGGTGTGGTGGATGTGTGCGTGGGTGTGGTGGGTGGCTGGCATACGTGCGTGGGTGTGGTGGGTGGCTGGCATGCGTGCATGGGTGTGGTGGGTGGCTGGCATGCGTGCGTGGGTGTGGTGGGTGGCTGGCATGCGTGCGTGGGTGTGTTGGATGGGTGGCATGCGTGCGTGGGTGTGTTGGATGGGTGGCATGCGTGCGTGGGTGTGTCGGATGGGTGGCATGTGTGCGTGGGTGTGGTGGTGGATGCGTGGCATGCGGGAAGTGACGCAACGAATGTTATGGCCGAGCAAACTGGGCCTCCTTGCCCGTGGCTGACGGAAATACAATTCAAACAGACGGCCTCAAAGCATAGTAATGAATGCAACGACGTTCAAAAGCGTCCCAGATCGACATGAAAAGAAACCGAGCGCTAAAGCCGGTAGAATACATGCATGGCGGGACATGATGTATTGGAAAAGCCTGGTTGCCTCCGTATCCGCTCCTGACGTGAACAAATGGAAAGAGACCGCCTGGAAGCCAACATATGCATGCGCCACTGTTCCGAAGCCCAGCAAACACGAACAGAGCTTACCCAGGCGTCATTCCGGGTGCCACCATCTTACCCTGACAGTCGTCATCCTAGCAACCTCTAGCAGAGCTTACGGCCCCCACAGTCCAGGAGTTTCCATGACCCATCATAACGTACCTCAGCATCGGTGACTTTAAAACCACGCTTCTAAGCGTACAAGAATACCACTAGCTTTCCTGTAACAAACATGACCAACTGAGCACGTCGCTGTCGACAGCCATACCATTTGTCCAGCGGCCATTTGCGACGCGATGCAATTGATGTGCATTATTTTGCTGGGCCCGTGGGCCACATCGCCGTCAACGGCTCAACGCTGCGCTCTGGTGGGTCTTCACGTGTGGACGTCAGCCTTCAAGTGTCGTCCAATCTGCTTTCTCGGTTTCGAAAAATTTGGTCGAGACGATTGCCATCGGCGCCGCGCTTCCACTTTCCGGCGACTGCGAGGATGCCACGTTACCGTTTTCTACCCTTTTACAGCCGTACGCTTTGCGACCGTTTTCATTACTAGTGTTCCTTTGGAATACGACATTATTAGTAACCGAGCAAGAAGATTGGACGACACTCGAGGGCTGACGGTTCACACGTAAAAACTCAAAGCGCAGCGTTGAGCCGTTGACGGCGATGATTGTGGCCCACGGGCCCAACAAAATGATGCACATCACAATTCTAACAAAAACCAGCAGCCTACCTATTACCTACCCAACCCTAATTGCATCACGCTGCAAATGGCCACGGGATTACGGTATGGCTGTCGATAGGAAAGTGTTCAGTTCGTCATGCCGTTGGGAAAGCTAGCTCTCTTTTTGTGCGCTTAGGAGCGCGGTTTTAAAATCACCGATGCTTAGGTACGTAATGATGGGTCATGCAAGCTCCTGGACTGTGGGGGCCGTAAGCTCTTGGAGAGGTTGCTGGGATGACGACTGTCAGGGTAAGACGGTGGCACCCGGAATGACGCCTGGGTAAGCTGCATTTTTGTTTTCTGGGCTTTGGAACGGTGTCGCCTGCATATGTTGGCTTCCAGGCGGTCTCTTTCCATTTGTTCACGTCAGGAGCGGATACGAAGGCAACCAGGCTTTTCCAATACATCATGCCCCGCCATGCATATATTCCGATATGCATATATTCCACTGTATTTTGCGCTCGGTTTCGTTTTATTTCGATTTGGGACGCTTTTGAACGTCGTTGCATGCATTACCATGCTTCGAGGCCGTCTGTTTGAGGTGTGTTTCCGTCAGCAACGGGAAAGGAGGCCCAGTTTGCTCGGCCATAACATTCGTTGCGTCACTTCCCGCAAGGCAGGTATGACTCCCGCTCTTTGTTTATGTATTTCGATTATGGACAACGCCTTTTTATTCTCTTACCAGCAACCGGGCAGTGTTTTTCCGTTGTGTTTCGGTCAGCAACGCTTACCGAGCATCTCTGGTGCGTTATTCCCTGTCACGCAGATATTCCTTCGTTCTTCTAACTGGGGTCTGTTGTATTTCGATTGTAAGTTTTATGAAATTCCCATCAACTGATTTGTTGGCATATTTTGGCTGTTGCACTTACTGCATGCAACTTTGGATAGGCAACGATTAATAGCTATTATATATTATGTTTGGTAACTATATGTCCTTTTTAAAACTATATTATTCTCAGTATATAAACGCCAGCCCCCCCAACACACCCAGGCACGCATGCCACCCATCCAACACACCCACGCACGCATGCCAGCCACCCACCACACCCACACACGCATGCCAGCCACCCACCACACCCACGCACGCATGCCAGCCACCCACCACCCCCACGCACGCATGCCAGCCACCCACCACACCCACGCACGCATGCCAGCCACCCACCACACCCACGCACGCATGCCAGCCACCCACCACACCCACGCACGCATGCCAGCCCACCACCACACCCACACACGCATGCCAGCCATCCATTACACCCATGCACGCATGCCAGCCATCCAACACACCCACGCGCGCATGCCAGCCCACCACCACACCCACGCACGCATGCCAGCCCAACACCACATCCACGCATGCATGCCAGCCACCCACGCACGCATGCCAGCCACCCACCACACCCATGCACGCATGCCACCCATCCACCACACCCACGCACGCATGCCAGCCATCCACCACACCCACGCACGCATGCCAGCCCACCACCACACCCACGCACGCATGCTAGCCCACCACCACATTCACGCACGCATCCCAGCCACCCACCACAACCAGGCACGCATGCCAGGCACCCAACACACCCACGCACACATGCCAGGCACCCAACACATCCACTCACGCATGCCAGCCCACCACCACACTCACGCACGCATGCTAGCCCACCCGCGCACGCATGCCAGCCATCCACCGCACCCATGCACGCATGCCACGCATCCACCACACCCACGCACGCATGCCAGCCATCCACCACACCCACGCACGCATGCCAGCCCACCACCACACCCACGCACGCATGCTAGCCCACCACCACATTCACGCACGCATGCCAGCCACCCACCACAACCAGGCACGCATGCCAGGCACCCACCACACCCACGCACACATGCCAGGCACCCACCACATCCACGCACGCATGCCAGCCCACCACCACACTCACGCACGCATGCTAGCCCACCCGCGCACGCATGCCAGCCTTCCACCGCACCCACGCACGCATGCCACGCATCCACCACACCCACGCACGCCATGGCAGCCACCCACCACACGCACGCATCCACCACACCCACGCACGCATGCGACACACCCATGCCAGTCCTCACATGATTGGATTAGGTCTCTCTTCAGATCTGCTCCCATGAATTTGTGATAGAATTCTTGCCTTCGTTGAAGGGTCTACCTGCAGAGAGACCCCTCCCAACTTCCAAGGTTTCATCCTTTTTGATTGCTTGTAAGGGTCTAGCTGCAGGTAGACCCTCCCAATTATTGGTTGTTTTTTCGCATTCCTGTAAGGGTCTAGCTGCAGCTAGACCCCACCCAACTTCCAAGGTTTCATCCTTTTTGATTGCATGTAAGGGTCTAGCTGCAGGTAGACCCTCCCAATTATTGGTTGTTTTTTCGCATTCCTGTAAGGGTCTAGCTGCAGCTAGACCCCTCCCAACTTCCAAGGTTTCATCCTTTTTGATTGCATGTAAGGGTCTAGCTGCAGGTAGACCCTCCCAATTATTGGTTGTTTTTTCGCATTCCTGTAAGGGTCTAGCTGCAGCTAGACCCCTCCCAACTTCCAAGGTTTCATCCTTTTTGATTGCATGTAAGGGTATAGCTGCAGGTAGACCCTCCCAATTATTGGTTGTTTTTTCGCATTCCTGTAAGGGTCTAGCTGCAGCTAGACCCCTCCCAACTTCAATGTTTCATCTTTGTATGATTTGAGGGGTCTAGCTGCAGGAAGACCTCCCAGTTATTCGATGTTTATTTTTTGCGTTCACGGAAGGGTCTAGCTGCAGCGAGACCCCTCCCAACTTGGAGGTTGCGAAAAAATTGTTTCTCAGGTCTACATGATTCTTACGGATACTTTCGAAATTGCTCCATGGCTTTGTATCATTTGCTGCAGATGTCTTGGAACGATGCGTCCTATTATTCAAAGGCCAAGGCCACCAATGTTTCACCGCAAACAGTGAGCCCCCCGGGATCTCCGGATTAGGTGGGGAAGGTTCCAGAGGACGTTCCAGCCTTGCCTCCTCGTGCGTCCCCTCAGACGCATTAGGGGTCTGTCATGTCCGTTAGGTCTCCAGCTCCGGCCACACTGCCCGCATCGTTAATTTTGATTTAGCCGAAAGGCCCTTCGGAATTAGACGATAGCGTTTTATTAGCTGCAAGTGCTACTGTGCCCGTGCAAATAAATAATTAGTAGCTTGTTTTTTTTGTTAACGAACAACTCTTGAACTTGCTGCGCAACTTAATAATTCTTTGTTTGTTTGGTATAACCCAACGGAAGGGGGAGTTGAGGCACGCATGTTGAGAACGGGGAGGTTAAGTGTGAAGTTGCACACACCATATGGTAGAATCGATGTTGAGCAAGTGGGCGAGGGTCTAGCTGCAGAGAGTCCTCAATTGCAATTATTTTCGTTTCGCTTTGTGCAAGTATTCCAATTGGAGTTGAATTCGGAAATATATACCTGCGCTGGTTGTCTCCTTGATAAGCCGACTCAGTACAGTCGAGTGTGATGGGATGGATGGCGCTTATTATCGAAGTCCTAGTGACAGGGGTATGTGGGCACCACGGCCCGAATCTGGGGTACTGTGAATGCCTCCCACCGGCTTGGGGGTGTCACACGCGGAGCCCCCACTGGCTTGGGGGTGGTCTCCTTCATTACTAATTGCCACCTATCCTTGCGAACAATTGGCCCCCAGATTACAGACACATCGATGGATTACGACACTACTTTGCAATACTCGTCGCAAATGAGGGACGTCTTGAAGTCACATGTGACGGGATGGGCCGCGGCAACAGGGGTTATAATTTTGCTGCTGTTGTTCGAAGGGGCGCACTTTGACATGTATTTTCTACACTTTGACATGTATGCTCGGTTTCTTTCAAAGCACACCTAGTCAATGTTTGCGGTGCATGGTTCACGCACGAGATGAAGGAGCAAGAGGTGGCCCGGAACGAGGGTGAGTAAAGGTGAGTCGTTTTTTGTTGAATTGAGGGAATTACTATTCTATGCGGTCAAGATAGAGCCATCAGGTTTCTTCCTAGTATTCTGATCCTAGTATTGTTGGTGATGGTTGTTGTGAAGCCTCTTTTTGCAGCGCGACCTTGATTTTATTATTTAAGTTATGTAAATGATATAGGCAACGGACGAACTGAAGTGCACGCGATAGCAGGAACGGTAGTAGTCTGAAAGACTTCGACAATTTCCGTCATCAGGTTGTCCCCGCACCTTTTTGTAGGCACATTGCCTTGTCAATTAGTACATGCAAATATATCAAAGAGACAACCAGCGCAGGCCAGAAATCGGGAGAATCCGGACCATGGTAGCTCGAGCCTGCCGTTATCTTTTCCGCGTTTTCGAGTCGTTCAGGATGATGAAGATGAATGGTGATGGAAATGTGTATCCTTGTGCATTGAAATTATGGCTGGCTTACGTGTGGAGCGACTAGATGACCTAGACGGTGGGGCCGGAAACAGCATGCTTGATCAGGGCGTGTGTTTCTAGCCTAACTGGCCGGGAGTGTCTAGTGGTGAGCACCATTGCTGCGATCGCTCTCCCACCATTTACGAGGAAATACCCGCAAATGGAAAACCACTGAAAAGGTCTAGCTAGTCAGTCATCACGTTAGCCATGCCATGATTCCAAACGTCCAAGAACTGCACACGGTGCAAAGGCAAAAAGCCGGAGGACAGCACTTTCAAATGTGCGGCGGGAACCAAAAGCCCGCGGATGCCAGAAAACATCGTGTTGCGGCAGCGACGCGACGATGTGGACAACGAATCCAGTGCCAAGCTCGGAACGGCCGCAAAGGAGATCTGGCATCACAGGGTTCAGATGTGCGGAGATACTATGCGATCCAGCCGGTCCACGACCTGTTTGTAGAGCTTGTGCCAAGGGGCAGCACCGAACAGATGTGGGTGACGTTGCAAAAAACATCGGACTTGACGGAGCATAATGGCTCGGTCATAGTCTTTGACCAATAAACGCTGCAAGAGTTCAACAAGAGTCGTGATGAAATCAACACGATAAGAACAAAGACGGGAAAAACGATGTAACTGAGAAAGAACAACACCATATTTTGCTGTGTGGGAAAGGAGACTGTGAATATCGGGGTAACGAATAAAAGGAATTTGCTGGTATTTAGGATCCTTGCGCTTATCATAGATAGCCGTACGCCAGCCCTTCTTGTTATGGGTAATGTTAAGATCGAGGTAATTGCAATGAGTATCCTCCGACGTGAGCTTTAATGTGAGGGACGCTTGCGGGTAGATGCCAGGCAGACCAGCGGTGATATACAAATGGGTTGCGAAATCAGGGTTGTCGAAAGCGATGACATCATCAATGTATCGACATGTATGGATAAAACGCCTGATGAGAACATCATCGTTTGAGGCAATGAGATTCTCCATGAATGCAAGCTCATAAGTGTATAGATAGAGGTTTGCAAGGAGCCCGGCACAGTTAGTGCCCATAGGGATGCCGATAGCTTGTTGGTATACATTGCCCGCAAAACAGATGAAGGTGTTATCAACAAGATAAGAGATCCAATGGACAAGGTCAGCCTTCGTGATAATATAATTATAACCATCCCGCACGATAGCACCTGCCGCGATCCCTGAGAGCCACGTTGCCGTGGGCTTGGTCTGAGAAACACGCACGTGCAGGTGGTTGCGCCCGTGAGGCCTACGTGCATACAGACGAGTAAGGAGGCTATCTAAACGAGCTTTCAAATCGTGCAAATCTAGTGTGGTATATAGAGTGGTGAAATCATAGGTGGCTATGGGCATAGGTATACGTTTCTCTGCTGCTGTCTTAGAACGGCTAAGGGCGGCAAGGCGTAGGCGTACTTGGGCTGAGTCTATGACGATCCAACTACCAGCGCATTCATACCCGGCATTCGACAGCACCTCCACCCATAATGCATTGGCTTCGGGGAGAAGAGCATTCAAAGCATGGCAGATGAGTTTCGAGAGAGGCATCAGTGGGGCTGAATGCGACGCAGCAATGGTGCGCAAAGCAACAGGAGTTTTGTGCAGCTTAAGAGTGAGATACAGATATGGGAACGTAGTGGTGGTGGCGCGTCGCTGCCGCTTAAGGAATGCCCGAGCAAAAATGTTTTGGCTGTGCAGAAAAGCCCGATGAGCAGCGGTGATACTGGCGGTGGACTGTGCACGCTGAACATAGGTAGGGCTGGACGCCAACTCGTGTTGCAAAGTAGCAAGGTAGTGCTTCTTGCATATGAAAGCAAAGTTGTTGGCACTCTTGTCAACACACGTGATGATAAAGTCCTGCTTGAAGTGGTCAAGAAGTGCTTTATCTGTGGTGTTGAGCCAGGTGGTGCGGTGGACCTGCTGGAGACGGTAATCAAGCCTGGTGAGACGTGCATTGCATTCGTGAATGACGGCGCGAAACCACGGTTCCATGGCAAGGGGAGCAAGCTGTAGGTCCGTGCTCATGGCATTGCAAAATTTGCGCAGTGATGTGGAGAGCAGTGCATTCACCTCTTTGGCACACGTGCGCTGGACCCACGGCCGAAACTTGGTGCCTTTGGCAAAAAGGTCTACAAGCGTGTGGCTCGGCAGGATGCTGAGGTCAGCGGTCATGACGTGCTGTGAGGTGGGATCAAGGTACTTGAAATACCGTTGTTGTTGGCAGGGGCAGGGCCCTGCCAAGATGGTGGCCAGCTCGGTGGGCGTTGTATCGCGGCTGACCTTCCCGTTGCTGAAAACCATTTGTCCCAAGGTGGGAGAGTAATGCCAGGCGGCAATGGGAGTGCCGAAAGTGTTGCGCACCACGAGCGGCATCGCAGCCTGCACTTGCGGCAAATGCAGAATGTGTGGCAAACACAGCTCATCCATCGCAGCATGAATGAAAGGTGAGATCAGCAAACGGCGCGGACGCAGTGCATCTGCATTCCCATTGACACGGTGCCGAATGATACGTGAGAGAAGGCCTCGCAGACTAGTGGCATGGGAGCGGGGGACTTGCAGATCAGCTGGGGAGCACGACCCGACGGCAATGTGTAAGCTGGTAAGCTTCTTCAAGCTGCAGGCTTCGAGATAGGATGCATGAAAGTTGCCGCGTTGCATAAGCCGAGACATGTGACGTAAGCAGCGGAGACTGGTGGA
This sequence comes from Mesostigma viride, assembly GCA_009746045.1. NCBI lineage: Eukaryota > Viridiplantae > Streptophyta > Mesostigmatophyceae > Mesostigmatales > Mesostigmataceae > Mesostigma > Mesostigma viride. The sequence continues at coordinate 3,287,300 of RPFO01000253.1, forward strand.
GTAAAGGGAAGGATCGGTGGACACATGTGTGGAAGGTGGAGGGGCCGGGGTGACGCTGGGGGGATAGGGGCGATATGGGTGGAGATTGTGCTTCAGACGCCAGGCACGGATGAACATAAGAGGGCGGGGACGGAGGGGAGGCGGGCGGCGGCGAGACCGAGCTTTGAAACTCTTGCCTTCAATGCAAAAACCGTGGGGCAGAAATGCATGTAACATTCGTTTCCAAAACGTTTCCCGATGCCCTGCGGCTTTGCGAAAAGCGGCGCCGGTAAAGGTGCCGGGGACATGTTCCAAGGGGACGACTCGCCAATCCCACCACCCGTATTGGGCCATGGCGCCATGTAGGGGGGTGTCGTCGTTGGCGGCAGGGCGGCCAATATGAAGGCGGCGTGCCGCTCGGACATGTTCCTGAAAACGCGTCCAGGCATCCCGTTGCGTCTGGCCAACGTAGATACGCTGAGGGTACCTGCGGTTGTAAATGGCATAAATGACGCGATGGGTGCTTACGGGGTGTGGGCGAGTGGAGTTGGTAAGCGACAAATGCGTGCGCTGTAAGCGCCGGAGGCGACGTAGAGTATGGTCATCCTTGCAGTGATGGTTATGGCGCGTGTTGATGCGACAACGCTTCCGCCATGCCTGTGAGGAGATACGATAGGGGAACTGCCGAGAAATAGCAGTGTACTTCCGGTAATCAATGCCACTGGATTGCCGTATTCTGTGGAGGGTAAGAGCATGCCAGAAAGTCATAAGGTGTTTCATGATGATTCAGATGCACTGAGAGCTAAGACATCAAACAGAACCAGAGCGGAGCATATTGAGGTAAGTCAATATTCACTGCGTAACACCCGTTACGCGATAGCGGTGGTCCATGATGCATCTCCCCGGGGCAGGATGTGGCTAACAACACAGCTGAATGGACTCGGAACATGTGGATTCCCAGTGGGGGGGCCTTCCAATTGTCATACTTGACACCTCTTTCCTGTAACGAAAAGATTTCCCTTCTTCATGTTCCAGATGAGTCACCGTGCTCCTGCCTTTGTGTTTTTTTGGCGTTTGTAAAGAGATATGGGAGGGTAAACAAAAGCAAAGGCTGATATTGCCGTGTGGGGGGCCCGATCCTTGGTTAGTCTCTCAAGTGCCCACAGAAAAACACGAGAGTAGCACACACAGCGCGCAGCCCAGCCTAGCTCCCTCAGTAAAAGTAAAAGAAAAAGGACAAGAACAGCAAAACAAACGAGAACAAGAAAAAGAACAAAACACAGACACGTAGTGCAATGTGAGCGGAATGATGGAGGAAGGTGAGAGGGGGACATCGTATTGAATGTGTAGGCATTGAGGCAGCCGAAGCGTCCCATCCCCGGGTACATTCGTGGCTTTCAAAAAAGCCACAACCTGCGTGGAAGAGGAAAATGCAGGAACGATGAGTATGATCCTGAAAACGAGGTTGAGGAAACGCGGAGAGGAAATGCCGGCCGCTGAAACGATTCCGATGGAACTATGGGTTTCGCCGACATGAGGCGGTGCAGCTGACTATCTCTATGGTGTCGTGTGTGACCGGGAGTGCCGGTTCACGTGCGCACTCGTCGGACTAGCCCGACGACATGTGTGCTTGGTTGCCCACGGCTGAAATCCTCTTGCCCGTCATGCAAAGGCCACGCCTCCTAGCCGAAAACGAACTATATTCAACCAATCTAATATCAAAGAGACAACCAGCGCAGGCCAGAAATCGGGAGAATCCGGACCATGGTAGCTCGAGCCTGCCGTTATCTTTTCCGCGTTTTCGAGTCGTTCAGGATGATGAAGATGAATGGTGATGGAAATGTGTATCCTTGTGCATTGAAATTATGGCTGGCTTACGTGTGGAGCGACTAGATGACCTAGACGGTGGGGCCGGAAACAGCATGCTTGATCAGGGCGTGTGTTTCTAGCCTAACTGGCCGGGAGTGTCTAGTGGTGAGCACCATTGCTGCGATCGCTCTCCCACCATTTACGAGGAAATACCCGCAAATGGAAAACCACTGAAAAGGTCTAGCTAGTCAGTCATCACGTTAGCCATGCCATGATTCCCTGAATTGATAGTAAAAAGCTGCTAGCAGGCCATGGAGACGAATTGTATTAGTGCAGGCCACGCACGAATTTTGAAGTGGCCCGCCGAGCGGCTGTACAATTTTTCCCAGTGAGCGCGCTGCCAAGTGTACTTGTGGGCAAATTTTTAAGTGCCCCGTCACTTCGAGGTATTAAAAATTAGGCTACGGTACGAATTCAGCGAATTTCAGAGAATTTTCAGTCGAACGAAAGGAAGTGACGCCAACTGCCAAAAAGTTTCTGTTACGAATTTTCTAGTCCAACACTTGGCGCAAAAGGAAGTGACGGCCAAAACGTTTCCGCTACAAAAATTTCAGTCCCTGAGGCATGGGACAAAGTGCACGCGACAGCAGGAAAAGGTCAAGTTAAATAAAACTGGCGCAAAGTCCGGCCGGCGGAAAATTCGCTCGGCTGCAAAAAATTCGGCAAGAATTTCGGCGCAATGTCCGGTTTTCGGACGATTGAAACTAGCGTTTTTTTCTTGCAAAAATCTACCCCATTCCGCGTGGGACCACCCTGGAGGGGTTCCTCGCCAGGCCAGAGCTCAACCACCGCCTCGCTATCCTGTGCAGCTTCTTCCAGCTAACTGTTTTAGACATCGTCGCTAAGCTCCGCAACCGGCAGCCCGGCCTGCGCAGCCGGCAGCCACATCGGCTCCCTCCCTCTGCAAGGATGACATCCGAGCAGTGCTGGAGGAGCACGTCATGACCTGGCCGCTGGCCGAGAAGATGACATTGATGACCACGGCGCTCTTGAAACACGGTAGAGGCCAAGGTCTCCAATACGGAAACCAAGGTCGCCCTGTCACAAGCTCCAACCTCAGCTCACGGCGCTGCAGACCACGGCGCAGGCCTCCGCTGATGCACATGCCGCCCTTCTCTCCCGCCGGCCAGCTGGAGGAAAGTGCGGCGTGCTCATGAAGAAGCTTGAAGCCATTACCGCCCAGGCGCCCACATGCACCGAGGCGGCCTGGCCACACAGGTCCCAATGATAGCGCAGCAGACGGCCACCATCGCATCCCAGCCACCCCGCCGGCCGGGCGGCAGGATGCTGGCGACCCCCCGCCGCTCTCCCATGCGGACCTGCTGCGGTCAGCGACCGCCTCAACCACTGACGCCATCGCCACGAAACTCCAGGAGCTGGAGGACCACCGCCACGCCGAACAACGGGAGGCCACCAACCGCGCTCGCCGCGAATGCCGAGTCGGGTGCTGCGTCGATTCCCCCAGAAGCCAGGTGAGACGTCAACCACCCTTGCCGACGAGCTCAATTTGGAAGCGGAAGCCCCGTCCTCCCGGCGACTCGCTTCAAGCTCCTTGGCAGCCGGCTCGATCCCCTCTGATGGCCGACGACCTATCAATGTAAGTGACCCGCATTGGCCAGGCCTGGGCGGCCCTCCGCCGCCTTGACAACATGCTGAACATGTCGCTACCTGATTGAGCGGCGCAAGCGCATTATGTTCAAGCTGCCCTTGTCCTCAGCATCCTCCTTCATGGCTGCGAGGCGTGGACCCTGGACCAGGCGCTGCATGAGCAAGCAGCTTGACGGCACTGTCACTCGAATGCTCCGTCACATCCTCGGCGTCCGCTACCGGCCAATGAGCGCCGCACCCGGGCCGAGCTCTACTGCCAGCTCACCCTCTCAGCGTCACCCATGCATACCATCCGACACCGTCGCGCCTCCTCTTTGCCGGCCATCTTGAACCGCACAGACCAGGTGAACACCGATGTGGGCCCTGCCAGCGGCCGCTTATATAGGACCAGTTAATTGGCCAACCAGTGATCTAGACACCTCCTCCTATGGTGCCCAGGGTCCCCTTGTCCCGTCGCAACCCACTGCTGGCAGCTTGCGCGCGCCCCGCACCGACGCGACGCGACCCGGGCCTATGTAACACAACTGCTTGCATGAGGATGCAAGGCTTCTGGGACTATCTGTACTCCGCGCCCGCATGACAGACAAGGAGAAATGGGCTGCCGTCTGCGATAATCCCCTTCATGAGGGGCATGCTCCTGTTTTATCCCCACGGGCCCCGCGGCCCATTAATTGCTAGAATGCAGGGTAGAAGTCCGCAGGTGGAGGTTATTGCATGCTTCTCAGGATAGCCGCTACACTACTGCCTCGTCTGCATGCCATTACAGAACGAGATAAGCATAGTACTCCGTGGCATGCCCATGCGCATGACACGCAAGTACTTATTATTATGCCAATTGTTTAAAATAATACATATGTTCTAGTATGACGTTTCATACCTAGCAAAATTTTCACCACTTGAAAAATCGCATTCTTGGTGCAGATTTGCACAAGGGTTGAGTTTATCCGAAAATGTGGCCGCGATATGAATAATTAATTAATAGTTAAAATGTGACTGCGTCACCGGTCACGTGGGTGCCAGTACAAAGTAAAGGAACCTTAATTTGCGATGAATAATCTAGAATGAATCCCCAACGGAACATATCTTGAGACGAAAAGGAATGGTCAACTTGCACATTCCGTGGACAATGAGGCAGACATGGGGGGTCTAGCTAGGCCTCCCAGTGGTATGGAAACAGATGCAGGACAAGATGGCTTGGCTACCGGTCATGGAGGCGCCAACATGTCCCCTCCGATAGGGAAAGCATGCGTCACCCTACATGGACGCAACTGTGCAAAACCGGGCCCTGCCCTTAGACTAGACTAGGCAACTACTGTTCCAACCAATTTACTGGGTTTCCATAAATATAATATTCTCCGCAGCTCTCCAACAGGACGTGAAATTCATTCATGCCTATGCCCGCTGCACGTTATTGCTTGCCAGCCTGCACATCATTGGCGACATCCTCGGGCGTGTCTTGTTCGCTCAGCAGGCCTGCGGAGGACTCCTCCAGGAACTTGGAGGCTTGCTTGGACACGAGCGCAACACCCGCAAAGGTGGCGATCACACCGATCTATAGTGACCAGGTACAGTGACCAAGAGGAATGACGCGACAGTCAGTGGCCAAGCACAGGGGCCAAGCACTGTACAGTCACCAAGTAAGTACAATGGCCAGGTACACTGACCACATCACAGCTAGGTGCAACCGGCCAAAGGCACATGTCACATGGGCCAGTGACTGGGGTTAAGGGTTCACCCTAAACCCTCAGGCTCCAGGAGATGCCTTTACATTCTCCTGGGCTACCGGGGGTTGGCATGCAACCTCCCCCACACCCAACATCATGGCCGAGTGTACAGTCGTCTTGGATAGTCCGGATGACACGGAGTTGCTATCTGCGACTCCAGACCTGGGCGAGTGAGTCGCGCCGCTTACCTTCGCAGACTTGTGTTCAAAGTATCCGCGTAGAAATGTACCTCATCGGGTACCCCGTGCCTACCTGCAGTGCATGTTCACTCACTTACTTACTTATTTACTTAGTGACAAGGGTTGTTAGAAGAAGCTGCGGTAAGTAAAAGTTGTACACAACAATCAGGTACGTATGCCGGTAGAAATTTTGGCATTTGATGGGGGAGCAGGGGAGATTGATGGGAAAGTGAGGCATGCATGTTAGCAATCCGTAAGACAAGCACTCGAGGCATGCTATACCTTCAGGGCTATCATACATGGCACTCAAGGCATGCTATGCCTTCAGGGCTATCATACATAGCACTCGAGGCATGCTATACCTTCAGGGCTATCATACATAGCACTCGAGGCATGCTATACCTTCAGGGCTATCATACATAGCACTCGAGGCATGCTATACCTTCAGGGCTATCATACATAGCACTCGAGGTGCCAGTGCGAGCACCAAGATGGGATGATCATGTGGCTGTCTACCTGAACCCTGGGCCCAACCTCGGGGTGCAGGGTGGGGAAATAGGGAATGCACATGGGCCGAGTGGATAGCCGCAGCAGAGAGGGACAGAGAGCAGACAGAGAGGGAGCAAAAGCAGCTAGTGCAAGCATGAGCGTACCACGGTCAGTGCCCCCTGAATCAACGACGGCCCTTCCAGAGTGGACCTGCACGGTGAAGCCAAGATGATGCGCAGGACACCAAGAAAGACCACACAGGAAGGAAATTATAGAGGCATGAAAAACAAGAACATCACCACCATGGAAATTATAGGGGCATGCCATCAACGGAAAACACGGAGATTCACAGAACGAAAAGGAAAACAAGAATATCACCACCAAGGAGAGCCACACAGGAAAACCAGAAAAGGGAAATAGCATAAAGAAAGAGGTGGGCTGGCCTTTGGGGATGGAAGCGGGGTCTGCGGAGTGACTGCTGCGGTGCTGCCAAATGGCAACCATGGGGCGCAGTGACCGCCGTTCTTCCAGTTCATGGATAAGAATGAGACAACCACCGCAGGCCTGAACTTTGGAAAACCCGGGCCATGGTAGCTCAAGCCTGCCGTTACCTTATCCACATTTGTCGAGCCGTTCAGGATGCCGGAGATGAATGCAGTAATGAATATGTAGCCCTTGTCCGTCACAACCAGCCAGTTCAGGATGTACCTATACCATCATGATGTACCCATACATAAATACCTTCATGATGAACCTATAAGTTGTTTTACAAATCCCCTTTTGCTGTTTTCTTGCTAGAGACTGATGATTTATGAATCTTCTGTATTTTCTCATTGCTAGAGACTGATGATTTCCCCTGTGGCTCTCATTGCTAGAGACTGGCGTTATATGAATCCCCTGTCTTGTTTGATTGCTAGAGACAGGCGTTTGGTTGGCTGTGTGCCAGCATGCACAGATACGGTGCAGCACGAGAGCCTAAGGCAGGCACCAGTGTGCCAACGGCCAGCACGCATGCACCCATGCGCCCCACTAAACTAAATTTGAACAACCAAATCCAGCAAGCGCCGTATGACATCAAGCATCGTCGCGTTCTTACCTGCCCGCTCCCCCCACGTAGACGTATGCGAACGTGCCAGGCAGCATGCCCGCCCAGGAGGACAGGACGTAGGAGCCGAAGTCGACGCTGGTCAGCCCGTACATGTAGTTGGAGAGGGAGAAGGGTAGCAGGGGCGACAGGCGGAGAAGGAACACGACCTTGGCGCCCTCGCGGCCAATGGCAGCGTCGATCGCGTTGAACCTGCCGCGAGGGGCAACCGTGGGAAGTTTAAGAAAACGGCTAAGAGTGCGCGGAATATGACACATATCATATTGAACCTGCCACTGGGGGGAGGGGGGGGGGGGGGGGGGGGAGCGGTGGAAAGCATAATTTCGAGAGAGCATTAGTGAGCGGGGCGTGCATACAAATGGCGTTGAACATGCCACGGTGGCTGGCAACCCCAAGGGGAGGGCCATCCTTCCTGGCACGATACAGACACATCTCCACATTTCAGGCACAGTTCAGGCACATCAGTTTCTTGTTTGTATACTACTATATTCTTGTTTGTATACTACTATATTGTTTATATATACTACTATTGTTTCTATATACCACCACTATTGGATAAGGCTAGTACATGGTTAAATGCAGGGCACGCACCTGCGGTTGCCCTCGAGCCGTTTAAGAACTTGCGGCCGCGCCAGGTAGCGCGCGATGAGGAAAGCGGTCGCGGCTGTCACACGTCACCAGCGGCCAGGGGGTCCAATCGGTTGATGGCACGCCGCGTGGTCCAACCCATGGGCATCGCGCATGGCCCAGTACGACGCCACAATCATGGTAAGATATAAGATATAATACTTGCAACGCGGCATCATGCCATGTGCTCCCGGCCACGATGTCCAACGCAATGCCACCCCAAGGCAGAGGTCCACAAGCCCCGCAGCCCAGGCACCAACAAGCACACCAGCAAGCACCGCCAACGCACCACCAAGAACGGCCACCGAGGTCATACCAGCACAGCATGGCATCCGGACATGCAGGCAAGCAGCAAGCCTCAGCGGACATACTCAAAATTAATTTTTCCTTGCATAGCCGGGGCACCATCCACACATCCGGCCATGCACACCTGAACACAGACCCCGAGATCATGCGACCGGGCAAGGCCATGCAACTGGGCACACGCAAGCGCTCGCTGAGACCTGCATCCTGGAGGGGTAGCCATGTGGGCGGTCCGCACCCACGAACCAACACAAACAAACATGATCTGCCTGGCTGTGAGAGCATAGGCATGTGTGCTACTTGCTTGTGAGCGTGCATGTGCATGCATGCTTGCGTGCAAGCGATGATCTTTCCCGCCATGCACGCATACAGATGCGCTCCCTTGCACACCCTCTTGCACACACGAATTGATGTGACGGCTGCGTGGATGGGGCATCCAGAGTGCAAACATTTACGTTGCAACCATGGCGCTGAGGAACCATGGCTTAAGCCCGGGCCGCTGTCTGCACAACAACGCATGAACCATCTCTGAGCAACCATCACTCTCCGAGCGATAGATTTTTTTCTGGGCCAGGACTTGCAAGCATGGATGCGTGGAATACACAAGAAGGCTACTTGTATCCAGGGTTGGGGGTGACCCCTGGGTATGCCCCCAAGAGACCTAAGTCTCCGGGAGAGGCCTTAATTTCTCCCAAACCGGCATCCCTTGATGAGTTCAAAGCCTATCTGTGGCCTCTAGATGACGCGGCAGCCTTACTGCATCCGCTATGCTTTTGCTACTCCTATTTTTGTTGCACCCACAGTTGGGCCTGCACCAGGATGGAGAGAGAGGCCCCTGAGGCCTGCCCACTTGAGGCAGTGAGAGAAGCTAGGGCGCCCTCCTTCCTCCTCGTTGTGTACAGGGGCTGAAGGTTCTTTTATTGGTAGCCACATAACGCAGTCATGTTTTAGTTAAATAACTAATCCAGGGCATATAGGGCATAGGGGCAGAACGCTCACACAACAACACACTTTCGGTACTTGCAGTAACTGCAGGCTCTACCTCCTGCCCGGAAAAACCAGGCAGAGATCCGTGAGCCCATGACCATGGCACGCCTCCCTGGTCCCCACGCACCTGCCAGGGTGGACGCCACGGAGACGACCGCGGTCCCTGCCAGGGGGCCGAACAAGAAGCCTGCGCACACGGGGGGAATGTGCCGTCACGACGCACACGGGGATGTTAGATCACGGTGCGCATGGCGTCAGCCAGCGCCCTTGGCCTTGGGACACGACATGGGGAAAGAAATACATGGCAGTTGCATTTCCGTTTGTGTTCACCAGGAAGTGTGCGGGTGAACATGGGGAGTGCGCGGGTGAGCATGGGGAAGGGTACACAAAAAGGGCACGGCACGGCCAGGCCGCAGGCACGGACCATGAGTTCCAGGCAGGGATGCCCAGGAACCGGTGCAGAGAGGGGAAATCGCGTGGGGCATAGTTGGCTGGAAGGCACGGGCTTGAGGGTGGTCCAAGATCATGGTTCAAGCAGCAGCAGCAGCAGCAGCAGCAGCAGCAGCAGCAGCAGCAGCAGCAGCAGCAGCAGCAGCAGCAGCAGCAGCAGCAGCAGCAGCAGCAGCAGCAGCAGCAGCAGCAGCAGCAGCAGCAGCAGCAGCAGCAGCAGCAGCAGCAGCAGCAGCAGCAGCAGCAGCAGCAGCAGCAGCAGCAGCAGCAGCAGCAGCAGCAGCAGCAGCAGCAGCAGCAGCAGCAGCAGCAGCAGCAGCAGCAGCAGCAGCAGCAGCAGCAGCAGCAGCAGCAGCAGCAGCAGCAGCAGCAGCAGCAGCAGCAGCAGCAGCAGCAGCAGCAGCAGCAGCAGCAGCAGCAGCAGCAGCAGCAGCAGCAGCAGCAGCAGCAGCAGCAGCAGCAGCAGCAGCAGCAGCAGCAGCAGCAGCACAAGCACCGGTTCAAGCACAAGCAGCGGTTGAGGCCGGAAGGAGGGCGGAGGGAGGGCTTGAGGACAGGAGAGGGTTGGCACAGACAAGAATAAGGCAGAGTGTGAGGCAAGTAGGAGGCAAAGGGACAGGCAACCTATGACAGGCAACCCATAAAACAAAGTGGAAACTTAACTACAGGGCAAAGTGTCAGGCAACCTACAAGGCAAAGGGATAGGCAACCTATAAAACAAAGTGGAAAGCAAGTCCACGGCAAAAAGTGAAAGGCAAACTACAGGGCAAAGTGACTGGCAACCTACAGGGCAAAGTGACAGGCAACCTATAAAACAAAGTGGAAAGCAAGTCCACGGCAAAGTGTCAGGCAAACTACAGGGCAAAGTGACAGGCAACCTACAGGGCAAAGTGACAGGCAACCTATAAAACAAAGTGGAAAGCAAGTCCACGGCAAAGTGTCAGGCAACCTACAGGGCAAAGTGTAATGCAAACTATAAGGTAAGTATAAGGCAAAAATGTAAGATAAACCAAGGGGTTAGTATAAGTGGTGTATTAAGGGAAGGGGCCAGGTCGAGGAGGGGCACGGCACCGTGGACGTGGTCCCCTCAGGAAAGCTGAGGGAAAGCATTCCCAAGTCACGCCCCCCACTCCCCATGCACGGGACGACAGGCGTCGCGACCAAGTGTGCCAGCGACCAAGTCTCACACGTCGTTACTGACACGGGACACAGTCGAAATGTGTTGTACAGAAACGAAACGTGTTGTTCAGAACGGCCCATTGTACCGATGGGTGTGGTAACATTGCAACCCTTGAGCACGGTTTGGGGTCCCTGTCGCCGTGAGAAAGAAAGGGCGGCGCGAAATGCTGCCATGCAGGGGTGCGCAGAGCACTCCTACAGTGTCGTAATCCAGCCACAGAGCGCTGTAGAAGAATGTCTATGCTTGTGCCTGTGCCTGTGCCTGTGCCTGTGCCTGTGTGTCTGATTGTGTTGGCACATGTCCTGTGTAACCCATTAAGGTGCTCACGTCCATGTACATGCAATCAGTCACGGGGCAGGTGGGTGGGCGAGCTAAGGGGCAGAAAGGCAGGAAGGCAGGAGAAGCATACCCGCAGCAACGGTGAGGATGGACCCGGGGACAAACAGCACGGCCGCCAGCACATACGCCAGGGTGTAGTACAGGTAGCCCTCTGGGCCTGCTGACGCAATGACGACCTCGAGGGACTGCAGGGACCCGCGGGTGACAGCAAACAGTAGTCAGACAACATGGTGTTATTGTCAGAGAAAGATCAGCCAGCAGTCGAAGGGGGGAGGTGGCAGTGCGTGAATCCGCGGTGGGGAGACGTGAGGAGAGCTCTGGGGTGGGTCGCGGAGCTTCGTAAAGAGAGCTAGCGAAAAGGACGCGTGGTGGCGCAACGTGTCAGCTTGCTGGCAGGTGGTTGCCAGGTGGCTGGCAGGGAGGCAGGAGGTTTGCAGGAACCAGGAATGCATTTGGGATTTGATGGTCATTGGCAGGTGGCGCCACATGGAGCTTTTTCCAATTAGGGAGTTTCAATAAAACATTGCTGTTGCGCCTCGTGCTGTTTTGCTATTCCTCCGGCTGTTCAACTGGACTGTCGGCCCACGGCTGCCACATCTGCAGCGAGGGGAGTCACGTGCTGCGCGATGGCTTCTTGAAGGTGGAGGAGGAAGGTGGTGCGCCCATAATGCCCCCCCCCCATGGATGATGCCTTAAGAATTTAGCCAAGCTCTGCCTATAATGGGACTCCCCATGGATGATGCATTAAGAATTTAGCCAAGCTCTGCCTATGCAGAGAGTTAATCTCTGCTGAGAAGCCATGCCCTAGCCATTGCCTAGCCATAATAATCTTCCCCCCCATGCCAGGCCTTCGAGCTCTGATACATCATGGTGGTGCAGGTGCACTTTGTGCACCTGGAGCAGGTGTAGTTTACACCCTACCCTTGCAGGAAGTAGCCCAGAATGTATTAAAAGCCATATGCCCCGTCTCAGGGCTATGTGCTACATGTACTCCCGACGGAATTATGTTCCTAATTAATTAATTAATTGATTAATTTGGATGGATGGACAATCACTTCAACCGGTTCTATTGTATCTATTCAATTCCTAAACTGACAAGCCAAGGGACGTGCCATGTGGCAGGTAGTGCCAGGCCCTAGCGATCATGCCTGGTGTTCTTCCCATAGTGGGATCGATACGCGCTTCTTCCCCACCATGACCTTTATTTGGGCACCGTTTGTCCTTGCCAACCTCCATCAGTGCTGGGGTATACCCCCTTTGCGTTGCTCACCGCTTCGCACGGTGGGTTGCTGCCTCGTCCTTCTCACCTCCACCCATGCTGGACTACAGCCCCCATTGTCGCGCTCACCTCGGTCCACGCTGGACCACCCAAAATAGAAACTTTTAAAACGAAACTACGTGGATCTAAAAGTCCCTTCTCACCTTGATCCATTCCGAGGGCCCGCCCGAGATGGCTAAGGGGGTGGCGGTGTCCGCTGCCATCGCTGTATCCGCAAGGGCACCCAGCGCGGCGAGGGTGCCCAGAGACCAGAGAAGCATTGCGTAGCCTGCGAGGCTCCCCGTTGCCACCACCAGCAGCAGCAGAAGTAGCAGCAGCACGGGTAGCAGAGAGCAAGGGCTTAGAACATTACACTGCATGTGACAGAATTACAGACCACAGCAGGGGCGATGTGACTTAGGGTGCTGCGTTCATGCAAGCAAGCCGGGGGAGTGGTGATCTGCTGGCTTGCGATGTGTGACATTGTGCTGTTTGATGGGGTCCAAAGGGGACTATCCTCGCACATGGCCCGCCTGTACAGGCCTGCACATCCTCTCTCTGCCCCCCCCCAAAAAAAAAGAAAAAGAAAAGAAAAGAATCTTCTGCTGCAGCCGCGTGCATGCACCTCTATCCTGCCGGAGTCGTGGGGCCATCTCTCGACTCGTTGCCTCTGGCACTGCCCCACCAGCTGGCGCCTCTTGTGGCATGCGGCATCCATGCATGGTGATGGCCTCATGTGCCCGCCCATGGCTGACCTCCTTGGGCCAAGATGGGATGCTGTCGTCTGGCACCGCACTTGTGGTCTCATCCGTTGCACGAGGAGAAAGTGCCCTTGACCGGGTGTACTGAAGGGGCCCCATTCTCAGACCGCGCTGCGGATTACCTGTGGGGAGGAAAGGGGCGAGGGGGGCGGGGGCAGCGGTTTCAACGGTGGGCGAGTGGCGTGGCAGACATGATGGCAGTATGTATTGGCTGCTGGATGGGCTGAGATGAAATGGGCCATGACCCCGACATAGCTAATTGAGTGTGTCATTGCTCACACGGCGACGAATAAGACAGATGCGTAGACAATTATGACTGATTCACAAGTACGACTGATATTCACAGGGATGACTAATATTCACAGGGATGACTAATTCACCTTCGGCTCAAGTCTTGAAATATATGGCATACCTGGAGGCGCATGGTTGAAACCACCTCAGCAAACACGCTAGCTATCTCACGGTGGAGCAAACCACGACATTTAGAAGACTGATGTACCTACAACAATACTTGGGATGCGAGGCGGAGTAGATATTTGGTGACTATGCTCTGGGAAGGAAGCACCGTGTCTCAGGTATCCGGCCACGGGCAAGGGCATCAATACGAGAGCACGGGCCACGGCAACATTTCCATGTGTGTGATTTAAAGGCCAACAAATTGTCCACCCAGGAAACTGCGTGTCAACGAGTCTGTGCGGTGGCATGCAGTGGGCAGGATAAGTTAAGCATCAGTACGCCCTCATTACCTCTTAGAGGGTTCGACTTCCTTGCTGGTTGAAACGCAGCAAGGACGCAGCTGGTAAAAGTGATAGGGGATGCTGATGTTCTCCGCACTACCTTCTTCAACCTATTCCCTATAGATCTGGTTATCAAGCAGCGATGGACGACATTGCCTGGCGTTGCACAACTCCCTTGCTGCATATCGATATCTGCAAGACACGTTCCCGTTGCAGAGGACTAGATTTGTCTGTAGGTCCTTTGGGCCGGTAGCAACGCAATTCGACTAACAGTAAGGCCTTTCGCCTTCAGATAATATCCACGTCGGTTGATAACCTAGGCCCTATAATGCCCGAATGCCAACATCGTCGTAAATTAGTTACCCTCGCTGTGCATAACTAGCGAGTTTCCACGCTGCGCGCGGTGTAAGCGGATCCACGTGGAGCCCGCAGGTTACACTGAGCGAGGGCAGTCGAGACTCTGGACACGTGGGAGCGCTCCATTCGATAGGGCATCGGAAATCGGCAGAAAAATAATCTTGATCTACATCTACACTGTCGAGTTATGCTATGTGTATGTATAGTGCAGTGAATTGATCGAGGTCTTGATGGCTTTACCCATGCCTTAACCCACGGCTTTACGTACCCAACGGGGCTCGCGACAGACTTCACATGCAAACTACGGGTATGAAAATGTAATCGACGTTTCTTAAATTACCTTAGACAATCAAATCCTTTTGTCTTTGCCTTTAATGTCCGTCTTAGCCGATCGCCTCAAAGAATTTCGCGCTACAAGGAACCGTCTTTGCTGTTTTACCAGTGCCTTTGAACCATGAAAGAATCCATGCAGTGAGGCGGGATCGCATGGTGTTTTTATTGTGCGTCCATGGGGAGTTAAACTGACCCCATCAGTGGATCATTCTCTGCATTGTCGGGGGGTGTAGGCTATCAGTTCATAGAATTTATGCGTCCAAGGCTGCAAAAAACAAAGGACAGCTAGCACCAAGTAGGGGTTCGAATCCACATGTGACACGGACTACGTCGCAATTCCTCGGACTATTGACAACCATGTAATCTTTTCAAGTATATAAAAGTCGAGCCGGTCGTTCCTTACCCACAAGGCGCGCAGTTATGGCTGGCGACCCTGCACGCGTGGTGATTCCTGCACGGGTGGTTAGACCTAACCCCGTTCCCGACGAGCTGACATGCATCGTATGCACGGGGGTGCTGCTGGATCCCGTCGACGGACCTTGTCAGCACCTCGCCTGCCGGGAATGCCTTACTCGCTGGCTATCGAGATCGGAGAATGGGACATGCCCCACGTGCAGGCAGCCGCTGGAAACCCGCAACATGACGCCCGCCCACCGGGTGATACGGAACCAGCTGGACGGGTTCGAGGTGACGTGCGACAATGCAGGAAAGGGATGTCCGGCCGTGATCCCACTCGGGACCCTGCAGAGTCACCTGGCGAGTTGTGGCTGGACAATTGTGGGCTGCCAGCATGACGGCTGCACGGCGCTTATATTGCGGCAGGATCTTCCCAACCACCTGCAGGCGTGCCCACATCGCGTCATCTCTTGCGAGCTGTGCAGTGCCATAATTAAGCATGAAGATCAGCAGGTGCGTTTTTATCTCGTATGACATATCTGTTACGGCATGCTTCAGCACTAGTAGGCTTAGCAGGCCATTGGCTTTCCTTGTTTCTGCCTGCAGATGAATGTAGATGAATGTCTGAAGCCTTTATGCTGTGTGTTGTAGTAATTCCCTCAGCACGGCAAGCGAGCGTAAGGTCACCATTGCTTTCTAGTTATTTAGCTTTAGCTTTTCAGTTCTAGTTTAGCTACTGCTAGCTAGTGATTGCTGCTATTGCAACCTTTTCTCCCTCTAAACTTGAAATGTACCTGGAATCTGCAATTTATCTGGCTGGCTTGTTCTACCTGTTTCCAGGAACACCTGTCTAATGCTTGCCCAGCCATGGAGGTGGGCTGCCAGCACAACGGGGGTTGTGGGCAGTCTGTGCGCCGGGATGCGATGGCCACCCACATTGACACTGAGTGCAGCCGAGCCACTATTAGCTGCCCGGTTCCAGGGTGTGAGGCGCAGGTCAGTAAGGGGATGAGGTTGTGATGGTAACGGGCAGAATTAGCAGGGCAGGCATACCCCCTCCCATTTCCAACCCCAGCCCCCCCCCCTCTCTTCCCTCTCTCTCTCTCTCTCTCTCTCTCTCTCTCTCTCTCTCTCTCTCTCTCTCTCTCTCTCTCTCTCTCTCTCTCTCTCTCTCTCTCTCTCTCTCTCTCTCTCTCTCTTGTGCCCACCCACCCGCCCGCCCGCCCGCCCGCCCGTCCGCCCGCCCGCCCGCCCGCCCGTCCGCCCCCCCCGCCCACCCACAGGAGGGGGACACCCCCACCCAACATCGCACAAGAGCGCGCTCACTCTTCTAGCTCAGCGGGCCGCCCGGCGCCAGCCAAAGTGGAAAATGGCCGAGTACGCTCCGTCAGCAAAAGGGCTGTGCCGGGTCGAAAACAGGTTCTCATGTGGGAGTGTGCCACGAGCTTCGTTGCTTGTGAGACACGTGGCAGTATTAACCAGCATTTCTTACACATGGCATTCTAAGAAGCATCTCTTAGCAGCAGCTCTTAGGATTAGCACGTAGTTGCAGCAGTACTTGAACGGTGTTCGTCATGTTGTACGACCATGATCCGGTTTCCGGTGCGAGGGAAGTCCACTACTGTACGTTCTGCTCACAGTACAGGGTCAAAGCTGACTA
Organism: Mesostigma viride; assembly: GCA_009746045.1. NCBI lineage: Eukaryota > Viridiplantae > Streptophyta > Mesostigmatophyceae > Mesostigmatales > Mesostigmataceae > Mesostigma > Mesostigma viride. Next base: position 3,303,641 of record RPFO01000253.1, read on the forward strand.
CTGACCGCGCCACGTGTCAGCTATACCCTGAAACGAACCCAACCTATACACGTGGCACCTGTTGGTACACTCCTCCACTATGTAAAATCAAACGCCGGACCAAGCTAGCGGGAGCACCAGAGTGCACTCCCCTCCGTAAAACCAGGTGCCGGACCGGCGGGAAGAGTGCATTCCTGAAACTTTTCCTTGGCGCTGCTCTCAAACATTTTGACCAGAGCCCGCTTCCTTGCCAAAATTTTGGCGCCGAATCCGTTTTGGCCAGTTTTGGGAGCTTGCTTGACGTCCCAAGCTGCCAAGCTGGATGGGTGACGGAGTGTGCTGTTTTGGCTAGATGTCCCCCCTCCACCCACCCACCCACCCACCCACCCACCCACCCACCCACCCACCCACCCACCCACCCACCCACCCACCCACCCACCCACCCACCCACCCACCCACCCACCCACCCACCCACCCACCCACCCACCCACCCACCCACCCACCCACCCACCCACCCACCCACCCACCCACCCACCCACCCACCCACCCACCCACCCACCCTCACAATTCATGCGGCGCACGCATATGTGTACACATGGCCGTGCACATGGGCACGGGCTACGACGACGGGGAGTGGTGCGCATGCGGCCTATGGGTAGCTACTCATGGGAGCTGTTGGATGGGTGTGGTGAGTGGTGACGTCATCATCATAGCAGCCAGACTTTGCACCAAGTCACGGTTGTCAGTAATATTTGCTCCCTGCCTCCCTCCTATATTTCTGAACACAACTCAAAAGTGAGTGTGTGTGTGTGTGTGTGTGTGTGTGTGTGTGTGTGTGTGTGTGTGTGTGTGTGTGTGTGTGTGTGTGTGTGTGTGTTTGTGCGCGCGCGCTTTTAAGGGCAATGCAACAGCCATTTTGTTTATTTATTGACATGTGCACTACTGTCATTTGGGGGGGCTGATTTGCTGCGCAGGTGGCCAGGGGGGCGATGCGGGTCCACCTGGAGAACTCCCTGACGGAGCACGTGACTTGCCTGTCTGCCATGGTGGCGTCCCAGTCGCTAGGACTACAGCAGGCCAACAGCGAGATAGCGGCGCTCAGGGGAAGGGTGGCGGAGCTGGAGGGGCATCAACGTCCCCCCAGCAGCAGCCAGCCTGCTTCAGGGGCTAGCCAGGGGGGGGGCAGCAGCAGCCAGCCTATTTCGGGGACAAGCCAGGGTGGTCCTAGCAGCAGCCAGCCTGTTTCGGGGGCGAGCCAGGCGCCTGTGCCACAGCAGGTAATGCCGTCACTAGGCAATCAGGAGTCGCACTTGGGGTATTTTCTGTTACCAAAGGAGCGTGCATGGTCAAACTTCCGCTCATTTTTTTCGGTGGCAAGCCTATTCTTCTGCAGGTGCAGGGCCACGTAAGAGTGCTAGTGAGTGACGAGAGTTATGCACGCAAGCTTCTGAAGATAATGTTTTCTGGCTATACATGCAAACCAAAGTGGGCAAGTGAACCATACTAAACTACTTTCACAATAGCTCAGTTCGATGGCTTATGTCTCTCATAACTTGCAGCTTTATGACATCATGGGGCTACACAGAGTGTCGACCCCGCTGTCGACCATGCTGTGTGCCCGCTTACGTGTGCGGAGTGATCCAACAACATCTTCTGCTAGCAAGGCACATATACCTAGCTAGCTTGTCATCTTTGGGAACACCAACACCTCCTGTGTGACTGCCCAGTTTCCCCATTGAGTTGAGCAGCTGGACTGCAGAACCCCCGACAAGCTGACCCCGCATTGTCTGATGACAAAATTTACCCCATTTCGAAAGATCTATGTGAGACAACATGTCTTTGATGTTTCCCATTTCATTATTTCTCGAACTGCTATGAATGCAACCTGCAATTTGCTCTTCTATTCCTCCTTGGTGTCCTTGTTGAGTTTCTGCATGGCAACCTGCTGCATCATAGTGCCACTTATGTTTGGGCTGAGTTGCTATCATCCTTTCCAAGGGTCCTCATGAGTTGGATGTACTGATCCCTGTTAAGTTCTGGACTTGTGCTCTGTGAAACGCGGGTATTGTTAAAACTTTGTGGATGAAAAACGGCAGTGTGGCTTTTGCCTTGACACTTTCATGCCATCACCCACATTCTATTCGCTGGCGCTAGCGTACTGTTGCCGCAGCGATTACACCACGGAATGATTACACTCTTTTTCTTCTTGACAGGCCTGACTGACTTGCTTTATTTGCACAGTCAGGCTAACAGAGGAGCGACCTTTGAGCTGCTGCTGATTGTGCTTGCTTGTTGAATAAGCTCAGGTGCCTGTGACTTTGATTGTTGAATAAGCTCAGGTGCCGACCTGTGGTGCCTAGGACTTTGCTTGTTGAATAAGCTCCGGTGCCGACCTGTGGTGCCTATGACTTTGCTTGTTGAATAAGCTCAGGTGCCAACCTGTGGTGCCTATGACTTTGCTTGTTGAATAAGCTCCGGTGCCGACCTGTGGTGCCTATAACTTTGCTTGTTGAATAAGCTCAGTTGCCGACCTGTGGTGCCTATAACTTGCTGTGGCCTGCATTATCTGAGTGGCAGGTGGTCTCGAACTAGTTTAGGTTGAGTTAAGCTGGTTCTGGGGGCCTCATCGCCCGTGTCTGCTGCAAGCACCGTAGTGGTCAAAATCACTTTGCGACCCCCAAAATAAGGTGAAATTTATAGTAGTTTGCGACCCAAAATGAAGGCAAAGTTGTAGGTTTGCGAGCCGATCGACTTGTTTTATGGTCACTGGCTTGTACCTACCTTATTAATGAATGATTAGTGACTATTGATTACCTACCTAAGTGATTTGATTGATCAATAACCAATTGAGTATAGCACTGATTATGATCTACTTGATGAAATAATAATGGTTGTTTCATTACATAATATCGCGAAAATAGTGGCGCAACGCAGTAACGTTTGAACTTTGCGACCCAAAATGAAGCCCATCAATAGAAGTTTGCGAGGTCGATTCGCAAAGTAGCTTGTCGCAAAGTGATTTTGACCACTACGTTAACAGTTTCTCAGCAGTGCGGCTGAATCTGTTGAGGTTTTGTTGTCACCTTTGCATCCAGGTGGGCAACGGCTTTGAGTGTACAGCCACGCTGAAGCACCACAGCGCGACGGTCACCAAGCTGGCCGCAGCAAATGATGTCCTTTACAGCGCATCCCGTGATGGCTTCATCGGGGTATGTCATGCTAGTACTCAAGGTACAGGCCACGGCCTGGCTTGCTGGTGCCACTTGTCTGCTCCCTGTCCCCCCGTCAGCTACCAATGCTTCCGAACTCTCCCATTAGCTGTATAACAAAGGTGCACCCTGATCAAGGAATATTGAGGTGTTTCAGATGCAGTATCATTTTGGTGGAAATACGCACATCGTTGGCAAGCATTTAGCACAGCAATTTAATAAGCACACACACCTGTAAACCTCATCCCTGCCTTTGTCAGTCCTTGCCCGTGTGGTGGGGTTGCAGCATTCTGCCCTGCCCTCGCCGCTGCCCTCGCTATTCCCCCCACTTCTGTGTGTAACATGCTGTGGGAGCGCATCACGGCATCGCTCAGTTAATGCCTGTCACAGTGTCATCACAGTCTAAAACGAACTGACGTAGGAATACCTGATACTTGCAAGTGCCAGCAAGCCTCATGAATGGCGGGTTTCACTTCCCTTTTGACATTCCATTGGCGTGGAAAGGCCATTAGATTGTGGCTATTGCCATGCCTGCTGACAAACATGGATGGGGAAGCCTCAACATCCGCGACAACACGGATGGGGTCTGCATCGTTACCTGCTTAAAAAACATGCAGTCCTGCGCATGTTCTCCCGTAAGGTTCAAACCAGATATGGTTGTCAAGGTTGCGTGGGACGTGGCCAGTACACTGACAAGGCCGATGCCGGCAATTCACGGGTGCCTTGGTTTGCACATGTCGCAGGTGTGGAGTATGGATGACCTCACGTGCCAAAAAAACCTGTATGGATCCCACGACCACGTGGCTGACATAACCGTCTCCGACGATGTGCTGTACGCCGTGGTTGTATACCGGAGTGAAGGATATGGCTCAAAAAGTTTCACTTTGCAAGTACGTGAAAGTGTTTACTGCCGCAGTCACGCATTTTGTATCCTTGTTCATCCATTGCCATGTTGCTTTTGTACAGAATGCATACTATATAAGCCACCTGGCAGAAGGACGCAAACAGCCACGCGCGGTGCTTTGCTACATGGCATTGCATTAGTCATGTATCAACCAAACAACATGCTGCATCTTCTTCGAGCGATGCGCCTTGTCGCACCTTATTGCATGCTGTAGAATGTTGCTGTGTACGCAGGAAATAGATGAAGAGAGTTAGTAGAGCAAGGGAAGATTATGGCGTTCCCTAGTCATGCGGGTGTAAGCTCAAAGGTGCAAGCTATTAGCTGTGAAGTTATGTTACGCTATTACGATCATTGTTGTTGCACTGCCACTTGTACCTGGAGTTTTCAAGATGTGTGCTTTAGCAAATGCAGTACTTTTTCTTGTGATGCCTCATGCAGTATTTGGTGTAAGACATTGCAGGCCTGCTTAACTACTGTCTCAGTCGCTGTAATGGCAGGGGATACAAGCAGCTACTATGCGCCTAGGCATGTGTGTCGGTATTTCGAAGCTGCCTTCAATCTTGGGTCGGCTAAAACTGACGCCACTTATCAGCAAACTTCGTTATCACCTGATCTTGTAAGTTTGTTGAGCTGGGCTGGAAAAAAATTGTAAGCTGTCATGGCCTGGAGTTTGGAAGGCTATAAGGGCGCTCGTCAACATTGGCCGTAGGTTGTTTTTGCAGGTTTGAACACCTCTATGTGCATGATGAAACTGCTATGCACAAGGAGGTTTCAACAGCTACTGTGGTTGGCTTTTCTATCATCTCGTGCATGTCCACCCTGTCGTGGGTGTTCCATGACTTTGCATGCTGAAGAAAGTACCTCCTTGTTTTTGGCTCAGGGTGTGCTGCTGGTCAGCTGGACTCACGTGCTGTGCACGTACTGTTGGGTCATGCAGGCATGGAGGACTTCTGACTACGGCAGTATGCAAGTTGACTATGAATTTGATTACTTCGGCACCGCACTCGCTTGCGACGGGCGTCTCTATCTTGCCGATGGTTACTCACAGCAAGTAAGGGGCCGAACTTTATGCTCTAACTTAGTTACTATGATCGTCCACTTCAAAGTGAAAGGATGGATGTACCTTGAAGTAAAAGAAAGCCTTTTTATCGGTTCTCTTTGGGTTTCTTGTTTTTTGTTTGTTTGTTTGTTTGTTTTGTTACAAAAGCCTGCCTTTTCATTACTTTGTGTAGTCAACATGTCATTCGTATAACATATCTATTAAGATGTATGTGGCATACAACCATGGATAATCCCTTTGCCTCTGGGTGAAGGCAAAAACATCATTCAAGTATTTTGCTTGGTATATTTGTGTGGTTGATGGAGAACAACTACCATGGTTCAGTTTTGGATGGGCCTTTGTCTGCAACGACCAAGATGGCTTCACAGGGGTCACTAATGCTTACGTGTTACATGTGAGCTTATGGCTGGCATCGTCTTGCGAATCATATTTTAAACAAGTTTCAAGATTTGAAGTTTAGGTTTCTGGCACGCACGTGGGAATTCCAGTTGTGCACAACTAATCGTTCTAGTGCTCAACACTTTCTAAGCCTGATCCGTTCAATGTCTTGTGGTCTCCTGGAGCTTAGTTAGCCAGGTCATGAGCAGAGTCCTCCGTCAAGTTTCTCACCCTTTAAAAAGATGGGATTACCTCATGTGCATGAGCATGGCAGATGGGAACTGGACAGATTGCTTTATGGTAGAGCTGTGAATCGCCCCTACCAAAGGCATCTGGGTCATCTATCCCTGGTGTCCCGCTGCGTACCAGTGCAGAAACCCTTCTCGTCTTCCTAGCACGTCTGTACTAAACAATTACTACGAATTAGTAACATGCGAAGTATGGAATGAAGTGCTGCCGGCCATATAAAATTTCCAAATAAATGAAGCTGTAGTGGATAGCAAATTGAAATAAGGTTCTGCTGGCTTTGTTATAGATACAACGTTCATAACTGCATCGCTTATATCACGAGCTTGATATTCTTTGCACATCTCTCTCACACATCTTGAGTTTCAGGTGTACAACGGTCCACCCACAACCGGCAACAGACCGCTTCGACCGCTTGGGGATTTGGGAGGCTCGGTTTACAAGCTAGCTGCGGGCGAGGGTGTGGTCTTCGCCGCACCACACGACTGGGGTGACATAGTTGGGGTGAGGATGTGCGAAGTATGCTTGCTTAGGTGTTTGGCGCTATCTAGGGGTTTCTTGTGGTCATAATAACTGAGATGAGCGGTATGTTGATGTCGACAACGCCAGGCCAGCTCTCTGTCTTTCAGCCCGACATGAAATGGGCGCAACGCCTTACAAAATGGTGCTGGCTCACCTTTTCTCTTGGTGTATAGTGGTGCTAGCAGGCATTTTCGGTAATCCAAGGCTGCACAGATAATAGCATGTACCCCCTGACATGCTTTGCCTTCGTAGTGCCAGCAGCTGCAACAGCACCCTAGCCCTTCAAGTTGAGGGTTAAGGTCCTTGGCATGTTGTTGGATCTAGGTTAATCAATATTTTTTTAATAAATAGTATTAAAGGGTAGTACTTTACTAGGCATAATCTATGAAATTCTGTTTTGATGAAGTTAGCGGGGGGGAAATTATTATTGATACGCAGTTCGGATATGATCATGTATGTTTAGTTTGATTATAGTACTGGATCATTGATGGAGGATTTAAAAGGAATCAGCTTTTCAACAGTAACGTCCTTAGCCCCATGTGCTATTAATTAATTTATAAGCACGCGACTGCGTCACGTGGGTGCCAATACATAGTAATGCATGTGCTATAGCCAAAGCATTCTCTGCTGACTGCTAGCTATCTGCTTCATTTGCAGGATCCCTGCCTCCAGCTAGAAAGGATCGTGGCAGTCCGCTATGTACTGCACCTTGCATGTGCCCAGTTGAAACATGGCTATACTGTACCAAAAGCACAGTCGCTTAGTGTGATCCGCTAGGGTGTTATGGCGCGTACTTTGTTTGTATCGACAGGACAACAATTTAACCAGTTCCCTTACCCAGTTCCTGATTTGCTGGTGCCAGAAGCTCTTCAATCCATTGATGGCACATCATTAGCTTTGTCTTGTCGTTGAGTACCGGCAATTTGTAGCTGTAGCACTTGTGGTCACACTTCTTGGTGATGCAAAAGTCTTCCAGACACGCGGTGGTGCTGTGCATTTATGCTGGTTATACTCACACAGATTCTTCGCAGATTGTTCCCCTTACTCACCTCGCAACTTGGAGCCAGGAGGGTATATGCGGCAGGAACCTCTAGGAGGTTTTCCCCATGTAGGGCGAGTGCATTCAAGGAACAAACGTCTTTGGGGGGGGCACGTACTGACAGTTTAGTTCCTCATTCCACCACATTTTTATGTTCTGCGAGTGCAGGTGTGGAGCACGTCCTCTGGTGCCTTCCTGCATCGTTTGGAGTATGGACAGCATGACAAGAGTGCAAGGGTCACTGGATTGGCTGTGGGCAATGGTGCCGTTTACAGCTCTAGCTCCTCCAGGGCCAGCGAAATCCAGGTATGTGTCATGTCACCATTTCCCAGTTTGTATAGTAGTAGTAGTATAAGGTACCTAGGCGTGTCACCAGATTTCATCAGTGCTTTGATTCTCTGTTACCATCTCTTATAAGTAACACAACCAATTAGCTCATTTCACCAATGCAGCGGTGCTTGGGGTAGCACTGGACAGTACAATGCCAGCCGGATGAGAGAATGCAAATGCGCCAGGCGGTGACCCCATGGCTGGGTCCTTCTGCAGGCCGTGGGGGGCATGGCACCCTGATTGTACATTTGTATGTGCATGCCTGAATTGCATTATTAGCACCAAAGTGCAAACCCTTGCCGATCTCATAAGCTTCCGGCACCAGAAGCAGCTCCGCCCAGGGGATGGTTCCTTCTGCAAGCACACCCTGTGAAACTCAGCGGGGTGCAGGGGCATGCCAGGGCCAGCCGTTGGTAAGCCCCAACCTTACCTGCGGGTGCTCCAAGCATAACAGGATCATACCCTACATGAAATCACCTGCTTTTATGAGGAATGGACGCTGAGCATGGGCTTGAATTGAGACATTGAGAGATCAATTAGTGAAATCGCTCTCTCTAGCGTGATAAAAAACGCCGGTAAATGGGTTTATTTGATCGAAAGACAATATATCTTTTGTACCCTGACGGTTGCAAGCCGACCAGGTATGTGAATAGCTGTAAATAGTAACTCTAGGAATCGGGCCTGTCATGCCTTCCGGGAATGTGCTGTGGCTGAAATCCGTCTTGACAGGTGTGGAGCACGGGGGACTTCAGGCACGTTGCCACCGTTCAGCAGTCTGCGTTGCCAGGGCCGCCTTCGCGATCGGACATATCCCTGGCTGCTGGCGGCGGCTTCCTCTTTGCCGCTTCCGAGGGCCATAGCGCCATCAAGGTGAAAACAAGACGCTGGCCCAATCCTGCCCTAATTTCACCATGCCGAATTCCTTCCCTTGGAGTTATAGATGCCTGTAGGATTGTAGGTGCACGGACCCTGGGTGCCTGGCATCGCCTGTTTCTGGCCTTTTATTTCCAAGAAAAAAAAGTCTGACGATGATGTGCGGGAACTCAGAGGCATGTGTGCTACGTACGCACAAAGATGCCCTCATGAATGGTGAGCGAGGCTAGGACGTTGGAAGGTCACCAACAGGAGGCTGCCGAGGCTACTGAGGTTGTTTAACTCTGACAACTTTCCGCTGCAGCCAGTCTCAAGTTTTTGTTAAACTGAGCCGGTGTTCCAAGAATTATCTACCATGAAGCACGATTTTCTGTCAACCTTTAAAAGTACTGCCCAGAAGGTTTACTTCCAGGACGTTGCAGAAAAATCAGGTGCAATAGTGGGTAATTATCTCATGCAAACAATCACTGGCAATTCGTGGCAATGGGGCTGGAAGCATCCCGACGGCATGCAGTGGCTGGTCATGGGCTCATGGGCAGTAGGGCGGGCAATCCATTGCTGGTAAACCTGCCTGCAACGCTCCTACCCCACCCATGATCATGGCATATGGGCGACCATGGCAGAGATTTCACTACATTGAAACCAGGTCGATGGCTGCTGGTCATGATGGGTTTGTCAGTCACACTTTTCGCTCACGATGTTGGTGCACCCAGAGGAGGCAACAAGCTCATGATGACTGGAGTAAGGCATAATCATGGACAGGCGAGAGTGGCAAACGTAGCCTGTACACGGTGACTGCCATCAGCCAGGCAGTTTTCACCCCTTTCACCTGATCGCTTCCTTGTACGTACCCTTAAGCTTGTGATAGCTTAGGTTTATCTTGCATCTGCTGGGATCATCGCTGCTGGCATGTGCAATCGTGCAGGTATGGAGCGCCAATGATTACTCAAGGATGGTTACAGAGCTGACCGGACACAAGCGCGCAGTGAGCACGTTGCTCGTGCACGATGGGAGGCTGTACAGCGGGTCGGAAGATGGGGAAATCAAGGTGGGTGATCGCACTGTCATGAAGTGCTTGGGACAAGTCTCAGGCTAGCCCCGCTAGAGGTTTTGTCGTCTTTGTTACATTATTCTTGAACCACAAGAGTTCTTCTGCCGTTTGTTGGGCACGACCTTTATGAGCTCTCTTTACAACTCTTTTTGAAGACAAACAAACCTATCGGGATTAACTGGAAGTAGAAATTGTTTGAAAGTACCTGCAAGCTCTGCCAACCAGGTTTGCCTACAGCATGTAAACCGCGCTCCGTCTTCATGCAATGTCTCCACATGCACGCTCCGTCTTCTGCTTGCCTCGTGCGACACCTCCTGCCATTTTATGATGTACATGGTCATGAGGTCCAGCGCTTCCCGTCCACAGTTGCAACAGGTCAGTGCCAAGGAGCTGTGCCACTTCCTGAAGTGTAGGCGCGGCTAAGAAAATACTTCGTGAACATGGCTTGGTGACAAGGCCAAAAGGGCATGCATTAATTGTTACAAAGCATTAAGGGGTAACTGATGTGGGTGTTAACATTCGGACAAGTAGTCAGCAGCGGATAGGCAGGCTGTAGAGGACACAGTTCTATGCTTGCCAAAAGCCCACTTGACAAAAATGTCGCTACGCCCATGCAAGCGAGCTGACCTGTTCTTTGGGGGGGGAAGAAGCTTGCCATGCAACTGTCCTACTTTCTGTCTATATATCTGCATGCTTGTAGCCTGGATTGAAATGAGCACGGCAGCCCGTTTGTTGCACACGCTGATGCATTCTCAATTCTGCGGTCTTCTGTGCTGCGTGCAGGTGTGGAGCATCCCAGCTGGGAATTCTGAATCAGAGAAATTCCTGAGCAAATATCAAGGTGTGCAACCGAAAAAAAAAGAAAAAGAAGGTCGTGCCTGGAAGCGGCACGCCAAAAATAGGTTTAGAACTGCTGGTTGAAGCCAGTTGCTCTCACGACATGTGTTGAGGGCACATCGCAGGGGAGCTTCTCCAATGGCCAGAAATTCACCAGTAATGCAATGGCTTATTTAAGGGACTGAACTGTCTCGCCACCATGTCATAGGGGAAGTTGTATGTCAAGGTCAAGGGCTGTGGACAATGAGCTGTCAGACTCATGGCTATCTTGGCGCGCGGGCATGTCATCACAGTACACTTCATCAGTTGAATACTACACCAGTGCTTATGCACCTGAGGTGTATACAAGGTAGTGCACTCATTACAACCATGGTTGTCTCCTTGATGTTCAGATCATCTGTAGTGGCAACAAAAATACGTCAAATGGACTAATGGCAATGGACAGCGATACATATTCATAAAGAAGAAAGCAAGCGAGCGATCAAGTAGCCCATGCAGGTTTATAGTTATAAGCCTGAAAATTCGTAAAGCTGAAACTATGTGTGTATACTATAATTCACCAAACAAACACTTGCCCTACGTTAGTGGCTTTCAAATACGACATTATTCAGCGTAGGCAAGGCCGCCGCTCCGTGAAAGACTAGGCATGCATTAATTAATTAATTAATTAGGAACATAACTCCGTTGGGAGTATATGTAGCACATAGCCCTGAGAAGGGGCATATGAGCCTATAATACATTCTAAGCTACTTCCTGCAAGGGTGGGAATGTAAACAACACTTGCTCTAGGTGCACCAGGGCACCCGCACCCGCATGGTCTATCACGCTATGCCCGGGTAAGGGGGGAGCATGCCTGTGAGGGGGGAAGATCATCATGGCTATACAAGAGCTATGGCATGGCTTCTCAGCAGAGAGTGACTCCCTGCATGGGCACAACATTACTAAATAAGGCTAGGCATCGTCTGGAGTGTGGCACATCATAGGCACACATGTACATGATTAAATAAAGCGCGGGGCTTAGCTGGGATAGTGCCTCTAGGAGGCGTACATGTACATGGCCACGGTCTATCTATTCTGCACTACTACTGCTGTATTCCCCTAAGCTGGGGCGTCTGGAGTCGCTGGGGCCGCGGGGGGGGGGGGGTCGCCTGCCAGGGCTTGTGGCCGACGTAGATGGCCGCCCCCTTCCAGTACACCGGCTGCCCCGCCTTGGTCTGCCGGAGCTGGAGGTAGGCCGGCCATAGCTCCCGTCGCCGTTGTTGCTGCGCCAGGGTCAAGTCGTCATCAAGGGTGAAGAGAGTCTTCTCGAGCCGCTTGCGGCGTCTGAGAAAAGAAATCTTGTCCGCCGGGGTCTTAAAGGTGAGGAGGAGCGGGGGCGGCCCTGCCTTACCCCGCGCGCGGGGAAGGCGGTGGGCAGCCAGCTCGATCTCACCGTTAAGGCCCATGCGACCAAGGATTTCTCTCTCAAACGCACGCAAAAGCTTCTCGGAATAGGCATGCATGGACAAGTGCTACCCTAGATGAGATGGGCTCACAGCCGGGCAGCCTCCTGGTTTGTCGACGATCTAGTCATATGGAGGCAGATGGCTCGCAAGGATAGATGGCAAGTAGTGATGAATTAAGGAGACCACCCCCAAGTCTGTGGGGGCTCTGCGTGTGACCAACTTTGGCATTCATAGCGATTCGGGCCGTGGTGCCCACAACCCTGTAACTAGGACCTAGATTAATTAATTAGACTCGTGCTCCCGTTGGGGAGTCACGGAGCATTAACCCCGATGGATGGATGTCCAGATGGGGTGCAAACAGTCCTACCGGTCTAATCTATCTACATCAGCTACCTACGACATCTATCTAACAGCATTATTAACGACTACAACATCTATCTAAACAGGACCTAGATAGCTAGCATAATTCATTCCATCCCATGTTCCCCTCCCACTGAGGACTTATGCTCACGTGACGCAGTCACGTGTCTATTAATTAATTAAATTATTCCATCAATAAATTAATTAATTCATTCCATCGATCCCATGTTCCCCTCCCACTGAGAACTAGCTTAATTATGCATGCTCGCGTGACGCAGTACGTCACGTGTAAATATGTATTTATCATTTTTTCAGCATCCAGCGAGCATGGTCTGGAAACTAATTAATTGTTGGTGCGGAAGTTATTTTCGTTGCAGTAATCCGGCGCCTTGGATCGAAAGCCATACAGCTTAAGATTTGACACCGGCTTGCAAAGTTGGCAGAAGGAAGGGCCGGAGGGAGGGAATTACTTGATTAATTAAGCTCGTGCTCCCGTTGGGGAGTCACGGAGCATTAACCCTGATGGATGGATGGATGGATCGATGGCTACACGCAATCCTACCGGATCTAGAATATCTACAACAACAAGCCAGCTCTATATCTATGGTGCCTTCTACCCTAGGGGTCTTGTCGAGCATGCTTCCTGCGTTTGCAAACACGGGCGCTTCCCCACGGGACTAAGGGGGTTCGTGGTCCTCTATCATCTATGACCTGGGCCCACTTGGCCTTGTCCATCATCTTGTTCCAAATCACGGAGAGGCCTAGCCCCCCCATGCATGTCCTCTACTAGCTGTTCTTTGAAAGTGCGGGCCTTGCGGCGTCTAGGATTGCGGGGCCCGGCCCACGTGAGGAGGTGCCAGCCAGGCTGAGCTGGTCGCAGTCCTGGGGGGGGGGCACGTGATGTGTCTACCTGGTTGGTGGAGGGAGGGAAACCCACCGTTTGGTCATGATGCTTGATGCCGGCATATTGCACAGGTCTGGCTGTCACTTTAAATATTGCACCGGTCGCAGGGGCCAAAGCGTGCGGGGTGGGCGCACACGTCTGCGGTGGTGATTGCAGGATATCTCGCCGCAAACGTACCGTTACTATGTGGCAGTAGTTTCGATTGCAGCTGTGGCTTGCCTCCGGGCATGAGGGAAGACGGGTGTCTCTGCCCCCTTCCCAGTGTGCAACATACAGGATCCATGAAAAGCACTCTGTATTATTGTGCTCCGTGACTCCCCAATGGGAGCGCGTATTTAATTAGTTAACTATGTGGCAGCACACGGTGGCCAAACCACAGTTTGCCAGTTGCTAGCTTTGCAGGCCCCGCAGGGTGACCCTGGCATCCGTGTGCTGCATTCTCGCACATGCATCACAGCCAGCTCGTCCGGTCGATTCGGTTCACTATGAACCTGTGGACTGACGTGATGGTACCGGTTTCCAATGGCTGCCTGCACGTGGCAGTGGCTGCCGAGTGCCGGCTCTATTCTGCACCCTCGCAGGACACTTGACCAGGCATTGCACTGGAATTTGTGGTGCTGACAAGGGCCCTCTATGGGGTCCAGCAATACCAGATCTTCGCAGCAAATGCAGAGATCTTCGGGGACAGGATCAACAGCCATGGCTTTGCAGACTACTGCCTTTAATATAGCTCTAATTTAAAGCTCTGTGCGGTCGATGCCAACGGCGAAACAAGAAGCGCCAACATGACCCATCTCGATGGATGGCTGAAGCGTTATGCGATACTCACGCCTCACGGTCCGGCGCGGAGTTCTAATCATTAAAGGCGGCGAGCAACCTGTCATCTAATCCACTTACTGCCAAGGGATAAGAAGAAGAATAGGCAATGGCCAAGCTCAAAGAACGTATGCGGTGTTAGCCACTGCTATCCCCCGCCTTTCCGCAGGCAACGCCCGCTATTTAGCCTCGCTGGTGCGTCGCAGACTTGCCCTATGCCGCCCCCGTTCCATCGGTGTCAATAGGCCACTCAGTATGAGCCTAGTTGCCCGGTGCTTGTCCTACCAAGGACACGTATGTGCTCTCATCGTGTGTGCACTTCTTTTCCAAGTGCAGCTTGTGTCACTGGACCCGAGTGCGCAGATACAAGAAACATATATACCCCAAAAGGGTAAATGCGCAACATAATTATGTCGCGCATTTACACTTTACACATGTCCATAAACTTTCCTATTGGCAACGGACGAGCGGCAAGACACCCAGAATGCCAGCGGGACTAAGGAGCAGGACTAGGCAAGCAAAAGGAGCGTCACATGCATGCCCCCTGGCCCACAAGCTTGTCATATTGTAGGCAGAGTGGGGGCTGCGCTGTAGATACAGGCTACATTTTGTGCGTATCAATACATGTAAAGACCGACGGGCATCCTATCTATCTCTATCTATGTTGTGAGGAATCAATTTTGGTCGCCCGAATACGCGCATGCTGACGCGAGGTGAGCAGTGCATGCATCGTCTGTACAACTGTCCCGCTCTGTGCCAACACGTCGGACACTTGGCGTGGGAATTACACATGGAAATTACATTCAGGTAAACTGGATTTGCCGGACTGCTGTGCCAACACTCAGCTCTGCTTCTACGAAATGCGGATCCACGTGTTGCTCGCAGCTTACACTTGGATAATGACACCCAAACCCTTTGGACACGTGGGATCCTCCAAGTGGCTACAAGTGGACCGGACATTTTAGCATCGGTAAGCGCGGGCGTGGCCAAGTAGGTAGAATGGGTGGCTCGCGGCAGCCATGGTCAGAAAGACAGCCCTCGGCAAGCCGAAATATTGATTGTAGCTTGGGAAAAACTAAGGTTGGCGATTTTCGAGGGCGATTGTAGAAGCATAGTAAAATTTTCTGCTGACGATGGTGACCTGTATTTCAGGTCCCAGCGCTCGCTACTCGTGCATGAGCGCAACCTTGCCGGATCCCTCGGGCCCATTTAAGGTGAGTGCTGCCAAAAGTTTACAAATTAAGACCGATTCCATCAAATAAATTTCTCACTTCGTTTGCTTATTGTAGGGCAGCTTCTGTCTCATTTTCTGGTTTTATTTTCGATGCCAAGCGTTCGAATGCTGGATGCTACTACAGCTGTAATTTTGTTACTGCAGCTATTGCCTTACCTGTCGGTATTCTGGCAAGAAATGTACCTATTCGCTTTGGACCATTCGATAACGTTGTATCTGAGTTGACTAATCACCTGCAAACTTGTCCATTATCGGGCTGCGTCACTGGCAGATTTCCTGCGTCGACGTGGTGTGGTCAGGCAAAGACGGCGAGGAAAATGGGCCTCGTAGTCCGTTCCTGGTCCGTCTGTACATGCCCACCTCGAACCCGAATCATCCTGGAATCCCCTACTGGCTACCGGACATCCAGTACACCTTTGGCTATCTTGCATTTGTTGCGGAGGCGAAGACCTTGTTTACAAAGGCCCTCTGCTGGGTCCTTGCAGGTAAGTGGTATTATCTTATGAGGCTGATGGACACCTGTGTTGCACGTGCAAAGCGCATTTTTCTCGTTTCCTACCCAACATACGATTAAAGCTTCACCCCCCAATCTTCATTTTGCCAATAGTTTTCTGTTATCCTTACCCAGACTTGTGGGAATGCGAGGGGGTGGCTGTTGGCAAGGCTGTGTGCACGTGCAAGTCTATGTATGCAAGTGCGGACCAAAGGCGTTCTCGTCGGAACACGCATGTGGTCACGCACATGTGCGAGC
This sequence comes from Mesostigma viride, assembly GCA_009746045.1. Lineage (NCBI taxonomy): Eukaryota > Viridiplantae > Streptophyta > Mesostigmatophyceae > Mesostigmatales > Mesostigmataceae > Mesostigma > Mesostigma viride. Next base: position 3,319,579 of record RPFO01000253.1, read on the forward strand.
ACGTGCGCACGCCTTGCCTCATTGAGTTGTGGTGATTCCTGAGAGCTGGGAACCAGTGCGTGGTGTAGAGCCGGATCCGCCAAAATATCCGGCCCTGATCCGCCCGGATCCGGCTCTTCCTTAAAGTGCCCGGCTCCGGACCGACGGCCAGACAGCTGGCCCCTACAGGAACCGGCGCGGCAAATTTAGTCCTAACTGGAGCGTAGTTCTATTATCAATAAAGCTCAAGCAGCAACTGGCCACCGGCTACGAGAATCTGTTGCCGGCGCGGCGCCGGCTGTGGAAAAAAGTCTGAACGAAGCCCTGCTGTGAACACACTCATTGCCAGCAATGTACATCCCCACACAGGCAATATTCTGGCCAGGGGCCCTGCACTGTATTTTCTATTTTCAGGAGCCACCCCTTTTGACCCAGCTGCTCCCATCTGGCACCATGGGCAAGGAGGTGACGCTTAACTGGCGGTTGTCTTGCAAAACCAGGGCGGGAGGCATGCCCTGTCCTTGGCTCTTCACGCAGCCTCACGCATGGCTTTCTTTACCCCTACCTGGTGTCTGGAGCAGGCATAATGGGATATGCCTGTGTTTGCCCGCACACAGCCACCCGCACGCGTACCGCCCTCGTTCGTTCCCACCTCCGTTGGTTGTTTTGCTGCCCACGCCGAGTGCCCATGCATGCTTGTGCCCACGCCCATGCATGTGCCCACCCCCATGCTTCCACCCACACTCATGCTTGTGCCCGCCCCCCCCCCCCCCCCCCGCTCCTTTTGTTGCAGGCATCGCCCACTCGCTGATGCGCGGTGTGCAGCTGCGGGCCACCATGGGTGCGCCGCTACTGGACACCGACACCTGTCGCAGCTACGCGCACCAATTCTATGCTGGCGGCATGGAGGGGCTTACCCAGGTAGCGACACAGGACGCACGGATGGCGGATGGTCGGGCTGCCCATGCGGGCATCTCTGAAGCCGACGTTACCGCGGAGTTTCGGGGTGAATCCGCCGCACTAGCTGCTGGCGACTCGACGGCATTGGCAGGGACTGGCTCACCACATGCCCCTGGAAGCAGCTCAGGTGGTGGCGGACCGGCTAGCGACCATGCTGGCGATGCGAATGCCGGCGTTGGAATTGGTGGCGTTGATGTCGGCGGTGGCGGGGAGGACCGTGATGATGTCGTCATCTTGCCAGATGGCAGGCTGCCAGTGGTCGTCTTCTCCCACGGACTCGGCGCCATGCGCTGCGCCTACTCCCATTGGATCAGCGAGATGGCTTCACGGGGGTATGGTATGGCAACATACCATAATGGTTGACAAAGGTCCCGTTGCTATTTGTAGCGATTGGCATCGAAGGTGTTTATATTCCTAGTTCCAATAGACATGGGGTACGGTATGGCAGCATCGCTATACTTCTAATACCATAATTACTTCTGCTGTATGTGGCATTAAAATCTGTATCTATGTCTGATTGCATGCAGTTGTCTCCTAATGGATCAGCGATATGGCTGTGGTGGGGTTATGGCATGGCGTCCTCGCTATCTTTTGCGTCAACAACTTGCACACACTCTCTCACCCTCCCACTCACCATGCGTGCAGCGACCATATCTCTAGCAAATCCAGTCTTCAGCACGTGGCTGCATCTTTGGTTTCTTCTTCGTGCCCCCCACACCCTCCACCCTGAGCCCCCACCTCTTGCCCCCAGATGAAATCTCACCCTCCCTTGGGGTTGGAAGGCCCCTAACCCCATCCGCCTCCCGATTTACCCTCCTGTACTGTCAAGCTCTACCTTGTAACCATACCTTGAACCCCTGTTTTACAACCGTACTTTACTACTACCCTGTTTTCAGGCGCTACTTTAAAGTCCTATGCTCCAACCGTTATCTGGGGTAATACCCCCTTGCTTACCCCCCTTGCTTAAGCCCCCTTGCTTACCCCCCCTTTGCTACCCCCCCTTTGCTACCCCCCCTTGCTTACCCCCCCTTTGCTACCCCCCCTTTGCTACCCCCCGTTTCTTACTCCCACTCCCCTACCTCCCAGTGGTGGCGGCGGTGGAGCACCGGGACGGCTCCGCCTGCACCTCGGCCGAGTTCCCGCTGACGGCCCCCAGAGGAGGGGATGCGCCCACAGGCGGGGACGGCTCCACGGGCGCTAGAATAAGGACGACGGCCGAGGAGCCCTCTGGCTACACGGCGTACAAGTTTGTCCCTGGCACAACCCGCTCGATGTCGGCCGAGGAGAGGAATGCGAGGCACCAGGCGCACCGCTGCAGCCAGCTCAAGAGGGTGGGTACGGTGGACCATGGTTTCTCTATTCGAGTCCTAAAGGCCTGGGGTCAACCCTCGGGGTGCGCTGCCACCAGCTCAAGGCGGTGGGTATGATGGATGCATAGTCGTTAGGCCCGTTTCGGTGCAGCACATTAGTTCCCGTGTTACCACCTCAAGTCCTCGTGCAACTAGCTCATGCTGGCGGATTTGACACGGCCTTTCAGTGCCTGAATATGTCGTTTGACACGGCCTTTCGTTGCCTGATTAGGTCGTTGACACGGCCTTGCAATGCCTATTTAGGCCTGACAGTCGCATTGGGTGCAATGCGCTAGATTTGTTTTGTATCCAAGTCTGGCCATGACCCCCCTGGTGCAACTCGAACATCTTCTCTGGTGCGTTGTTTTTTACCGGCTTGGGTGGAAACAAAAAAGTTTGGTTGGAAACAAAATAGTTTGGTTGGAAACAAAATAGTTTGGTTGGATGATGCACTACCATCGCTGCCCTGGTGTGATGACAAGCCATCGTGGCCTTTCTTGTTGGCATTTCGGTGCTGTGCGCATTTCTAGTTTGGCGAATTCCTACACCCCGGCAGTATCGATGAGACGATTGTACACAGTTTTGTTTGCGTGTCCTAGCTTCCTTGGAAGGCTGTCCTAAATCCTAAGTGCTGCCCTTGTGGCTGTTCCTGGAAACAAACATCTTTTTTGAAAAAAGTTCCGAGACTTGCAGTAATACCGTTGATGTCTCGTTCAACTTGTGGTGCTGGATCGATCCACTTCAAACAAGCGACTTCAGAGAGCCGCCGAGTTGCGCCATGTCGTAAACCTCCTTGAGCTTCTCAATGGGGAAGAAGGAAGAGAAACAGAAGAACGAGGAGGGGGTGGGAGGTCCCCTCTGGATATCGTGCCGCCCCCACGAGTGGTCGGCCACCCAGGGACCCAGTTCGATCTGGCCACCCTGCGCGGCCGCATGGACCTGAACAAGCTCGCCGTCGTCGGCCACTCGTTTGGTGCCATGTCAGCGCTCAAGGCGGGGGCGGAGGACGCCCGCTTCAAGGTGGTCGTGGGGGGGGACGTTTGGTTCTTCCCCGCATCCGAGGTAATGGGATACTATAACACATTATACTTCTAGATGATGACGCAGTAGTGTAGGTTTACTATAAAACATTATACTTCTAGATGATGACGTAGTAGTGTAGGTTTACTATAAAACATTATACTTCTAGATGATTACGTAGTAGTGTAGGTAAAATACATCGTAGTAAACATTTAGTATACACCATTCTTGGTAGTGATCGCAGGGTAGCAATACTTTATTCCTTCGGTGTTTAATCGGTGCGTGATGCCGCACCATGCACGGCCTCATCGGCCGAGCAACATGGCATGCTCAAGGCTTCACCTAAACATGCTTTGCGAGGTCGACCCTGTATGGAAAGAAGTCAGTTGAGTCCCGTGCTGTAAGGAAAGCAGATTTTGGCACGACATAGTTGTGCCGTCTTCCACCCCACGACGGGCCCCCTTTGGGAGGGGCTCTGATAGATCATGGTGGTGCAGGTGCCCTTGGTGCACCTAGAGCAGGTGTAGTTTACATCCTACCCTTGCAGGAAGTAGCCCAGAATGTATTAAAGGCCATATGCCCCTTCTCAGGGCTATGTGCCACATGTACTCCCAACGGAGTCATGTTCCTAATTAATAGTTGTGCTGTGCTGCGAACCTATGTGTCGTAAATAGCAGAATTGTTACGATTTTGCTTGCTCGGTGTATCTTAAGTGGTTCTTATGATTCTAATTCTTATTTATTGTTATTTATGAATTGTAGACACTGCATCCTCCTATTGCGCAGTAGCTTGTAGTAGAATTGCGTTTTTGTCCACCCCGTGTGGCAGGTTTGCTTGCTGCCATACGGCTGCTTGGCTCGCAGCGCCATCGGTTGCCATACCTACCTGCACTCTGCCTACTTGCGCCGTACATACTGCGGAGGTCATGCCCTAAGTGGTGGTGGTGTTTGCGGCCAGCTGCCCCCCCCCCTCACGCCTCGTGCCAACACCTTTGCATCGTCTCTGAGGTTCATTTTTTCTAGCGCGTGGAATACGAATTATGTGTCATGTGTTGTTGTCTTGTGTCGTGCGTGCGTGTGTGCGTGTATCATGTTGGTTGATGTGTGTGTATGTGTACGTCTGCTACTGTGGGCATTGCGCATGTTGTGCGTATTTTGCGTGTGCCTTGTGTGGTGACCTTGAACAACCTTTGAGATGTGCGTGCATGCTTGTGCGTGCAGCCGTGGGTGTGGTGTAGGTTCATGTCTGTGTGATATGAATGTTATGCATGTCCTGAGCTATCTGTGCTATCTGTGCTATCTGTGCTATCTGTGCTATCTGTGCTATCTGTGCTATCTGTGCTGTCTGTGCTATCTGTGCTATCTGTGCTATCTGTGCTATCTGTGCTATCTGTGCTATCTGTGCTATCTGTGCTATCTGTGCTATCTGTGCTATCTGTGCTATCTGTGCTATCTGTGCTATCTGTGCTATCTGTGCTATCTGTGCTATCTGTGCTATCTGTGCTATCTGTGCTATCTGTGCTATCTGTGCTATCTGTGCTATCTGTGCTATCTGTGCTATCTGTGCTATCTGTGCTATCTGTGTGTGCTGCGTGTGTGCTATCTGTGCAATGGGTCTTTGCGCATACGCTTGACTGTGCTACCTTGTGCGCCATGGATGCGTATATGCGTCCCTTTGCGCGCCTTGTGTGCGCAGGACTTTTACGGCACGCTCATGCCCAAGCCGCTCTGCCTCGTGCACACCGAGCGCTTCCACTGGCACGAGAACGCCGTCAGCCTACGCCGCGTCCTGCACGCGCGACGTGAGGCGCTGCCGGCAAACGTCACTCATTACGTGCGCATCAAGGTGCGGCCGTGTGGCAGTAACCCATTCGCCATGTTGATTATCCGTCGTGTGCATCAGAGTGCACGTGCGCGTCACGCAAAAACAACTAGTTGTAAGCAGCAGCGGTATGAAATAGTACGAGGTACGTTTGTATAGCCGTAATTTATTAATGCAGCAGCTTTCAATGCTAGGTATGGAGTAGCACCAGTTAGCCTACTCGTAACCCATGGAGCTATCAGCAACGAGTAGGTGCAGCAGGAGCCCGTGGGTTGGCGCGATGCCATAGGTGAGGCACTCGTTGTGCATGTGCTGGTATCCGTTTGGTTCCTTGGATGTGGGTGTAGCTATACATGGAAACTTTATGGTTGGGCTCAGGTGTGTCATTCTTGTCGTGCCAGCACATGTACGCGCATGGATGCAGTGGTGTGTAGCTTTCCCCCTAAGGTCCCTACCACCCCCCGCACATTTAGAAGGCAATTTCAGCGCTAGTGACAGTAGTTTAGCTTCACTGACACTCATCCCAGATCGTCCCTTCGTCTACCCCTGCTGGGCTGTGTGGCCGTCACCGCCTTAATATGGTAGGGGCCAAGGTTGGCCATCACCGCCTGAGTCGTCCTGCCATGGTCCTCGCGAGTCTGGTCCCTCCTTCCAACTGCCCTTGATGCCATTTCTGCACCGCTCGTCACCCTTTCGTCCTGTCATTGTCCTAGCGAGCCAGGGACCCCTCCTTCCTGCTAATGATTCTCGAGACAAGCGCGGTCCCCCTCAGCACGCTTGGCGATTTCGGCAACGTGTTCCTTTAGCAGGGTCTCCCTTTCCTGCCTGCGCCTCTCCCGCGAGCGCCTCTGGTTTGTCACTTGCGCCCTGGGACCCTGTTACCTATGCTCATGCCCTCCTGGCTCCGGCTCTTTGCTCTTGCATGCCTGGCCTTGCATGCCTGGCCTTGCATGGGCATGTGCCTTGTCAGGGCGTGGTGTGGCCTGGTCTGATGAACCATGCAATAGTGAATTAATGCTGATGAACCATGCAATAGTTAACTAATGCTGATGAACCATGCAATAGTTAGTTAATGCTGATGAACCATGCAATAGTTACTTAATGCTGATGAACCACGCAATAGTTAGTTAATGCTGATGAACCATGCAATAGTTAATGAATGCTGATGAACCATGCAATAGTTAATTAATGCTGATGAACCATGCAATAGTTAATTAATGCTGATGAACCACGCATACTCCCCCCCCCCCACAACACACAGGGCGCCGCGCACCAAAACCAGTGCGACTTCCCGCTGCTGATGACAGGCCTCATGCGCAAGATCCGGTAGGGGGGGAAGGCTGAGGTGGGACATGTCATGTTGTGGTCATCTAGCCAAGCATGAGGATTGCCTTGCGAAGCCTCAGTTGCGGTGAAGAATGTCTGCATAAGCGCATGGTGGTGATGGGTAGGGCTGGGATACGGTGGCCGACCGAGAAGATTTTATAAGGGGACGTTCACGGTGACAGTGTGGCTAGAAAGATGCCGTCCATGCATCAATGATTCAATCAGCGCAGGCCAGAAATCTGGAGAATCCGGACCATGGTAGCTCGAGCCTGCATCTCAATGACCCTCACGCACTCAAAAGCACATCATGGGTTTATCGATGCTCGTTTCCTAGTTTTCCGCTGAGCACCTATTAATTAGCGTACGTAGCTTTAATCCTATGATTCGCTTGATGCTCTGTTTGAAAACTCTAGTGAAATGTATCCTACCGCCTTCACGTTCCGGTGGTTTTGCACCATGGTGGGTGGCACCTGACTTTGCTCACGGCTGGCTTGACGCTCTTATTGCTCTCTGTAACAAGCTCGGTACATCCATCGCGCGGTGATTTTTTATCGGGGTGCGTGCAGCATGGCAGGAGACATCGACCCGCTTCACTGCTCGCTCGTCAACAGCTATGTCGGCCTGCGCTTCCTCAGCGTGCACCTGCTGGGGCGAGGTAAGATAGTAAATATTAGAAACTTCTAGTAGGACACGTGGGACCTAGCCATGCAAAATCAAAGCTGAATTTTCATTGAACCACCCTGGGGGTTGCCTTGCAAAGCGATACTATGCACTTGCCTGCATGGGAAGAGTTGAAAGGAAAGAAACTGGTTGATGAGTAGAATACCGATCATCACTGGCCGTAGCCATGCCATGTAACCATGCCATGTGAGGCTAATAAACTAATTAATGCGAGGGCTGCCCACTAGGTTCTGGTCCCACGAATGGTTTGGAAGATACCGATTTGCCAGCGCGCTGGCTGAAGGTATCCACCTCCCACCAGCTCCGCCGGGAGACTACCGCCCTGCACTATTTGGTCAAGAGGACACGAAGACGTAACACAGTCCTTCTATGGTCGAGGGGGAACATGGACCGACAAGCTGCACGAGTCTACCCATTTGCTGCTATGACAAGTCAACCCATTCGGTGCTATCACTAGTCCACCCATTCACTGCTATGTTTTGGATGCCTCCCGAGGTGACGAGGGGAGAACAAGCGTCCAAGCAGGATGTCGCGAATCCATGCGCATCCCCTCGCAAGCAGCACCCTGGCATGCCTTACGACCTCATGGTGCTACTTCTGCCACCGGTACTCTTAGGCTGGTGTGTACGGGAGGCATGTGCATGGGTCTTGTGTGAGGGAGATGTATAGCAGGTAGAAGAGGTACGACATCATGTTAGGGTTTCTGATGTCTAGTTGTGGTTGCCATGCGCTTTGTAAAGAAGTGGTGGTGGTGCTCATACCACGGGGTAGAGTTCAACGATTGCCCTTTCCTTTCCCGACAAAAAAATTGCCCCGTCTGACCGCTCTGCAGCCCCCCTGCTTGCAGGTAAAGGCTGCATAGTGTCAACATAGGTGAGAAAGTGATGCTAACTCACTGGCTTTTACTAGCTTTTATTTGTGTGTGGCATGCACAATCTGGTCTATGCCAGACACCATGACGCTAAGGCGGCGGCTCTCCCCCACAGACTTCACGTCAGACAAGGAGGTGGACGCGGATGGGCTAGCGGCAGAAGAGGACACGGGGCTGGAGCCGCGCCAGCTGTCGTCGACACCTGGCACACGACTGTCGTTTGAAGAGCCCACGCCGCCATGATTTCCAAAGCATGCCATATGAATGGGCTGTTTTGATCGACACACGCCTCTCGGCAGAGCCAGGCGGGAATGCCTAGTCTGTGATTAGGACAGGACTCTGCTCAGAGCTCTTAGAAGGCAGCCTATGTTTTCCTACTGGACAGTGTACATGTCAATATCTTGACCTGTGGGACGTTCTGGCTGTACTCATGGACATGCGCATATGTCGTTGTGTGTAGTACTCCTACACACAGATCTCGAATGATTTATCTAATACCAAATCGATCCGAAAGGCTTGCATCACTCCCCGGAAAGGAGAACTTTTGCGGATGACTGTAGGTGTCAGTCGGCGATGCCTTAGGATCCGGAGACGTCCGTCCTATAGTCAGCAAAATTGGTGAGAGAGGTCCCCAGTTCGATTCCGGCCTGGATTCATTTGCAGATCGCGTTTTTCCGCGTTCTCCGCGGACCGGCACTGAACGCAAATGGTTTTCACCTTTCCGGCGTGCCAAATCAGAATATGTCGTTGTCTCACACATGAGCATAAGTGACTAGGCAGCATTTGGTTCACTACCTGCTGGCACCTGCCTCGACGATATATCCTTGTTCCACACAGAGTCACAGACGGACAAGTGCATTGATCGTCCTATGCAGGCATGCCACCGAGTAACCACTTTTGCACCAGCAAGCACGAAGCTTATTAACCAACAACATGATGAAAATCCGGTGCTGTACTGCGCATATCAAGTTAGTACGCTGGTGCATGGGCGCATGGGTGCATGGGTGCATGGATGCAAAAATTATGTCACGATTTACTACACTGGGTCGTCTTCACAAGCCTGAGACATTATTCTACGACGTCACAGAACCATGTACACGCATACACAAGGACATGATACTGTACTGCATGGGGGTGTAACTAAAGCGCGGCAAGAAGTGCCACTACAACTTGCACGTGAGGTGCATAGGTAGCGAGCAATGCTGCAAAGTGCAAATACAAGCTAACACAGCACGAGCCTGCAGCATGCGTCCACCACGGCACGTACTAAAAGATTATCAACCATTGATAACGATTCTAGAACCATGGTATGCCATTGATGCCAACGCCTTGCAAGTGTGTCGCACGTGCACGGCTTAAGTGCACGCAGCTCGCTTGGCAGTACACGGAAGCTATGGTACTGGAACCACCAGTCTTCTAATGTTTATGGTGGTCTGCAACAGGGCCCGGCGCACCGTCGCCACCATAGGTCACCACTATCTGGTAGATAGTGCATCATTACTGAGCATACTTCTGAGCATTCCAGATGTTTGCACCCGTGACTCGCATTGGAGGCCACGCGCACACAACCGCCGAGTCACGGGTGCAAACATGTGGAACGCGCACACAACCAAGGCGCTAGAATTCGGAACCAGCCGGCACTGAGCCAGGGCATCCGGCCGCATGCGACTTGCAACGTGCACATGACCACGGCAACCCCACAGGGCGCAGTGCACCCATACAAAGCTGTGATGTCATCGTCCCACCAGCTTCACAAAATATTTGTGAGAAGCAGGTCCATGGCATACTTCAACAACGCGAAATCGCAACTCCACAAAAACAAAACATTTCCGTTCTTGCGCTAACTTATTAGTAAGGTCGATCTTATGCCGAAGCTAGAAAGATTGCCCATGTTCTCGCCCCGCGGGCCGCGTCTCGCAAAATTATGCCCCAGTGTCATAATATGCCCCAGTGTTATAATTATCATGTCGTCTCCATTTTCCCGACTTGTACAGTACTAGTTCCCAGTTCCCAGTTCCCAGTCCCATCCCCGAATGCGACGAGTACTGTACGTTCGACTGCATAGCGTATACGGGCAATATGTACGTAGTACAGAAGTGTAAGAACGTGATTTGGTTCATACCCATAGGTGCGGTAGCTGCCAGGTGCGGAACTGTGTACTGGCGTGCGTACAGCAGACGGGCGTCCCGGACTGCGGCCCTTGCTTGTCTCCGCCACATCCTGTTGCCAAATCAGCCAGGCCTGCCCAGGGTGCTCCATCAACTTGTCACTGCACGGCCATTTTACACGTGTACCGGATGCCGGGAATTTTATCACGAGCGCGCCTTGGTAACGAGGCCAGCAGTGGTCAGCAGTTGATATGGTGGCCCCGCGCTCCATCGGTCACCATGATTCGCCAGGCCGTGGACCCTAGAAGCATAGCCCGAGGAATGGCCTCCAAAAGACGCGCTCTCGTTTAGCGGTGCAGCCGACCCCGGTAATACTTTTGCATGGTGTGCATGCCGGAATGGCGGATGTTGGGTATAATGGCGCGATGGCGGATGATGACACAGGTATCTCGCAAGACGTGCCGTCACACCACCACACGCACAAGAAATCTCGAACCAAGCGGACAAGAAACCCTTCAAATATTACCGACGACCGAAGTGGGCCGGGGGCAGTGGCAGAAGGTGGCAAATTGAAATTAAGGCTGAAAGTAGGCGGAACATTCTTGAACTTGTCCGATGCGAGCCTGGACGACCGGCCCAGCGGACATGCCCGCTATGGTAGCGCTACTCACGTACCCTCGTGGAACAAAGCGGACGCTAGAGCGTCGCAGGTAAATTTTTCGCCCTCGCGTGCATTATAATTCGACCTGATAGCATAATGCGGGTGCCGAACGGTACTCCTCCGTTATACATGCGCTCCTGCGCGCGTTCTCATTGCGAACGTAAATGTACACCCTCTGGAAATCGTCAGTTATTTCCCGCGCACGCGTGTGGAATCGTTGGGACCTCCCATTTTCAGTTAGGCAAAATGCCTGTATGTAAACGAATTTTTGCTTCTGTGCTGTACCCCCCGCTCGGGTAACCGTTTCTCGCTACCACCCTCCCAGCGGAGCACCGAAGGCTACTCGGATGCAGACGCGGAAGAGGAAGAGTACGGCGGCGAGGAGGAGGACGCCGATTTAGAAGGGAGTGAGGGGGAGGACGACCTGTCGTCCCTGAACGAGGAGAGCGAGAGCGTGCCAAAGACCAAGAAGAAGATAAAGCCGACAAATTTGACAGCGCGACAACGAGCACTGCAAGGGGAGGCCAACGGCAGCACCCTGGTGGAGTTCCCTGAGGGGCTTGTAGGTGAGTCATGAGGCGGGCTACTGAACAGCAAAGGCACGGCACAATCCACGAGACGCGATATGGCACAAAGAGACACCCTGTCCAACCCTGGCAGGGTGCTCGCCCTCCTAACCCATGCCGTCATAATCTGCGTCTACTTTTTTTAAAAAAAAAACAACCCAGGTGCTTTGGGTGGGTGTGAGGGGTATTGCCGGGTTGCTAGTATGTATGCGCGAGCCAGCCTAATGGTCTGCATGCTGCTGCGTCTCATACCTCTGGCGCAGAGATGTTGGCATGACGAGTGGCTACTGTCACCCGCACCCATCCCCCATCGCCCAGGGAACGTTGTTTATTCCCACGTCTGGGGGCTCTCACTGCTGTTCTTGCCTGCTGCCCACGGTGGTGCACAGCGCTTGCCTGTCGCACATGGTGGCCACATTTCACACGGGGGGCCCTAACGGCTTTGTACGGTAATTTTGGGTTTCAGAAGCCCGTGCAGTAAGAGCTATTTTGCCCCCTTGGGTATGCTCGACTGGGATGCATGTGTGGACCTGCATATGCAACATTGCTGTACAGTCCTTTACACATTTCGGTTCCCTCATGGAAACATCCAGACCGTCATCCAGACCATCATCAACTACCCCGACCTTGTTGGCATGTGGGCCTTTCTGTGTGTTTGTCATCTTGTTTCGCTGTTTCGGATGCCAGCGCATCCCTGCCCCTCGGCTGGTTGCCTCCCTGTGTGTGGCGCGGCCATGACCCTACCACGGCTAGTGCTCACGTTCTCTACTGTTCGCCACCGCTGCGCTTCTGCCTGCTGCCCCCGCCGTGTCCAGATAAAAAGAAAGAGATGACGGAGGAGCGAACGGAAGCGCAGATCGCCAAGCGGCAGGAGGCGGCGCGCAAGCGGCGGCTGATGCAGGAGAAGCAGATGAAGGCGGATCAGGTGCGGGGAGATGAGATGTGGCTTGTAACGATACACTGTAGTTTGTCATGGCAGCGTGTCAGCGGGTGCAGGAGAAGCAGATGAAGAAGGGTGGCGATTCATATGTGATGCAGTAGACGCAGCTAAAGGCGGACCCAGCGGATGGTGGGTAGGGCTGGTATGGAAGAGATGGGGGGGAGGGGGGGGGGAGGTAAGAAAGGAGGTATTTGATCGTAGTTGGTCGCTGCCAATGGCGTTTCCTTCTTGCATTGCAAGGGTAAACGCTCACGCGATGGTAAATGCTTACCAAGTGGTCATGCATGGCGTTGAGGAGGGAGACAGTGCTTCCCTCTACGTCCCTGCACACAGTGAACAATTGGTTTTGGAGCACTAAATATTTTCTGGGAAGATGAGCCTGTGTTCCTTAGTCTACCACGGTGGGGATGTGTGGTTAGGATCGCAAGCACAGTCACCAGGATGCTGAGTAAGAGGTCGCGGTATGCGCCATACACGTCACCATGCCCGTACTTGGCTGGGAGGCTTGCCATTATCCGATATCTTGTCAAACATGCCGCGTCGCCAGTAGTAAACCTCGTGGTCCGGCAGCAGCATGGATGTGTCTCCATCCATGCTTGGCGCGTTCTGCTACCAAACACGAGAGCTTCGCCAGCCAATCACCTTGATGACGGGCAAGTGCTCGGATCCCAAAGTGCAACAGCATGCATCCATCTGTTGATTATAATATGTGCTTACGGTGGACAACTACCTGCCCTTGTCCCCTCTCCTGCCCTTCCCCCTGCTCTACCCTCCCCCCACCTGGCTCCTGGCCCCCCCGGCCCTAACCCCCCCGCTCTACCCCCCGCCCCCTCCCGCTGTTGCGCCCCTGCTCTAACCCCCCTGCTCTTGCGCCCCTGCTCTAACCCCCCGTTCTTGCGCCCCTGTTCTCGCTTCCCTGTTCTTGCCCCCCTGCTCTTGCCCCCCCGCAGGAGAACACGATCGAGAAGATCCTGGGGTCACTGTCCAAGGACAAGAAAAAGAAAAAGGCGGTGGACGAAGTGGACGAGGAGGTGAGGAGAGCATTGGAGACGATGGTAGGGAAGAAGAGGGGTTGGATCCTGGTCTGGTCATCTGTAATTGTCTACTGTCAGTCAGGAATAGGGTGGCAAAGCGGCCAAGTTTTATGATCAAGTGTGATGACACCCCTGATCGAATGAAAGGTCAAGCTGGGTTCCATGAATGCATAGTGGTTCCGATCGCTAGCGTTTCTCGCACTGGCATGGCAGTCTTGCAGGAAGTGGCATGGAACGACATGAAATAGCCGATTATAGCGATGAGACAGCCAACACGGGCTTGGCCAGATATGTGCTTGCGCGGCACGCCAGCCATTGCATTCCTGTGGTTGGTCTGTGGTACCCTGGCCTTTGGGCTTCCCATGAAGCTTGGGTGGGAACCAATTGAACCACCCCATCCCCCATAGCATATCCTGATGCCAGCTGGCATTCGTTTTGCAGTTCCATGCGGTGGATCTCCTTTTCGTTTCTTGCAGCTTGCGTTCTGTAAGCTTGATGCTAGTTGCCTGTTTGTGCGAAGTGATTTGCCGCATCAACCGTGCCATTCAATCTCAACTCTCGTTGTATCGGTTCCTTTCCATCGGATGACTAGTGTTCAGAGTCCGTGCCCATGCTGCTGTTCTCTAATGTTTTCTTTAATCGCTCCCCCACCCCCCCATTTTGCTGATATATCTTTCGTCACCTTGTTGTCACCTTGCAGCAAGAGCCGGAGCTGGCCACCAACACGATCCGCTTCCTCCAGCGGGCGCCGGAGAAAGGGGGGAGCCTGGTGCTTCTCACGGAGGATGTGGACCTGCCTGAAGTGCTCCGGCAGCCTCCCGTGTCGTAAGTCCATGTTATGTACTAAGAATGATCGATTAAACTGAAGTTAGATCTAGTTTTTCAAGTTTCAAGTCCCTTTCTTTAATACTGCGGCAGTCTTCCGTGTCGTTAGTCCATGTTCTATTGTAGGAATGATCAAACTGAAGTTTGATCTAGTTTGTGAACATTGAAGTCCCTTTCTGTATTACTCCGGCAGGCACTCATGTCCAAGGTCTCTATTACCCCCTTGGAACCCTGGCTTGCTTTCTAAAGTGCCGTCTGGGTGAAGGCTTACCATGCTGTGCATCTGCAGCTGACCTCTCAGCCGTGTTTTCCTTGACATTGGCCTTGACTGCATGGTTTCTGTGGCCAAGATGCCTTGTTGATCAGGTTGATGAGCTTGTATTTTCTTGTTTCCACCTTAGGGCTTCCTATGGTCCGCGTTCTTGTGTGTCTCAGCACATTTATTGTATCCTTGTAATGTTCTCTTCCTTGACGATGTCATCCCACGTTTCCTACTGCTGGCACTGCTTCCTTGCATCATTTTTGTCATGCCACAGCTATCCACCTGAGCGGAAAACATGCATGGCCCCTAACTGCAGCCACCCATACCGTTACAGGTGCTCCTCGACGCAGTTGCCGCTGTGCAGCCTGGCCTGTTATCGCAGCGTGAAATCCTCCCTGCCCATGTCAGAAGCCATGGCACAGTAAGCGTCCATTAGTCCTTGCGCTCTTTGTGAGCGATGAAAGACGCAGGTGGGCGGCGATACTAGAATATTGCGTAGGTCCGTGCGCAGTACTCCTGCGCACTTAGGTCTAGTGGCGAGTCATCTTCTATAGATTCAGCAATATCGGACGTATTGGCACCCCTCTCAGGTAAAGAGGTTTTTCGCAGTTGGGCTGTTTCGAAACCTTAAGTGAGATGCCTTCGGATCAGGAGACTCACACAGCCGCGCAATCATGCCAAAGGTCCTATGTTCGATTCCTTGCTGGTAGCTTCTAGGCTTTCTTACTTTCTGTGTTCCGCGGAATCTCAGATTTGGGCAGCTAGCGTTTTCACGTTTGTTGCTTTCTGACGACAAGGTGGGAGGCTGTTCGAAGCAATTATTAAGTGAGACAACTACGTACAAGAATGCATGCACACTTAGGTTCATGTACCTAAAAAATGCGTAAGTGCGCCAGTCGAGTGGGGTTGTAAACTGTTGATAGCGCCCTGGCCCTGCAACATAACGCTGCAATGTTATGCAGTGGTATTTATAAGCCTTTGTTTTCTTTATTACCACTATTATTGCAATTTTAGCCTGATTTTGATCAATATTTGCATGCAATAGTGGCCGGGGAAATTATCTCAATTATGATGAAACAACTATCAAGGAGACAACCAGCGCAGGCCAGAAATCGGGAGAATCCGGACCATGGTAGCTCGAGCCTGCCGTTATCTTGTCCGCGTTTTCGAGTCGTTCAGGATGATGAATATGAATGGAGATGGAAATGTGTAGCCTTGTACATTGAAATTATGGCTGGCTTACGTGTAGAGCGACTATAGATGACCTAGCTAGACGGTGGGGATGATGAAACAACTATGCCTGGACGCATGGCAGTCCAACGTCGTCAAGCAAGGACTAGAGTACTTGTCTGAGAGTCCTGAAGGATAAGGACAGTAGATGTCTTACTCGATCTATATAACGGTTAAATTTTAGCTAAACCGTCTCCATCTCACTCTGAACGTTATTGCCAGCCATGATTTCAATGCCCTCACAAGGCTACGTGTACATATTCCACCTAGATCCATTCATTTGATCCATTTATTAAGTATAATTAATAAGCATGTGGCTGCGTCACGTGGGTGCCAATACAGAGTAAAGGAACCTTCAACCAATTCATTTCCATAAATTGACCCAGTTGTCTCTTTGATAATCCTGAACGACCGATCGATCGAGTACAAACGTGAATAACATTTATATAACAGCAGGCTAGCTCGAGCTATTAATTAATTAATTAAACACGCGCTCCGGTTGGGGAGTCGCGGAGCACAATAATACAGAGTAAAGGTGCTTTTGCCGGAGCTGGAGGTAGGTCGGCCATAGCTCCTGTCGCCGTTGTTGCTGCGCCAGGGTCAAGTCGTCGTCCACGGTGAAGGGAGTGTTCTCAAGCCGCTTGCGGCGTCTGAGAAACGAAATCTTGTCCGCTGGGCTCTCAAAGATGAGAAGAAGCGGAGGTGCCCCTGCCTTACCCCGCGCGCGGGGGAGGCGGTGGGCGGTCAGCTTAATCTCACCTAGAAGGCCCATGCGATCAAGGATTTTGCTCCCAAACGCACGCGCAAGCTTCTCGGCCGACTTCTCACCTTCCACCATGTCGAAGTTCTTGAGTATGGAGTTGAGGCTGTGCTTGGCGAGCTCGGCCTCCTCGCGGAGGTCGAGCGTCTGCTGCTGGAGCTGTGCTGCGACGGCGGAGGTGGTGGAGGACTGGAGGTGGCGTGCTGCTTAAGCATGTCCGCCTGGCAGGTCGGGATGGGAGGAGCATCGCCGGCCAGGCCAGCCGGGGCTAGCTGGCTTGGCGGCAATGTCCTTCACCGCCTGGGCGGTGAGGCCTGCGGTGTTTTGCAGGACCTCGATGGTGATTGCATTGTCTTTAAGGTGCTGGTCAATGTCGAGGAGCTGGGCTTTGATGTCGGCGGTGGAGGTGGAGGTGGCAGTGGAGGTGGAGGCGAGGAGGGTCAGTGGATCGAGGTGGAGGTGACGGTGGTGGAAAGGTGAGGGAGCTCAGTAGCCAGCGTGCCGCCCATTGCCGCCACATCTGCGGCAAGGGGGGTCACGTGCTGCATATGCTGGAAGGCTTCCGTGAGGACTGATGGAGCGGTATGTGGCTGCGGAGATGGTGGGGGCCCGGATCTCATCGTACGTCAGACTTCTTGAGGAGTGAGCAGAGAATCAGGTGCTGAAGGTCAGGCCGGTTCAAATGTAGTGGAGGCCCGTCAGCAGCAGATCTCGGCTTTGAAGCCTGCGGCCATCTGGCTCGAGAAGACGATTGATGCTGGCTGGCCGGTGTACTGGAAGGGGGCGGCCATCTACGTCGGCCACAAGCCCTGGCACGCGACCGCGGCCCCAGCGACTCCAGACGCCCCCGCTAGGGGAATACATGCAGCAGCAGTAGTGTAGAATAGTTAGACCGTGGCCTTGTATACATGCCCGCCTACTACAGGCATTATACCAGCTGAGGCCTAGCATTTTTAGTCATGTACATGTGTGCCTATGATGTGCCACACTCCAGATGATGCCTAGCTTTATCTAGTTGTGCTGTGCCCATGCAGAGAGCTGCTCTCTGCTGAGATGCCACGCTCTAGCTTTTGTATAGCTATGCTGATCTTCCCCCGCATGACAGGCTCCCCCTTAGCTGGGTATAGATTGATAGATCATGGGGCTGCAGGTGCCCTGGGGCACCTAGAGCAAGTGTCGTTTACATTCCCACCCTTGCAGGAAGTAGCTTAGAATGTATTAAAAGCCATATGCCGCTTCTCTGGGATATGTGCTACATATTCTCCCAACGGAGTTATGTTACAATTCAATTCAATTCAATTCAAGGTGCTTTTCATCCTGCACGCATGTATGTTGCACACTGGGAAGGGCGCAGAGACACCCGTCTTCCCTCATGCGCCCGGAGCCGCAAGACGCCACAGCTGCAATCTAAACTACTCATGCCGAGGAGTGTTTGGCATCTCTGTTGGTACACTAATATGTGCGTGGGTGACATGGCGGGCCCGGCATTGTCTGGCATGCACGATGAAACTGTAGACTGATCCAAGTGTGCGGGTAGACATCGGGGTGCATAGGCTGAACTAACTAGAAAGGTAGCCGGTAGTACGCTGAGCCGGCCATACACGGTCCTGCGAAGGCCATGCAGGTACGTTGTCATGTCCATGATCATTTACGTACGTGCACTCGAGAAACGGCTGTTCACCGCATCATTCATGTTCGGTTCAGTTTCGGTTTGGTTTGGTTCCGTGGTAGCCATTTGGCTTGCATTTGTTCAAGTCTGACTGGGTACCGGTCGGTGTGAAGTGCCGCGCCGGATATGCCACTACCCAACCCTATGCAAACCTAAGAAGATCTCTAAGCCACGAGCCACGAGCCACGAGCCACGAGCCACGAGCCACGAGCCACGAGCCACGAGCCACGAGCCACGAGCCACGAGCCACGAGCCACGAGCCACGAGCCACAAGCCACAAGCCACGAGCAACGAGCCACAAGCCACAAGCCACAAGCCACGAGCCACGAGCCACGAGCCACGAGGTAGCCACATGTGGCTGACGGCGGAGCTCGATCATAACTTTCACGTTTGGGCACCGAATTCGGCCGTGAATATCACAATCGCTTCGTCTTTCGCTTGAGCCCAAGCGTCGCCTGAGCCCAAGCGCAGTCGCCCTGGCGAGCCGAACTCTGAGGAGTACGACTTTGACGCCAGCCAGACCGGCTTTTTTGACAAGCTCGACCACGATCGCATCCTGGCCTGCGTGTTTGTAATGGATCGTGCGCCTCGCTTACGGAACTGTGCAAGCAGCTCTTCCTCCAGGGTCGCCTCGTCAATGCTTTCCAGAGGCGCACCTACATGCAATTTCGACTCCATCCCCAACCTAGCTCCGCCGCCCCCACCTTCAGCAATACGCCCTGCTGGACCGGCTGGATCGCGTAGTACCTCCGCACATCTGAACCCTGTGATGCCAGATCTCCCTTGCGGTCGTTCCGAGCTTGGCACTGGATTCGTTGTCTACATCATCGCGTCGCTGCAGCAACACGATGTTTTCTGGCATACGCGGGCTTTTGGTTCCCGCCGCACATTTGAAAGTGCTGTCCTCCGGATTTTTGCCATACTTACATTCAAAGCCTGCGGTTGGGGGATGATGCAGACGATGCGCTGGTTGTCTCCTTGATATTTGTTTAAACTTTTGTGTAATTATTTTTCTAATGAGATTAGCATAGTACTCCGTGGCATGCCGGTGCGCATGACATGCAAGTACTTACTTACTGAAAGCCTGCGGAAGCATCTTGGTTATACCGTGCCGTTTAGCCGCCGTGTTCGATCAGCTAGTCTGTGAGCGTCCAGACCTCGGCCCCGTACGTGAGCATGGGGAGGA
Source organism: Mesostigma viride (assembly GCA_009746045.1). Classification (NCBI taxonomy): domain Eukaryota; kingdom Viridiplantae; phylum Streptophyta; class Mesostigmatophyceae; order Mesostigmatales; family Mesostigmataceae; genus Mesostigma; species Mesostigma viride. The sequence continues at coordinate 3,338,827 of RPFO01000253.1, forward strand.
CCGAGACCTTGAAGAGCACTCGCTAGCTTGCGGTCTTCGCCTAGGTCCTTTCAGTGTCAGTAGGTTTTGGGCGTGCGGAGCCTGGCCCATGCAAACCAGGCCAACGCGGGTGTCCACAAAGACAGCCGTGTCAGGGAGCATGCTCCCCGGCCAGCAGTTTGAGATCCCAGTAGCTCGATTCCAATACTACAATTAAAGGCAATAAGAATGAATTGATATTGGCCTAGACGGATTACGAATGGCATATCGTGTAGGTCTCCGACCTCCGTTTTTGCACCAACCAATATGCATGCAGCAAGTCAGTGTTTATTATATTCTAAAGGGAGGTGGGCGTCTATGATGAAACACCTGTGATAACTTCCTCGGGGCACTGAACAAATCTACAGGGCCCAAACATGCCACAGCCCAAACATGCAACAAGGGCCTCCAGCCCATGACGAAGCCCTTCAACAACCAAATGGAAGCTAGCTAAGCCATCAAAATAAACATAAAAAATTGACGTTTACAGAATCGCATGAACATTGCCAGTGTGCTATCCCAACACTGTTCGAAGCAGCCTAGGTTTGGGTGATAACCCAAGGCTACAACCACGGCCCATTTAGGGGCAAGTGCTTGGCAGTAGCCGACGTGGCATACAGCTGCCCAACAACAGTACATTATTCATAGATGTCTCACTTAATAAATCCTACTCAACGGTATCAGACATCACCGCACGAAATTATCAACGGAGGTCACCACCGTGGCCTTGTCTTCTGTCGCTTCAAAACAACCACTCCCTGTGCAAGTCTTCTTGCACCCCCCCGTCCAAATGACTCACAATCGATCCCTTGCTCGCCATCGCCCTGCAGCAACCCTTGGCTGAAGATCCTCCCAGGCTCGCAAAGCAGCCCATTCCAACCCCGCCTCTTTGCCCCCGACGTCTTTCACGAAGCACTTACACACATTGTCAACGACTGCTGTAAGTGCGCCGCCTCGGCTGCAAAAAACTACAAAGAGGCAGCTGAACTGCCACCATTCCAACAAGGGCATGTATAGGGCTGCCTCGTTCGTTGCCTGGTCAGACATTTCGCCACCGTATTCCCCCATTCCTGCCATCCTTGACCACGCAGTGCTGGGGGCAATGCGATGCTGTATGCTGCTACACACCCACACCGGTGGTCGTCTCATCGATATACCGGCATCCGTCACCGTGCCCTCCCGCCACCATCTACCGTTTGGGGGGCCGTCCACGCAGCCTCTTGACTGCCGCCGCAGGCTCCTCCACCACCGCACTGGCCTTGGCGCTGCTCGCGACCGCAACCGGGCCCCGCCCGCGCTTCTTTCCCGCCATGACGACAGGGAGGTTCGCTGCACCGGCCACCGCATCATCAGCGCTGACATCAGCCACTGCCACGCCACGGTCCTGAGCTGCTGCTGTCTTCCCTTTCCCCGCAACGGACAGGGCTACGTTCGTGACGCTGGCATCTGCCGCAGGCTCCTCGACCACCGCACTGGCATTGGCGCTGCTCGCGACCGCAACCGGGCCCCGCCCGCGCTTCCTTCCCGCCATGCTGGCAGGGAGGTTCGCTGCACCGGCCACCGCATCATCAGCGCTGACATCAGCCGCTGCCACGCCACGGTCCTGAGCTGCCGCTGTCTTCCCTTTCCCCGCAACGGACAGGGCTACGTTCGTGACGCTGGCATCCGTGCTAGTGCTACCTGGCACGCCGTCACGCACCGATGATGCAGCACTAGTGCCATCTACGGAAGTACTAGCGGCGGCGGCAGCAGCAGCAACCGCCGGCACGGAGGATTTTGTGTCCACACATCCACCAGTAGAAGGCTTCGCGGGCACAACAACAGGAGCAGGAGCAACCATGCCCACAGAAACCACGACAGACATGCCCGCACCCTGGCCGTCCCCCGCACCCTGGTCTTTGCCAACAAACTCGCTAATGCTGGCATCCGCACCCGCCCTCTCACCTGCGCCCAGCCTACCCCATGATCGGGGGCCACGTGGTGGCTTGCCTCCACGCGGCATGGCCCTGCCTCCACGGGCCATGATGCTGCCACCGCGGGGGGCGGGGCCGCGCCGGCCTCCGCAGGGGGGAGGGATGTCCCTGGACACACCCGCATTGTTGCCACATGCCGGCGTGCTGACCACCGTGCCTGCTCCCTGCGCGCCCTCCCCAGTGCAGCTGTTGGCCACAGATTGATCGGCCACAGGTTGATCGGCTGAGGGTCGATTGGCCACGGACTCCACACCCATGCCTGAGGAATCGTTCACCACAGCTTTGTTGGCCGCAGGACCTGGCGCACCTAACGCGGTTCCTGAGTCAAGCGGGCCATGCCTGCCCTGCACTGGTTCATGTGCTGTCGCCGACACCGCGCCTGCCGCGTCCCCTTGCGGCGAGCCACCACCATCCGCAGAGGCAGCGTCGATGGCATCACGGGCGGTCAACCCTCCTGTCGACGTACCCACGTGCCGCCCCGGCCGTCCCCCTGTGGCAGCAACGGCAGCTTTACTAGGATCAGCAGCCCTCGCGGCGGGTCCCCGGGCCGGCGCGCTGGCTGCATCGATGGCGACAGCATCGGCACATACCGTGGGTCCAGATGCATCGCGTGTGAACTCCCTTCTCTCCCACTCGGCAAGCACCGCCTCGTCGGGAAGCGGCGGGAATTCTGGCGACGCCAACAGCCCCGCGGGCGACCCCCCCCCACGATCCATCTCACATCCATCCTCATCCTCATCCACCCAGTCCCGGGTGGACCCCCCCATCTGGCGTTGCAGCGTTCCCCGAAACAACTCTCCTCCCTCCTCCCCTCCCTCCTCCTCCGCCCCTTTCCCTCCCCCATTGCCCCGCAGCAGTGACGTGATCAGGCGCGGCCGCCACCCTGCCCACACCCTGCGCGGGTGTACGTCGCTGCCCCCTCCTCCTCTGGTCTCCTCGTCACTCTCATTCCCCACATCCATAGGTGCACCCGACAAGACCATAGCCATCCCCTGCCGTCCCTCTGCACTGGACACACCGGCACTGCCGTCGCCACCGCCGCCGTCACCACCCCCATGGGCAGCCGCGGGATGTATCAACGCCAACGACAGTTGCGACTTGTCCGCGGGGCGCACCCCTACGATGCTTTCCAAACCACCCGGGCGGCCCCGCTTGGCCCCCCGCCCTCCCCCCCTGCACTCCCGGCCACCCCTTGCCGCGACCACATGCTCCGGTAATGCGTCGTTTGCCGTTTCAGCATCCGTGCTGGGTGCCCCCTCTAACGTCGCTAATGCTGCCAACACCACCCGGCCACTGCCACGGGGAGCCCTGCCCCTACCCCGCGCGCTGCCCCTGCTTGGTGCCTGGTCTGCTGATGCGGTCGCCAACGACGCTGATGTCAGCGTGTCGCCGCCTCTGGCCACCGCGCCGACGTCACTGGCAGCGACCGCCGGGGACACGACTGGGTGTCGCAGGGAGTCCTCGTCCGCGCTGCCTAGACGGTTGATACTGCTTGCAACCGCACCCACACCTGTGCTTGCACCCGCACCGCTGCCACCCAGTCGCCATAGGGCAGAAGAACCCGCATTGCTTGCTGCCTTGTTTGCTGCACTTTGAGCTGCCTTGTTTGCTGCGCTGCTTGCTGCCCTGTTTGCTGCCGCCGCCGCCTCCCGTGCCGTCTCCTTTGCAGTTGCCAGCAGCTTCTGCTGCATCTCTGCCTGCCAAGCCGAGAGGCGGTCCTCCAGCATGAACGACCAGTCGATCTGGAGCTGTTCTAGCGCCGACGAGGACGGCCCAGAAGAAACAAGAGCGCCCCCGGCGCTGTTGGTGCCATCCCTGCAGGCATTCTCTAGTTCTTGCACACGCAAGGACATGCCAGCCACGGTCGTCTTGACGGCCTCGAGATCCGCCAGCACACCCGAGAGCTTGGCTTCGGTGGCGCTGACGCGGCGCTCCAGCCCCGCGATGGCCTCGGCGTCGCCTTTGCTCGACCGCAGAACGCGTAGCTGCGCGTCAAACGAGTCGACCCGCGACTGAATGCGGTCGACAGAGGCACGCGTCACGCGGCTGCTCTCGAGCGCAATCTTTACCTGGGACCGGAGAGACTCGTCCGCCTGGCTAGCAGAGCCGCCGCTACCTGAGGATACCGCTTGTTCCAGCGCATCGAGTCGCCGCCGAACAGCCGGCAGTTCTACCTGCAACTGGGCGGCGAGCTCGTGCGACTGCCGCTTCGCGGCATTGCGCTCCTTTTCCAACGTTTTCTGACGGGTGGTCAGCTTATCCGTCGTCTCGATTATTCCTCGCAAAAGTGACACGTTATTGCGCATCCGCCGGCAATCTTCTTCGCTTTTCTGCAGGCGCTCCGCGACCTCCTGGCAGCACTCGTTCCCGGTGGAGAAAGAAGGGACTGAATCACCCACCCCAAAATTGGGGTCTTCTCGTATGGCCAAAACTTCCGCCATGCCCTTAGAAAGAGGCTCGTGCCTGCTTTGTGGCTGTGCAAGAGGGCACGCTTGTCCCTCCCAGTTCGGATGTTGCCACCCAGCACAAGCAGATGTCGTTACGCATGACCACTCAGGTTCCCGATTAAGAGTTAGAACGTGCGAAAACCATTAGTAACCTGTGCAGACCTTGTCAGCATGCAAATAAAATCCATAGAGCTGCGCCATTCTGGGCACGCTCTTCTGCCTCGCGTCTTCCGCATTGTCTCCACTTTCTGCGTGTTTTTCTCCATTTCTGCGTGTCACGTTTCGCGTGCACAATACTGCCGCAGTTGGTATGCTGTCAGCCCCCGGGTTGCGGACCAACTTAGTCCCTGCCAAATTCCCACGCAGCTGCTGACTTGGCGCGGCGTCACCTTCCTTTTTGCTTACTAGTTTTCGATACTGCCTGCTGCACGTAGTACAACGCATCTACGGTACAACCTTCTTTCTCACCCGATTTCGCCCAACACGTGGTCAGAGGCTACAGCTGACAAGTGCGCACATTGAAGCAAGGCCTGAGCCTTGTGAGCTCACCAAGGAACAGAGCTAGGAGGGGTGGCATCCAGCCAAGGGTCCGCGGTCACAAAAACCACCACCGCCGGACAAAAAAAAAAGGCCGGGCCCGCGGTCCAACCATGACGCGTGGACCGCAACCGGCACCCAACGCTGCTGGTACCACGGTAGCGTCCAGGACCATGGTACCCGCGGGCCGCCGCCGGCAAGCCCGAGAGCCGGTACCATGCTTACCCCCTCGGACTCCTATTTGCGGTAACTATCCCTACTACCCACTAAACTGAACATTCTACTACTATTCTTATCTCTCCGTACTCCATTATTCTGCCACGTGGCAACAGCCCTCAAAACAAACCCACATGATGCACACTCCTGACGCACACATGATGCACATGATGACGTGGCATGCGCCTGATGGTTCAAGTAGGTTCAAGTGACTTCGCACGTGGCGGCCAGTAAAAGCCACGTGGCAGGCACAGGTACAGTACCTACACCATTATCCACGTGGCATACTTCTACTGGTCCATAGGCTACCACGGTCCTGAGCCAACCCGGCGTGACGTACAGCCCTAGTCTAACATATTACACGTGGCAGATTTCTACTGGCAAGTAGTAAACCACGGCTCTGATCACCCAGGGCCCACGAACCGCCACCGGCAAGTTTTTGACCCTCAAACCCCGCGGTTAACCATGGGCCCCGCGAAAATCCACCACCGTCAGCCCCTGGGACAACCCTCTCTGGTACCGCGGTTCCAGGAAATTTTCCCCGGGCATGCCACCCCTCCTAACAGAGCTACAGGATCGGCACGCGCCTTGGATGTTTCCGTGTTGGCAAGTATGTTTCCGTCATAATTTGGCAGCACATTTTGCCCTCCTGCGGCCCGCACCTAAATTTTTGCGCTGCATTTGTGGGCATGGAACCCACCCATGCTGTTTCCAAGCTTTGCCCAATCGTTATTAATGACGTACCTTTTGTTCGGATGCGATTGTACCTGCAATGCGTCCCATTCACATCCAGCACAGGCAGCCAAGCCCCGCCTCTATGCCGCGTGTTCTCAGATCAACCTTCCTGAGCTGTACTAGGCCCAGGGTTGCTACGCGCCCGATGATCGTCTCGTCTCTACCTCGCTTGTAATGGATAACTACGCCTGTCGGTACAAGCGCGTTCCTTACACCTCCGTGTCGGGAAATTTAGGAAGTGTGGCAGACGCTGTCCCTGGGGCATCAACGCTGCTCTTCCTTAATGCCATTCAGTTTTTGTCTTTGATAATCTCTTGTCCTTGCAAAGGTGTAATTTTAGGCCGTTCTTTCTTCATCTCTCCGACGTTACAAGCGCTTTTTGGAGATGATCCCCGGCCGAAGTCTTGGCGGCTATGAACGCCTTCGATCTTCAGAGGCGCTTTCGAAACAGAAGTTCTGCGGCGCCATGTTTTTGCTGATCACGGGGATAGCAAGCGCTGCTGCCGTGGACACTACGACAAGTTAGTATGCGCGCATTCTTCTGCATGCACACAGGCGTTAAGGATGAGGCACGTTTCCCGGACAGTGATCGAATGGTTTACGACACGTGTCGTCCCGCAGGCAACAGCTTGTTCGCCTTCACCTAACGCATTCGCAGTAGAGTATATGATATTATTGCCGGCGTGCAGATTCAATGTCGATTTATTTGTTTTCCCCCTTCTCCTCAGCTCATTGTATTGAAGGGTGTTGACAGCGCCAAGTCTCATTCGTCCGTCACATTTCGGCCCTGACCTTGTTTTCAGGGAAGTACTTTTCTCTCACATCCGGCCCTTGACTGCTGCAGTGTCAGAGCGTAATTGATTAGGTGGCTATAGTGTGCTGTCTGTGTCAAACCGTAATTGATTAGGGCACTGTATTTGCCATCTGTGTGCTTTCAAGAGGATAAATGGACATGTGCCTGGGTGTGTGCGTGCATGTGCATCCATGTTGGTGCAATGCCAGTGTGTGTTTTTGCGCGTTCCTGTGTGGCTGCCTACGTATGCGTGTCCCGTGCGGGCCCTGTCCCCCAGTAGCACAGCATGGCAACTGAATGTGTGTGAGTGCATACATATATGAGTGCATACTTGCATCTTATTTCTCTGCATCTCTTGTGTGTTTGTGTGTTGCTTTTGCACACCTCCAACCCATCACCTTCACCCACCCACCCACCCACCCGGCACCCATCCACCCACGCACCCACCCATCCACCCACGCACCCACCCACCCACCCACCCACCCACCCACCCACCCACCCACCCACCCACCCACCCACCCACCCACCCACCCACCCACCCACCCACCCACCCACCCACCCACCCACCCACCCACCCACCCACCCACCCACCCACCCACCCACCCACCCACCCACTAACCAGGCGCGTGGCACGGCGACACCTGGCAGATTCGCCTCAACCAGATCACCGCGTCCGGCTCCCACAACTCCTACCACGTCGCCTCCCCCGACATCTACGCCCTCCTCGACACATTTGACGATCGCGTGTGGGAGTGGGACTACACGCACCTGCCCCTGCCCATCCAGCTCACCCAGGGTGCGCGCGTGTTCGAGCTAGACCTACTCTACGACCCACCGCCAGGTGGCCGCTACCGCTCGTCCGGACTCATGCGGCTGCTGGGCCGGGACGCCGAGCTACCTGACCCAGACCTGGCCCTCCCTGGGTACAAGGTAGCCCACGTGCCGGATGTCGACTACAAGACCACGTGCAGCACGCTCGCCGGTTGCCTGGGCGCCATGCGTTCCTGGTCCCTGGACCACCCTGAGCACGTTCCCATTTTTGTGTACCTTGAGTACAAGTACCGCCCCACGCTGGATTTCTTCGGTGACTTCGCCAGCTTCCTGATCGACCTCCTCCTGCCCGACGACACGATCTCTGACCCGCTCCCGGTGTCCACTGAGGCGTTGGCAGCACTAGAGACCGAGATACTCACGGTCTTCCCCAGGGAGGCCATCATCGTCCCTGACGATGTCCGCAGCAACGGCCACGCGACTCTCGAGGAGGCGGTCCTCTCCGGTGCTGGATGGCCATTGCTGCAAGATGCCCGGGGCAAAGTCATCTTTATCCTGGGCCCCTCCGCCGTGGCGGATGTCTACCGGGGCATGACCGCGCGGTCGCCTAGCCTGGCAGGCCCGTACGGGCCGTATTACAACAACCCGGAGGAGGCGGCCAGCCTCTATGCGCGCGTCTGCTTCACCGCGTCAAGCCCGGGTTCCCCCGATGCAGCCTTTGTGGTGGCGCCAGAATCAGATGACGTGGCGGCGAACGCTGTACGTGCGAGGGAGCTGGTGACCCAGGGGTACATGCTTCGGATGCGGCTGGACCAGGGGGTGAAGCCGAATCCGGATGCCAGAAGCGCATATTTCGCGTCTGGGGCCCAGCTGCTGGCGTCGGATTTCCTCCCTGCCACCCCGCAGAGCGACGACCGGGACGGGTACGTGGCGACCAAGCTCCCGGGCGCGCCGTGCAGGGGCGCCCAGCGCAACCCGGTGCTGTTTAACGAGACGGTCACGTTGGAGAGGATTGTGCTGGAGCCGTACCGGAACATACAGTGCACGGGATAGCCGGTAGAGTGTACGGCACAGGGTGTTTACTGAGAATGGCGACGATGGATATAATGCTGGAGGTGCACCGGAACGTGCAGACCACAGGATGGAGCCCAAGGCGGAAGCATAAGCGGGGCACAAGGCATGTTTGTGTGGCGCGGTCACGGGTGTGCATGGGTCAGGAACAACTGGAGCGCCTCGGGTGTTTGCATGGCCGGGTCTTAGCAACTGGCAGCTCAAGGAGACAAGGTGCGACAGCAAGACTTCCTATGCCGGGCAGGCAGCAGGGATGCTGGGTACTGGCGTCCGACTCTATGGATCATGCCCGCATGGCCATACGGGCCCATACCGGACTAGTGGGAAGCTCAACTCGAGATTGAAGAGGTCCAGTGCGTCTGACAACCCGGCGTGACTTCTTTGGTCAAGATGCCATTGCTTTCTAAAATGCATCGATCGTTTCTGTATTGCATCGTTTCTATAATGCATTTTAAGCCTTGAATTATCAAAGAGACAACCAGCGCAGGCCAGAAGTCGTACCAGATTATGCATGACTTTGCCCTGGCCTTTCAAATGGTGCATGACATGAGTACTGTGACATCAAGGAGACAACCAGCACAGGCCATGAAATCGGGAGAATCCGGACCATGGTATGTAGCTCGAGGGCTCTAATTACTTTCCCGTGTTTTCGCTCGCATGTGTACATGCCGCATGTGGTGTGATATTTTGCATTATTTTATTACCAAGCACGTGACTGCGTCACGTGGGTGCCATGCAATACAGAGTAAAGGAACCTCCAACCCCTAAACACAACGAGGAGGGAGGGCGCTCTACCTTCTCTCACTGCCACAAGTGGCCATATGCAGGCCACAGAGCGCTCTCTCGATCTGCAGCATGGTGCTGGGGCGCAGCGCACTGTGGGTGCAATTTACAACTGCATGCATGCAATACCATAGGTAGGCTGACGATACGATACTTTGCATATGGATCGCCTACTAGCTGTTACATTCGACTCAAACCAGATGCCAGCTCTACTTACTTATTTTTCCACTGACGTCATGTATCATCATGTCCCACCCAATTAATCCTATTGATCCCCTCAGCTGCAGGACGCGTACGTACATAAGCGTGCATGCGTGTGCATGTGCATGTGCAAAGTGCGAATGCAAGGTGCGGGTATACACGATGCACGCATAAGGCGCACGATTATAACTGCTCGGCAAGCTAGGTTACAAGTTGCTACACAACGGCATGGCTATACATAAGTTGTCTCATTGATACATAAGTAGTTGTCTAACGTAAGTAATAAATATGTTAATTCAGTTGATGATACATGTGTGTATCACAAATAAATATATTCAAGGACTGGTTGTCTCCTTGATATTCAAGGACTTCACGTCGTACACGATGTACGAAACTGAGGTTGGGCCCTAGAGGGCTATGCCGGACTGGATTCAAGCGCGCTGTCAACCATGGTAATGTGACAGCCTGGTCTCTACTAGAATGCAAAAAAAATCAGTCTGCAATTATGAACCCTGTTTGGGCGCAGTTCATGAACCCTGGTTACGCCAGGAAAGTCCTAGCGTTGTGAATGTTGTGTCCGCCGGACATGGTTTAAATGACGAGGCCGATGACATCATCACCGCAGCCTGCGCTCTTCAGCTGGCGCACAAAGACCTGCTGTGCTTCCTCATAGACCGCATTATCCAATGGGTCGTCCCAATCCCCAAGCATGCCCTCTCGGTACCACTTCATGCCCTGGCTCGTGCGCTTCACCACGCTGCCGTTCCCTGCCCTCCCGCCCTCCCCATCTCCACTCATCTCCCCCTGCAGGGTGCCCTCGGGCTCGTACACGCTCGTATCCTCGCGGGATCGCCGGTACCCCCGCTCGCGTACACGGCCCGGTCGGTAATTTGCCACAAAGTCCTCAAGAGAGAGAAGCCCGCCGCCCAGCTGCTTATGCAGCAGGCACAGCGACAGCTGCCAATGCTCAGTAAGCCCCACAAACACGACGTGGCGCTGCAGCACTTCGATTGCCGCAGGGAGCTTGGCCTTTAGTGCCAACAACGGCACGTCCTCCAAGCATCGGTGTCCCGCCAGCATCTTCATCTGGCAGCCCGCCACCTGGCGCACCGCTGCAAACTCATCCGGGCTCACCGTGTTCTCCAATCTCCGAAGAAACGCATTCGTGGCCGGGATGAGCTCCTTGTGTCTCCGAACATCCACCACCATGGAGGAATGGGTGCTGTGCCGGTAATAGAAGTGGGAGAGGAGGCGCTGCCTGGGTCGGCGCAGGAACGTGACCACGCGGCCGCGCCAGTCCACGCGCGACCCAGGGTCCCAGTCGCTAAACTCGGGGAGCAGCTTCGGGCTCAAGGGCCGGTGGTCGCGGTTCAACTGGCTCTCGACAAACCGCTGCTGGCACTCGTGGGCCGCGTCGCTGTACCCCTTGGCGGGGTTGCCGTAGAAGGTGCGGCGGTAGGCCCACATCTCCGAGAGGAACGAGTGGACACAGCGCTCGCGGGGGGAGGAGGTGGGGGGGAACGTGAGACCCTGCAGGTGGCGACGATGATAGTACAGCCGGCGATTGCCCTGGTCCATCTTCCAATCAGAGGGCTGGTCCTCTAGACTTAGAATGCGCAGACGCGGGCGGGTCTGGTCTGTCTCCCTTTCGTCGCTAGCATCCCTTTTGAAAGAGTTTGGGTCACTATTTGGGGAGCCATGCCAGCTGGAATCGTTATAATAACTATCATACTGGTTGTAATTATTATTATTATTATTATTATTATTATAAATATTATTGCTGTCTGCAGGCGGCCTGCAAGGGCTCGCGCTCGCCTCCTCCTCGTCATGAGGCCCGCACACGGACTTGAGGGTGTCCGAGCACATGTGCTCCGTGAGCGCGCGGATCAGCGTGGTCCCGCCCGTCTTGGGGATGTGGAGCCAGTACAGCGGGAGGACGCGTGGCGGCACCTCCTCGTCCGCCCGGACTTGGAGGCACGCGGGGCATCGGTAGCTGTGTTTCGGGCCGGGTTCGAGTCCGAGGGCGCCACAGACGTGCAGTAGGAACGCGAGCACGCACACGGTGGATGGGTACAGACATGTGCCGCCATGCCGTCCAGGCGAACCAACCGTCCTCAGTGGGTCACCGTGCATTTCTGTGCTGAGTATCCTTTCCACTTTGCGGCATGCTCGGAAACGCTAGAAAGGCCGGCATCGCGTCACGAGACTTGAGCTTGTCCCCATCTCAAGGCCGACGTGCGGAGCATTCAACCCTGGTCAACCGTTGGAAAATCGGGTTACAGCTCCCCACCTTGGTGATATACGGAGCTGGGAAACTGCTCTCTACCAAATGCGCGCACGGGCCATCGTCTCCGCCAATGCTCTTAAGACGTTAAGTGCATGCCGGGCATGAATTATTGCACGACCGTTCCTCCCATCGTTGCTTCGGCTACTATTACATCACTTGAGCTTGCATTCTAACCCCTGAATGTGTCCTTTGCAAGGACCGCAGCAAAATTATGCCAGAAATTAGCCAAGAAGCAGCAGCAGAAGAAGAAGTTTGCCCCAGCTCGCTAGACGCTCGACAGCATGGTGCAACTACATCAAGCGCAATTATGGCAAGGAGCTCCTATATACCTCCTTTAGAAGTACATAGCCGGATGGTGGGCGCACTGTTAAATTAGGCTTCATGGTTGCCGAATGCAGAGGCATTGTACATTATACACAGGAGTGAAATGTAGCCTCCTGAGCTCTCCTCCTGGCTCATGGCTGTCAAGACGTGTCAGTGTGACTCAGAAAGTGGCTGGCCCGGAAGCTCTCATCTGTCACCCTCGTACCCTAAAGATTCACATTACTTGTCGTTACTCGAAAATTACATAGTTACGGTACTACTTTTCACCAGCCCGTGAACGGCTGACTCGGTTGACCGTACGTCCGCGTCTCGGTGCGGTGGCAGTCAATCGAGAACAGCAGTCACAGCAGGCCGCTCCGCTTCCCAGGGCTCTCAACTCTCCAGTCTCAACTCTCAAGGCCTTCTACAGTATGAAGACGCTCATAATTGCGCGCATAATAAATCGACTTGTGAGTTGCACGTTGTGACTTGCGAGTGGTGCTCGGGGATTTGTCACAGCCTCACAGGGTGGCACGGTGCGGTGTCTCGCACGGTAGCCATAGTGAGCACTCCCGAGAATGTTAGACCATTTTGCGATATTCACGCGGGGGGGCATGATCCTCTGGTCAATCTCTTATGCAGAGCTGAAAGGCAGCCCTATCGAGGCGCTCATCCGTGCATGCTTAATTGAGGAGCGGTCAGGGGAGACGTCCTTTCCTTACACGCAGGATGCCACCTCGTACAACCTCAAATGGACCTTCCACAACGAGCTAGGCTTGGTGTTTGTCGTTGTCTTCCAAAGAATGCTGCAGCTTCTGTACGTGGACGACCTTCTGGAGGCAGTGAAGAAAGAGTTTTCCGGCAGGTATCGTGAGAACACATTCGACTACAAAGATTTCGATGACGTGTTCCGGCAGCTCCATCAAGAGGCTGAAGCGAGAGCAGAAGAAGCGAAGCGGCCGGGCAAAATAGTCCAAGCCGAGCCCGTTAAAAAGCAGAAACAGCGTGTCGAGAACAAGACAAAGACAGGGCCCTCCGGCAAGTCCGGCAAGTCCGGCAAGGGCGGCAGCGACGATGAGGCGGACACGAAGGAGTCGGAGACGACAGCAAATAGCGCGACAGACACGGCAGAGGTCGTGAAGAGCGGCGAGGTGACCGGCGGGTTCGACATCTCGAAATTGAAGCAACGCTCCGGGAAGGGCTCGAAGAAAACCCCCGATTCCAAGCCCAAGGAGGCCGAGCCGCCGAAGAAGCCGAAAAAGCAGATGCGCAACTGGAACGACCCGACGCCTGAGCAGCTGGATTTCACGGACAAGGCGGACCGGGAGGCCGGTAAGGAATGCAACGCCGCGCCGGTGGATGTGTCCGTTCTCGGGAAGAGCCACATGGATGAGGCGGAGCAAGATCTGGACGATGACCTGTCCAGTGACGAAGACGACGACGTCGACGACCAGGCCAGCGGTTCAGGAGCCTCTGGCCGCGCCAATGGGAAAGCAGCCAATGGCAAGGCGGCGGTGTCTGCTACCCCGGCCAAGCGTGGCTGGTTCTCGTCGGTGTTCAAGCAGGTCGTGGGCAGCAGCGAGCTGGAACGGGCTGACTTGGACCCAGCCCTCATGGCGCTCAAGGAGCAGCTCATGGCCAAGAACGTGGCGGAAGCGATTGCGGAGAAGCTGTGTGAGAGCGTGGCGGCATCCCTGCTGGGCAAGAAGCAGGCGTCGTTCACACGGGTGTCGTCTACCGTCCGTCATGCCATGGCCGACGCGCTGACACGCATCCTCACGCCCAAGCGGTCCACGGACATGTTGGCGGCCGTGCTGGCGGCCAAGAACCGGGGTAGGCCGTACACGGTCGTTTTCTGTGGGGTGAACGGCGTGGGCAAGTCGACCAACCTGGCAAAGGTAAGGCTGGCCGAAGTAAAGATTACAATATGATAATACAGTACACCACGAATTATGTATGATATCATAACATTGATAATATGATATAAAATAATCTGTGGTGTAATAAAAATATATATATAATGATAGTATATAGTATGACAAGGTAGGATGAGCAAATGGACCAACCTGGCAAAGCCAAGGGGCCCTAGTAAAGTATAACAATGTATAGAAGGAAGGAGTGCCAGCGGGGCCCGTGTATGTGTAAGAGGGCTGCCTTGCAAAGGCTGTAGGAGTGGGCCAAGGTAGGGTAGTGCTGAGACAGACTGTAAGTGCCCCCCAGTCCCACCCCCGCGGCCCTATGCGTTTTACCCCCTCACGTCGACAGAGCACTCTTACCTCTTTGCGCCGCACTGTGGCCAGTCAGGGGTGCCCCAGTGTGTGTACACGCAACGTAGTCACAAGCCAACTCCCTTGGGGGTTGCCTTGGGAAGCCGTAGTGCTTTCCCCCAGATGGTTTCCCCCATAGAAATAGACCTTGGCGCCGCGCCCATGCGCCTTAGTCCTCCATCCAGTGGCTCCCCGCCGAGACGCTGGACTATAGTTTCTGGATTGCACACTCGCATGAGGAATAGGAATCCCCAGCCATGAGCATGATCGCCATTGTTTCGTGCTCCGGTCCCTGCTGCCCTGGTTCGCCCACCCCCCTCGTTCCCCCACGTGTGTCCGCCCACCCCCCTCATTTCGCCCACCCGTCTCCGTTGCAGCCCATTCACCCACCCACTGCTGACTCACCGTGCACCTGGTTTCCTGACACACGTGTGCACCCGCACACGGTTGGTTGCCATCTGACTGCCTTCCTGTTCCTGTTCCCTGCCCCCTGCCCCCTGCCCCCTGCCCCCTGCCCCCTGCCCCCTGCCCCCTGCCCCCTGCCCCCTGCCCCCTGCCCCCTGCCCCCTGCCCCCTGCCCCCTGCCCCCTGCCCCCTGCCCCCTGCCTTCCTTCTCCTGTTCCCTGCCCCCCAGATTGCCTACTGGCTCCTGCAGCACAACCTCAAGGTGATGATCGCGGCGTGCGACACCTTCCGCGCGGGGGCAGTGGAGCAGCTGCGCACGCACTGCACACGGCTGCAGGTACGTAAGGAACGGGGCTATGTTGAAGTGGGTACATGGGTGGCTAGGGTGCACGTACGACAGACGGCTGCAGGTGAGGGGTGATGGTTAATGGTCGTAGTAGTGTGCGCAGGTAAGCAACGGGGCGACATTTTTAGTGTGTGTGCATGTGCGGCTAGGGTGCACGCACGGCATGCGGCTGCGGTAAGCAATCGTGGTTTGTGTAGTTCGTTACAAATAGCAATCGTGTTCATGGAGCAGCTGCGCACATGCATCACCGGCACGGCCCACCGGCCCACTTGCCCCTCAGGCTTGCCATGTCACCGCCGCATCACTGCGGTTGGGCCATGCGACGCAGGCTCCGTCCTGTGCTCGCGGTGATTTTGAAGAATGAACTTTGGACATTGAGCTATGAAGTATGGACCATGATCAATGAGCTTTAGACTATGGACTATGGACCATGAGCTATGACCCATGAGCTCTTGACAGTGGACTACGGCCTGTGGACTAAGAACGTTAAACCTTACGTCCCTCCCATTCCTTCCCCTTTGCCTTTCCACCCATTGCTCGGGACGCTTATGGCGCAGGTCACGCTGTATGAGCGTGGCTACGAGAAGGACCCTGCCAACGTGGCCAGGGACGCCATCAGCGCCGCCGCAAGGGAGGGCTGCGATGTTGTCCTGGTGGACACGGCGGGTCGCATGCAGGTGACGTGGGATAGGGCTATCTGATGCTGGGCAGGGTTTAAAGGCGACGTTGTGTTGCGTCAAGGTGGTGTTGCATATGGTTAGGTTGTGTCACCGGAACGGGACATTGGATTGGGTCTGGGTGATGTTAGACAGGGTTTAGCTGACATTGAGCCGGGTTATTTATTGTTCGATAGGGCCAAGGTGATGTTGGGTAGGATCGTTGGGGACCGTGGCTAGGGTCAGGGCGACGTCTGTTATGGCTATTGTGTGCTGTCGCGTGCTCTTGCAAAGTCCGTTGGGTCAAGGTGATGTTGATAAGGTCAAGGTGACTTTGGGTAGGTCCAGGAATCAGGATCTGATCGGATAGTCTTACAATGCCTGGAGTGTGAGTAGTGCGCGTGCTAGCTCATGGCCGCGTGGCACCAGAGTTTGTGGGTGCACGGAAGGTGTAGGCATGACTTGGGTGATGTCTATGTGACGTGATGTGGATCTAGGACGGCACTGCGCGGCACCCATGCTTGGGGGCTAGGTGCGGGGGTGTAGAAGAGGGTGTTCCGGGATGTAGAACCAACGCGGGTTGCGCTGGGGTCTTGTGGTCGAAAGCTGCTGTGGGGCTTAAGGACAACAGACGCGGATGCATGGTCCATGCTTGTGCATTCTGTGCATGCGTTGCGCCTCGGGTGCTATATGCGTCACGTCACCTACCACAGTGCAACAAGGTGACGCTTGTGCAATGCTTGTGCCGTCCTTTGCTCCTGTTCACTGTGTTGTCATGTGTTCATCTTGTACTACCCTGTGCGCTGTATCTTTATCCTTTGCACCGTTTCGCCGGTCGCAGGACAACGAGCCACTGATGCGCTCCCTGTCCAAGCTCATCAACATGAACTCACCCGACCTGGTAACTGGGGATCGCAACGGGGGACCTGACACACACAGGGGGAAGGGGTGGGGGGGTTGCATGACAGGGGGGGTGGGGAATGCGATGATGGGGTAGAAAAGGGGGTCAGAGTGGCGAAGTGTGGGGAGGGGGGGAAAGGCTCGGAAGACTCGGAAGGCTCGGGAGGCTCGGAAGGCTCGGAAGGCTTGTGTCTGCGTGCCGTGTTGCGTTGCACCTGCATGCCCGCTCTCGTTGGTCCATGTGTCGTCCCAAACGCCCAGTCACACTACGCCCAAGCAAGCTGACCCCATAGGCGGACACCAACCTGTGCATCTTCCCCAAGTCATGTGTTTGGCATGGCTAACTATGCAGGTGCTGTTTGTGGGCAAGTGGTCTATGGCTAATTTTGCGCATGTTCGTATTCTTGGCTTGACCCCTGCAGATGCTGTTTGTGGTTTTGTGCTCTGCGGCTGACCCTCTGCTTGGCCCCCACATGCGCTGCCCCCCTATCTTTAATGGCCTCCTATCTTTAACCTACTCATCACGCAGGTGCTGTTTGTGGGTGAGGCGCTCGTTGGCAATGATGCGGTGGACCAGCTCACCAAGTTCAACGAGGTGGGTGTTGACCACCTGGCTGTTGGGTGTATAGGCAGAGGATGTATAGCTCAAGTTGAACAAAGTGGGTGTTGCAGGGGTGATGCACTCTAATGTCGCTGTGGTGTATAATAGGGTAAAGGGTATACCACTGACCAAGTCCAGGAGGTGGGTGTCCAATACCTGTGGAAATAATATACTACAGTAGTACTAGAGTTAACTACAGTAGTACTAGTATTCATGATATAACGGGGTATACGGACGTTGGAACGGGGTACATGGATGCTGGAATGGGGTGTATGGGCGTTAGAATGGTTGGTGGGGTGAAATGTAGGGGATGTAGAGTACACGGTGTTACTGGGGATTTTCCCCATTCCAATGCGCCATAACCCTGGTACACCCATGCCTTGATTGGCAACCTTGGTTGTTGTGGAAGGATATGGCGTTTTGAGCGACAGTGGGGTACTCTAGCCCAGTAGAAGAGCAAAGTGACGTTGAGCCATCTTCTGTAGCCCAGTAGAAGAGCCAAGTGAGCTTGACTGCGTCAGCGCGTCAGCTTTCTTTTCTGTGGGTCAGTCTGAAGTCATTTTCTCCCTTCGTCTGATTGGGATCGCACGCATTTCGGATGCTCATGGCTCCACTCCGACAACCGCCCTACAATAGTTGCCCTTGTACTCGCCCTTTTACTTGTCCTGCTAATTGCCCCTTTCCCTTGTTACTTGCGTCCGCAGAGGCTGGCGGACCTATCCACGGGCGCCCACCCGCGTCTCATCGACGGCATCGTCCTCACCAAGTTCGACACAATCGACGACAAGGTGTGGGGGGGAGGGGAGTAGTTTCGACCCTGCAGAGGACAGTAGTAGTATTAATAATGGTGCCGAGTTCGACACCATCGACGGCAATGTGTGTGTGTGGGGGGGGGGTTCGATTATGCATAAAGCCAGAACTGCGTCCAGTAGTGGTATTTTGTAATCGTACCAAATATGACACCATCAACGACAATGTGAATGTGTGTGGGGTGGGGGGATGATTATGCGGAAAATGCACCCACTGGTACTACATTTGACACCATCGATGACATGGTGGGGGGTGGGGGGCTTGTCATCATGCACGCTGGTGTTAGCAGTAGCACCAAGCTGGACACCATCGGCCACAGGATAGGGGGGCTACGTCGACCACGAAATGGGGGGCCGAGTACATCATACTTCTTGTCTCAAACTTTGTCCGTGTGTTCTTAACCATGTGCGTGGGAGTCTGGGGGGTGTTGTGTGACACGTTGCACATGTCTGCTGGTGTCTTGGTTGTGTGCTGTTGTTGAAACGAGGTGGAATTCCACTGATGCACGCATGATGTTGAGTACAGGCAGGCCCATATGACAGCTTGCCTCCACCAATGTTACTGTTATGGACCGGAATGCGAATGGACTGACTAATGAATAGTATCGATTGTTGGCACTGACCACAAGGGCATCCCAAAGAGTACCACATAAGGTCCCATTGTCAGTACTAAAATGCATTGGTACGTTGTCGCGTGGTGGATCACCATGATGTTGGGCACCTGCAGGTGGGCGCGGCCCTTTCCATGGCGTACACGTCGGGTTCCCCCATCATGTTCGTGGGGTGTGGCCAGGACTACCCCGACCTCCGCAAGCTCAGCATCAAGTCGGTCATCAAATCGCTGCTCTCTTGAGCCATTATTTAATTAGTACAATAATTCACTTGCAGCTGCGAGCTGGCTAGTTTAGGTAGACATGTACAATGGGGGCATTTTTTGCTGCTTGCCTCGATGATGTACAATCGGGGCACTCTCCTCCTGCAAATGCCGTTTCTTGCCGCCATGATGGCGTGGCCACAAAAGCTTTCTCATATATTTCCAGTTTTTTGGCCTGGCTCTTCCTCTTACAATGGGCTGCCTTCTTATTGCTGAAGGCCCAGCCATGTGGAATCTTGTTCGAGCCATCCTCTGCGCAGATAGTACCCTGGGTTTCCTGTCCTTCCTGCGGGATGGTTTGTTGAAGATGAATGATCAACCATGCCCAACCAGGTAATGGCTAATAAGATTAAGTGAGACGACTAATATCAATTACTAATATTCACAGCATCATCCCGCGTTCTTGTATGTGTTGCATTATTGCCCAAAACTGTGTGCATTTAGCTTGTGTGCACAAGACATAAATTTGGCTGTGTACATATGATCAATTGGATCTGCATGCAGCTGGCCGATGCGCTGGCCTCTGTTACAGGCCGGCCCGGCCCTAAATTGAGTCTCAGAGCTTGATCTTGAGATACATCCCGAATCTTGGAAATTGGGGGCTAAGATCGCAGGGCGGGCGCTGATTTGGGGAAAAGACGGGATCGATCAGAGTACGCATCAAAGGCTGCTAATTAGTATCGGTCACGTGGGATACAATGGGGGGGTTATGTGCATGCCTACTTGATGTTTGATATTGTCAGCCTTGGATCGATATTCGTTTCCTGGATTGCAGCCCTGCAGACCACTTCGATCCCTAAACCTCAATTGCTGGGAGTGTAATTTATGCACCTCTGTGTACTAGTAGTCACCTATAAGCCATGCCATGCATATCGTCGAGGCAAGCATGCAGGAAATAAAATGTGCTGGGGATTGCTGGTATAGCACACTATGCATATGCTAGTAGTATAACAAGATGCAAATATATGCCATGCGTATGCATATATAACAGTGAGCTGAACATTATACTTGATACAACAGTGAGCTGTATATTGGCTACCATGGTGAGGCTAGCTGGGAAGGCTAGCTAGCCAGGGAAAGAATGGCCTGCTCGACCATGGACAAACGTGTAGCAGTTACAAATACAGTAAAAGCCATGCTTGAACACCATCGATACTCTCTTTACTCAATTAGGTTATTTTTCTTTTCAAAGAAAGCTTTGACACCTTTTTAACCACTGGGGGTGTTGACGTTGAGGGAGTGCTTGGGTCTGAGTTGGATGGCTTGTTGGTGATGTCCTTGAGCCTGGCAGCATCTGGAACAGAGACATTTACGACCTTGTTCGATGCATTTTGGGACAAGCGAAGACGGATTGCTTCCACACGCTGCGACCCTCTGGGTGCCTCGTCGTCATCATCACTCTCCTCGACAATGTCATCATCGTCCACCACGCCACCACCACTGCCACCAGGTTTCCTTGAGCTTTGCTCGGTGGCAGGCGTCCCAGTATCACCTGTCCTTGGACACTTACGCAATGCATTGGAAGCAGAGCCCTGAGGCCCTGCCACCATCAAGGGCTGGGCTTCCAGCCCGTCTGCATCCAGTGCCCGTTTCCGGCCCAGCGTGTCCCCAGCCCCCCAAAGAATGGAGGCATTCGTACCAGATGCTCCCTCATCGATACCGGCTGTCTCCACCCTGGGAGAAACAGACTCATGCGCGTGTTTGAACTCCACGCACCTGGTGCTTGCGTCGGGGCGCACCCCCGGGCAGGTTGCTGCCTCTTCATGCAACAACGTCGGCGGTGGGCTATTCGTCACACTGGCACCCCAACATCTTGCTACAACTATGGATTCTGGCCCCTGTGGACAAGCTGCCACTTCCACCGACAAGGCCACTCGTGTGGCGGCATCACCTGCAGGCACCTCCTGCACCCGGCCATGCCTGTCCATGTGGTCCTGGGCTGCAGGCAGCATCCCGCCAGAGTCGCACTCTCCCGCATCGCTTTCATTTGGGTGGGGAGCTTGACTTGAGCCAGGACTGCCAGTAGCATGGCAAGGCACAATCGCCCCTGTGGCAGGAAGCCCTCCAACAGGATCCAACACAGTGCTAGCACTAGCACCCGCCACCATCACGCCTCCGTTCTCCCACGCTGCCACCTGGCCATCCGCGGGCCTCAGGGCATCCCCACCGTCTCCCACAAGACTTGCGCGGTCTACACCACGTCCGATGTCACAGCTCCTGCCCCCCGCTTCTTCGATCTGGTTAGAACCATGGGCCGCGCTGACGCTGCCTTCCATCTCCCTGGCAGGCACTGCCAACGCATCCTCACAAACGGTGCCCATGACTGTAGAGGGCGACGCGTGATGTGTATCAGTGGCATCGTCCTCTAGCTTGGTCACCGTGCATGCGTAATCGGCCTTGGCCACCGGGTGTGCGCTGGGCGCTGTCTTGTCCGCGCACGGTGGTGCCGTGTGTGCGTTAGATGCAGGCTGGGTGCCCATGGAGCTAGTGTTGGCCAGCTCCCGCCTCTCTGCTTGATTACGCGTGCGCTCTTGCTGCATCCGCACGTGGCAATCCGTCCTGCCAGCGGTGGCAGAGGGTAGCGGAACAAGAGGGAGCGACGCCGGTGCTGCCCCCGCTTCTGCTGACAGCACAGATCCCACGGGCAACACGGGTGATTGTGGCGCGACTGCTGGTACTGCTGCCGCCCGTGGCGGTGAAGCTGACAGCGCTGGTTGCATTCGTGGTTCTGATCGCGGCAGCGATGCAGGCACCTTTGTTGGTGGCGCCACTGCTGGCATCGCTCTAGGACCAGGGACAGCCACGTCTTTTATCAAGGGGCCACCCTCGCAAGGCCTAGCTGATGGTGGCGTCACTGCGGGTATTCCCGGTGCATCTGGCTCTACCTCTGCGCCTGCCATTGCCGCTGGCGCAGGTAGGACGGCTCCGTGCTCACCACCTGCCACCCCTGTCGGCGTGGCGGGCGCCAGATTGGGAGTGGTTGACATGGTCATATGGCCGAGGGGAGCGACATGGCTCCCATCCACAGGCAGCGCTGCACCCAGAGTAGAACTAGTAGCTACACAAGCTGCCTGCTGGGCCGGTACCACACTCTCACCATCCCCCCGAGGTGCATCACTAATGCTACCGCCATCGACAGCAGCGTCACTGTCCGCCCTGCACACGGTCACTGTAACAGCCGCGCCCCCCCCCTGGCCAGTCGTTGTCAAGGGAGCAGGGAAGGTAGCCGCAACGGAGGCACCCACATTCACCCGCATGGCATTGGTGGCATTGGTGGCGTTGGTGGCATCACTGGGATTGGTGGCGTTGGTGGCGTTGAGGTTGGGCATCGTCTCTACTGTGGCCTGCTTCGCCACGACCGGATCGGGCATGACAGCTACCACCGGTTCGCCTCTGTTGCTTGGTCCTGTGGCCCCTTTTGATGGGGACCTGTTTGCCAGGTGTCGGATGTCTTCTGATCCAGATATCCCGCCCTTGCACTCGGGGCTCACGGGCTTGATGGATGCGACCGGCGGCGGTTTCTTGCGTAGGCCGAGGCCCAGGCTGAGCGTCTTGCGCCCCGCTGGCGCGTGCTGCACCGGCATGGGTTGTGCCGGCCGACAACTGTTATCACAACCACTGGCAGCCGTCACACCACCATTGGTACCAGGAATGCTTGGCACTGCAGCTGCTGTGGAAGCCACGGCCATGGATGTCCTTGACGCGTTGGCGTTCAAGTCTGGAGAGGGGGCAAGAGTGTGCCGTGCGCCAGTTGGGTGTGCCTCAGTGGCGGCAGACGCGTGAGACGGCACTTCCGGCGTGCCACCTCCATGATGCTCACCCTGCAGATGTGCAGACGACCCTAGCGCATCGCGACCAGGCATCAATGCAGGGCCACGGACTGCTGTCAAGGACTGTGAGGCAAACTGTGCAGCTTGGACGGCATCCGTGGTTGCGATGCCATCGTCCAGCACTTTCCCAGCTGCTGGTGGATGTGACGCTGCCGGCATGTCTTGTTTCGGGCCACTGGGTACTGTGCCCGTGAGTGGGGACGGTAACGCACCCCTGGACCCCTGCACCCAGCAAGCTCAGGCAGGGATACAGGCAACAGGGGTTGGGGCAGTAAGCAAAAGGTCAGGGAATGAATCTCAGGTGAGGGTGGCTTGGCAAGGTGCGGTGCGTATTCAGTACCACACCCGTAACTGCCTGATTGGTAATTGACTTTCCTCCTTCGGCCCTTTTCCTGCAGGCAGCATATTTGGAGGTATGCGAGCTGCCCACATCGCACAGGTGGCATGCAAACATCGTACCACAAGGTCAACATAGCATGGCCATTCGTGGCCATACGCAAAACTGACCACACACCGGCCCCCTTGCATGCTGGATACAGCATGCAATCAAGCATATATACCAGCTGCTAGGCGATTTCTCTACTCTTCCAGCACCGCTGCCCGATCATCCACCACGGCAGGAGAATGATTAAACGGGGCTGCTAATACCTCTGCTGCGCCACTGGGCGATGCTCCAAGGGTGTCCGAAACGTCCCTGGGTGACAGCGTCCTTGATGGCGCTTCCGGCGCTGCTGCTGCTGCTGCTCCTGCTGCTGCACCACTGTTGCTGCTGGTGCCTGCATCCTGGCCCCCACGGTGCTGCGGCCCCTCCCCCATCGCATACTTGCGAGTCCACGCCCGGGCGACCGCATCAAACTCAGCACGGTTGTGCTTAAACTGGTGCGTCTGCGAGAAGTAGCGCGACGGCGACGGGATGGGGAAACATAGCGAGCATAGCAGCAAACCTGCACGTGAGCTAGAGCGATATCCATGAGGCAACCGGTCTACCAAACAGTCAGAACCCTAAACCAGTGGAGCTGTAGGTCTGGTGCAGTTGTGCTAGGGTGGGTGCGTCTGGCCGTGGCAGGTATGGGCACGGGACGGGGGGAATAACAAACATAAGAAAAGCTCAAGGAGAGCTTATGAGACATGGCACATAGCGCACACAAATGTATGCTCCGTGCTTCGGTGGTCCCCATACTCGGACAGCCTGCTTCCCGCGCTCGCCCGTGATACCCCAGTGGGTGAATGACAACGTAACAAGTAGCAGTTACTACCGTAAGATAGAGAGAGTAGATAGCCGTGTGGGAACTGACGCAGAAACCTAACTGTTTAGGGTTTAGGGTTTAGGGTTTAGGCTCTCGTGCGACTAGATGACAACCCATGTCGAGGGCCTGGCAGTCCCCAAATAATTCCTCGTTTTTCCTTGTATGATAACGCTGGGTAGTGAAAGGACACTAAGTTTTGCCGATGCAGTGAGTATACTACATAACCATACCCACACATCTAAAACCTTTGCACGCGTTGAGAAGCTCCCAAGAGCCCGTGTGCACATTAAGAACCTCGCGAAAGACCCCGTGCAGGAATCACGCGAGCATGCATCTGCGCCACGCTGGCTTCAGTCATCGCATTGGAACGGCAACCGTGCAGTCGTACTACTCGTAACATCCACCATCAGCCGGTGAGTGCTGGTTATTACTCAAGGGATTCTATCTGTCATCCTGTTGAAACGCAGCTACTACTTACCACATATTCCATTACGTTGGAAACATGTGCTTACCAATTATGATATTCGAATGCCGCATCTCTGCCCAATAGTCACTACTTACAATATCCGCCATCAGGCCGTCGTCACCATTGGGTTCCGCCAGCAGCAGGCCTAGCGTGGCCAGCAGTGTGGACAGGTTTATGCTCGGCTTCCAGGCACCCTGGCCGGGTTGGAGGGCGGGGGTTGGGGGGCGGGGGTTGGGGGTTGGGGGGCGAGTGTGTGCGCACGCGCATGTGTGTGGTTGGGTTGGGTGGGGGTGCCGATGCAGCCAGATTCTTGCAATGACATGCAAAATTTTGCCAAGTGCATACTCAGATCATCTGCACCGCACTGTCTGGACATTAAGGTGGGGAGGAGATTAGGAGACAGGAGGGTAGCAGCTGACGCGTGCCACCGGGCTATATAGTAGGAATCAGCATTGAGATTCATCATGGCAAAGTATGTTCCGGAGAAACGCTACGGAAAGCTGACAGTAAGACCTGGGGAGGACCAAGGGGTTCATGGGGAGAACCATTAAGGCATCCGTTCGGTGATTCGTGCGCCTATTGTGCTGTGCGAGGACCAGTAGATGCAAGCACTCAATTGTTAAGTAGATGGTCAAAAAGCATGGTCCAGCAAAGGCAGGCGCATGGTGTGGGCTGGTGCACACGTGTGTGTTTGCTTAGTTGTACCCTCGTTCACCTTGGGCTGGTGCACACGTGTGTGTTTACGTAGTCGTGTCCTCGTTCACCTTAGGCGGCATGTTAAGCGTGTCGAGGCAGATGCGTCCACCGTTGTCCACATTGGGGTGGTACAGTGGCGTCAGGAAGCGCACCTTGGGCGGCTCCAGGGGGTACCTGGTGCATGCGGGTGTGCATGGATGAGGAGAGGAGGTCAGGTAGGGCGCTACGTGGGAGATTCCTGGGTAGAGGGCAAGGGCAGAGCTGAGCGGAGGGGGGAAGGCTTGGACTTGAGGATGGGGGACGCAGAACTGTAGGCCAGCCATTGCCAGTCTCTTACGATGCAGCTGACTCCAGAAATTTGTGCATACTGCCTGTGCCACATGTGAATGTTAAACATGCCCCCTTTTAGATATGCCCCATATTCCTAATGCTCATCATGTCGAAACCAAGTGGCCTACCCATCGGTCCATCGGGAGCTTGGCTTTGGTCTCCTGGAAATGTCTTCACAGTTCACGCCTTGGCCCTCCTTCATGCTAAGCACTTATAACTGACACACGAAGCTTGAGGAGATCACGGGGTAACAAACGTGCCAAATACATGCATGCACACTTGCCACTCTCATACCTTCCAGACCGCGTACTAGTATCTACAATGCACATAAAAGGCCCAGGTGTTGGGCATAGACTCTCATGGGTCCCCATGGTCAAACCCTCAATCGTGGGGGGCAGGCAACCGTGGTTCCATCTTCTAGTCCAAACAAGTGGTGCATCTGTGCTGCCAGCAGCAATGGCAGCGCCTTTTGAGCTTAATGATCTAAACTAGACAAGGCAACAGAGGTATCATTGCGTTAAAGGAGCTGGCAGAGTGCCATTAGTTGGAGATACCATAGTAATGCTATCTCCAAACAACCGATTAGTAGCTATTTAGGGTGTCGCGCTTAAGTTCGACAGTCAAAACACTACTTGTTGCATTTGTGCCGCCAGCAGCAAATGCGAACCCTTTCGACTTGAGGATGTGACACTTCCCAAGCCCGTCATGGCGCTCGACATACGCAAAAGTAGAAATTCAAAACATTCTAGGGGCATGTCCCTGGTCAACGAAGGTGTAGGATCGTACCTTTCGGGGATCTGTATGTCCAACTTGAACGTTCCCTTCTCGTACACCGTGCCTGCCGGCCCTTGGATTTCTGCGCGGAAAGACAGGAGTAGGAAGACATGTTGATAAACTGAAAGAAATCTAAAGAAGATGAAAGGGCACCGTCACGGGCAATAGCCAGGAATCCCACCGCGAGCGTGCGGTGCGTAAAACCATGCTAACCGTGCACTGAGGTACGGGTAATTAGAAAGCGGCCGGTGGACAGAAAAGGGACTTACGTGCTTCAAGGTGATTCAAGCTCGTTCCGTCAACAGGCCATGCACAGACTCCAGGAGGTGGATTGGACTGAAGCATGCGAATTTCCCGCAACATCCGGCCTTGCGCCATCGCATTCATTTTCGGTTGATTATAAACCTGCTACGTAGCAGATATAATTATTATGTCTAGCCCGTACCACTGAAGAGCTGTACATTGGGCGAAGGGGAAAAAAATGCTGCATTAAAACCAATTTCACTGGCCACACAGAGGCTTGCCTACTCTTAACTGGTTGACAAAAAAACGATCATGATTTCAGATTCTGGGCGTGAGCGAAAGCATGAGCTGGAAGCACATGTTATACAAAAGTATCAGTTATCACGCATCAGACTGCCAGGACAGCCACTTGCGAACACGCAAAGAAGCTTAACGTTCGCATGGTTCGGCCGATCATTTCATTTCAAATGAGTTCCAAGCTATGTATATGCAACAACATGAGTGCTGTGACGCCGCAAGCGACCTGCAAGGTGGTCGTTCTGCTGAATGCACCATTCCTCATATTATTCACGAATTTTTTGGCGCGTCTTTAAACATGGACACCAGCGCACCGACCAACTCAGGACTCAGGCAGTGGCCAGTGGGCACCGTAGGCGTAGTGTTGACAGGGGGGAGTGTGAGATGAGAGGACACGTTGCCTCGTTCGATTCGGCTGGCAGAAATGATTCCGACGTTCGTCACAATGTGCATGACCCGCTGCCTGTCGACCCAGTTGCCCCGTCGTCCAGTGCCCCATGTACGGAGCGCGGCGCGGCGCGGCGCGGCGCGGTTTATGCGGCCAACGTGTTGTCAGCGTGAGCCCGAAATAGCTCTGCTGCCGTCAAAAACAAGTTAAACAACAGAGTGCACTCAACAGTCTACACTCTACAGTACAGTACAGTACAGTACTGGACGAAGGTTAACTCATTCAGCCAGGGTCCGCTGGGCCTTCAAACTCGACAATTCGTGGCTGCCGTTCCGAGAGCACGTACACCTCGAGTTCCAAAATTAGCTGTGGGTCGCAACTGCTGGAAGCTGCGATAGACGAGCCCAACGGGAAGATTGTTGGGTTCGGCAGGAATAATTAGATTAGAGCGCGCGCCCAGAGCATCGGTAACGTGCCACATATGCGGAAGAAACTCGAACGGCAGAGAACAAACGAGTCTGCAGTGATGGATCATGAAGTCTTCGCTATCAAAAAGGCAGAAAGTTTATGAATAGAGGTCCGATACTTCGAATCGCATTGTATGAGGCGTTGGTGGAATATATAGTTACATATTCACCAGGTTAAGTGCAAAGGCACTGCTAGGACGTCGTTTCTTGGCTGGGGCACGACGCCATACCCGCAGCTGATCCCGGGCTGTAATGGCTTGTGCGCGCAATGGCCTCTTAGTCCTATTACTCTTTGAAACGTGCTCGGAAGGATAGGTATTGATCCAGTAAACCCTTGTCTACCAGTTCGCATTTTTCTTACGAGATTTTGAGAAGATTTTCCTGAGAATGTTGGCTACGAAGGCGCCCTTGCCCCCATCCCTACGCGTCATGTCTCCTATCAAGTCCCCGAGACCCGCTCATGCAGAAGCCGAGGCATTCGTCGACAAAGTGCTAGAACAGTCCGCGAACCCCCGGCGGAAGGTGACAATCGACGACGTCATAGCTCAATCCAATTCCTCCTTCACCGGCAACCCCAAGTCCCTCATCGTGACCAGCCCGCGGTCCGTCGAGGCCTGCCTGTTCCACGGCGTGGACCCAATGGCCCTCCTGTACCGCCACTTTGAGTCCTTCGCGGAGCCTGGGCTGAGCGAGCCGCTCCAGCGGCTTAAATTCGAGCACTACGAGGCCCAGCGCAAGGAGAAGCTGTCCCGCGTCCGCGCGGAGCGCGAGGCCATCATCACGAGGGAGGTCACGTCCGGGACCAAGGGCGGCAGCACGACGGCACGTGGAAATTCTGGCGGCCGCAGCGGCATGCCCCTTTCTCCGACCAAGTTCTCTTCTGGCAGCCGCCCCGAGACGAGCAGCATGATCGACGCCGAGGCGAAGCGCCTCGAGGCGCTCCAGACGCGCCAAGTGCGCGAGCTCGAGAACATGGTCAAGTTTGAGCAGCGGCGGCAGCAGATGCAGCTGGAGGGCCAGCAGAAGATCGAGCGGCTCAAGGAGCGCGAGGCGGAGCAGAAGGCCAAGCTGGCGGCCAAGGAGAAGGAGTGGCGGCGACAGCTCATGGAGGCGGACGAGGCCAAGCGCCGCGAGGAGGAGGCGCAGGCCGAGGAGGCGGAGCGGCTGATGGCGGAGTACCAGAAGCAGGTCATGGCGCAGGAGGCGGCCGAGGCGGAGGCGAAGAAGAAGCGGGAGCAGGAGGCGACGATGAGGGCGCAGGAGCGGGCGCGGAAGCAGGAGGAGCTGCGCCTGTTGAACGAGCGCAACATGGCGGCGCACCAGGACGAGCTGGCCAAGAAGCAGGCAGAGATGGACGAGCGGAACAAGGAGCGGCAGCGAAATCTGGAGCTGGCCAAGAAGCAGAAGGCGCAGCAGAACGCGGAGAGCAAGGCGAAAGCGCAGGAGAAGATATCGGCAACGCTGGAGACGGCTGAGAAGATCCTCGAGAAGAGGAAGGAGGAGTATCTCAAGCGGCAGGAGTCGGCGCACATGAAACAGATGGAGATGGAGCAGCGTCGTAAGGAGGAGGAGGCGGAGCGCCGGCGCATCGAGCTGGAAAAGGAAGCCAAGCGGAAGGAGGTGTACGCCGAGTCCATGGAGATGGAGCAGCGGCGAAAGGAGGAGCTGCTTCGCAAGCAGGCGGAGGCGGAGGAGCGGCTGTTGCGCGTGCGCCAGCAGCAGGCGGAGGAGAACCTGGCCAAGTCCCTGGACTCGCGGCTCACGATGGAGGAGAAGCGGGAGAAGGTGCAGGAGATGCGGCGGCTGCACGTTTACCAGCGGCGGCGGCTGCTGGAGAAGATCGAGGCCGACACGGCACGCGCGCGCGCTCTCAACGAGCAGAAGCAAGAATTACGGGAGGCACGCAAGATGGCGAACCTTGAGAGCAGCATGGTGCGCCACAAGATGATGGAGACGATGGAGCGGCTCAAGGTGACCAAGAACTGGGACGAGCTCGAGAAGAGCGTGGAGATGCTCAAGACAACCAAGCCGCTCTCGCCGGGCCGAGGGGGGGCGCTCTCTCCCAAGGCGCGTTTCTTGTCGACGCGCAGCGCGCCCAGCACGCCGCACGGTGCACGCAAGGGGTATTGAGAGGGCCCACACGCGTTGGCCTCGCCGCATCGCCAGGGGGGCGGTCCGCGGGCGCAAGGGGTGTTAACCCTAGCTTTTCGTGGTCATCCATGTCGGCGCACGCAAAGGCGTTCCATAGGGCCTGTGGGGGAGGCACAAGGGCGTGTGCCAGGGGTTCTATTTTTGAGCGACCGCGCGAATGCAAGATGGGGGATTTGGTGAATGCAGCAACATGGGGCCTTGGTGTGCAGGGTCGGTTGCAGGGCATGACGCCATGCCGGCGCGGGGCGCTGATCCCCTGATCCCAGTCCACCGCCCTCGCTGGCCCAGGCCCAGGTCGTAAACCTGCTGCTCCTGCTGCCACCCTGGCTGCGTCGTGCACGCAACACTGCGGCGTTGCATGGCAGCTCCTGGCCGTGCTCTCGCCTGGCCGTGCTGGCCTTGCAACGCAACGCACCAGTGATGTGGGCTGTGTCGTGTCGGTGGGGCACGTGGCCAGCAACCCCGCACACTGCTACAGTCGCGCATGTCCAGGTGGCTAGGTCTGCCTGGGGCACCCGTTGCCTGGCTGCGCCCTTTGCATCGCCACGGCCCTGCATGGCCTGCTGTTAACGTGTGGGGGGAAAGAGGGTGATGTTCCTTGTGGTCTCGGGTGCTTGCTGCTATTCACTGGTGGTCGCTTGTGGCCAGCGGGCGAGATTGTCCCTAACGCGGATGGCCAGCTGGCGAGGGCAGCTTGGCGAGCCGCATGGCAAGGGCCACCACGACCTGGGAAGGGGGGGGGGGGAAGGGGGGAGATGCTGCAACGGGTTGGTTGCCTGCGGGACGAACGGGGGGGACTATTCTCTTGTGCACACGTGGAGGATGAGGTCATGCGGGCACGTGGAGGATAAGGTCCTGCGCGCACCTGCATTGTCCTGCACGCCTTCTGTGTACCTGCGGGGAGCCAGCTGTGCCCAGGCCGATGCAGGGTATTTCTCTCAAAGGCAGGGATATGGGTAGTCAAGTTATTCCTATTTGCGTCTCTCACTACCCCACCGCTGGGGTCAAGAAGAATGCATGGCCTGTCAGGCAGCACACGCCCCACCCCAGCGTGAGCACTGCATGTGCCCCCTGCGCTTGTTCGTCGTACGACCACCTCAGTGTAATGGCCTCGGCATCGCGGGGTGGGTAGGCATGCGATGCCAACACGCGAGGGCATGCGGCCCACGTGCCCTTCGCCCTCATCACGTGCGGCCTGCGCATGCTCCCTTTGTGCCGTGTTGCACGGTGGCCAATAAGGTCGCGTCAAGAAGACCACCCTTTCCTGTCCCCCTGTCGTCAAGCAGCCTGGCCATGGCTTGTCGTTTTGGGCCTGCACCGAGACAACCATGTGGCATGGGTTGGGGTTCACCCAGTCGCCTCTGGACGCATTTGCAAGCAGCCTTTTGCGTCGCTCATCCTTCCGTGTAATGGTACTGGGGACGGCAATAAAGTCAGTGACGCCTTGGCTGCATCGCCCACGCCATGATCTGGAGCAGCGCGCAGATCCAGCCCTGATGCTACCCGCATTGAGCATGCGCCACGCGCCTGGAACCAAGGTTACCAAAGCCTGCCTGATGCTCCGCCTAGTGCCACATGCTGGCAGTGAACTTTCCCCGAGACGCAGGGAATACCGGGATATGCTGGCGCTTGAGGCATGGTTTCACAAATAGTGCTCACGCTTTGAGCACCCCAGTCTTTCGTGCCGTGTGGGGAGAAGTGGATGCCTGCCGTGGGCCATGGCTGGAAGGGGCCGGACTGCAGGTGTCCTGGAAGCTGCTGTGTGTTCCGTGTGAGCTGCGGTGCATTACAGCTGGATCATGTGCTGTGCTTATCCTAGCTCTTCCCTGTCATGAAGAGGGCCCAGGTTCCTGCTTTGTGTTAAGTTAGACATGTTCAACTTGTGCTGGGTTCGCCCCGGCTATTTCCCAGAAAACTTCTGCTCTGCTGTGGAGCTCACGCGGTACTGCCCATTTCAGCAGTTAACATTCAGCTGTGCACGCAGATTCCAATGTTGCTAGATGTAGATACGTATGGTACAGCAAGTACATTGGATGGGGTCTTGAAATTTGATGGAGTCGCTAATTGTAAGAATTTCCATGTGATACTGTCATGGGCAGTAGCCTAACCCCTGCGTTATGGGGTTAATACTCGCCTGCGTTTTATCCACTCTCATAGTTTATTGTTCTATTGAGCACCACACACACTTATTTGGTGATCTCTCCCTGGCAACTCATGGCAGCTGGTCGTCAGTTGCCACCTTTTATAATTGGGTCTGGTCAATGCAATCTGAAATAAATTATCACATCATCAAGGAATAAATTGCAACAGACTCGCCTTTTGATGACGAACACGCTGATCTAATTTTTGGCAGCCATCGCCCAGGATTTCGCAAGTTATCGCCAGCGGCCTGCCCAGCAGATATCGCTATTTTTCTGCACGATATGGCGGCACCACGCACGTGAACCGTGTGCCTGCGCCCCCTGCCCTCGTCTAGGTGTGATTAAACGTAGATATGGAGGCCCCCGCATCGTCTTCAGCTTCTGTCGCCGAGTCTACCGATGCCCAGCTTGCTGCAAACAAAATCGCCAACGACAGCCATGTCGCCGCCGAGAACGCCGCTCAAAAGCGGCCCAAGACTTCGGAAGCAACTCCGATAGATACTGAAACCTCCTTGCCGGAAGCCATTCCCTCAGCCTTCTACATTCCCGAACAGCGTTTGAGCCTGACCAACATCGCTACCTTACTCGCCTACAACGACGCCGCCGTAACCAGCGTGCTGAAGCTCCGCAGAGACAACGACGCCTCGGTTCGCCACCCTACCACAGGCAAGATTATGGACGCTCCTGAGGATGAGTGGGGTGGGTGGGAGCCGGACCAGCGTCGGCTTGCCTGTCTTCTTTCGTGCTGCCCTGCGCTTGTCGAGCTGCCGGCGACAGCCATCGCCGGGCCAGCCCCCGCGTCCGATATTACCGGGCAACTGCAGAACCTTGCACAGTCTTTTACGACCGTGCAGGGCGAAATTAAGGTCCTGACAGAGGCGTCTGCAGCTGCGACAGCACAATTGCTGGAGCTGAAGAAAGCCATGGCAGCCCCCGCCAAAACGACCACGTTTGCCGACGTTACCGGCAAGCAGTTGACCACCATTGTTCAACAGGCGGCCAAGTCTGCCGCTACCGCTGCGGTCCGCCCAGAATGCAGTGCAGCAACGCCAACGCAATATGGTAATCAAGAACTTGGAACCAGAAAGGCGAGGCCCATGAGACAGCACACTCACTTACCGAGGTGCTGCGCGGCCCAGCGTTTCTGGGCAAGCTGCAGCTCCAGAACCGTGTTGCCATTGAACGTGCCATTCGGCTGCCAGGCCCTATGGGCCTGGTCGTCGTCACCATGGCCTCCATGCACGACAAACGTCTCGTTCTGGGAGCACGTCGTCTGCTCCAGCGTGGTGAGTTCAGCCTCGACGAGGACTACACGCCGGCTCAACTGAAGGCGAGGAGCGCGGTGTGGAACAGCTCCATCGTCCAGGCAGCCAAGGAGCACGAGACCCCGGGTAAGCGCATTAAGCTGCGTCTGCTTCAGGATGGCTCCTTCGCAGCATTCCTTGGTGGGCAGAGGATTACAGGTGTTCTGATTAACACCCCCGGAGCGGAGTCTCGTCAGGTGTCTAGCCAGAAGGGTGCTGCCTCTGTTGGGAGACAGTAGGTAGACAATCTTCCTCGTCGGCTCGCGGCTAACAGGCTTCGGAGACAGCCTCTAAACAGTCCCGTTCCACTACCATGCCTCGACCTAACCGTCGGGTGAAAGCCATGGTGGTGCCGGTATTTCGGGCCACAACCTCATCTGTCAAATGTCAGATTCGTAAAACCCAACGTTTGCTAGATTACCTACGCCTCGGCGTTGTGCAATCAGCCCCAACCCCGAATACCCCGAGCAAGCGGCAGGCTCGCATCCTACGCTTGCAGGACAAAATAAATGCGATGAAAAGCACTATTTCTACCGCTTCCCTTCCCCCCTCCGTTTCATCCCCACCTCCACCCCCCGCCGCATCCACCCCCATCATCCATCGTCGTCCTCCCCTGGTGGGCCAGCAGGCATCCTTGGCCCTTGCCACTTTTAACACCCGCACATTGCTAGATGACGACCATAGCTGCCGGATCGAGGAGCTAGTCGCATTTTGCATCGAGCATCGTGTATAGATCTATAAGGTCCTCGTCCTCACGGTGCTCACGTATGGCGCCGAGGCATGGACCCTACCACCCAAACTGGCAGCTCGGCTCGACGGCACAGTCTACAGGATGCTCCGGCAGGTCCTTAATGTAGGTTTTTCCGAGCGTCCGTCATCAGAGTCTTTGTACCATGGCATGCCCCGTGTTTCGGACGAGATTAGGCAGCGTAGGATAGCATTTGTAGGACACCTTGCACGCACCAGCCAGGTCGACACCACCCTCGGTCTGGCCGGCCCCCAGCGGCTTGGACAGCCAGGGCAGCACATTCTGACCTGGCCTGGCCCCAAGGACATTCCCAAAAGGGTAGGGAAACCTGTCACGAACTACGTTCAGATGTTGCTGGACGACCTAGTGGTCCCAGCCCAGTTTGAGCACCGCATCCACTCTCTCTCCCGTCTTTGGACTGCCATGCAGGACAAGACGCGGTGGAAGAAGATTGTCAAGGCGCACACGCCCGACCCTGTGGGCAAGCCACCTCCCCCCAAGCGGCGGAGGCGTTTTGATGATGAGTAGTGCAGTTAGGATTTTCTAGATAGAGTTAGGATAGTTCGATCACGCGGCTTCCTCCACCCCATCCATCATGAAATATGTGCTACATGACCTCCCCACGGCGGCATGTTATAATTTAATTTAATTTTAATCATCAAGGAGACAACCAGATCATTATAAAATTATCCTTCTGCAAGACGTTGGACCGCCATTAATTAATTAATTAATTAGGAACATAACTCCGTTGGGAGTAAATGTAGCACATATCCCAGTTTGAGCACCGCATCCACTCTCTCTCCCGTCTTTGGACTGCCATGCATGCAGGACAAGACGCGGTGGAAGAAGATTGTCAAGGCGCACACGCCCGACCCTGTGGGCAAGCCACCTCCCCCCAAGCGGAGGAGGCGTTTTGATGAGTAGTGTAGGTAGGATTTTCTAGATAGAGTTAGGATAGTTCGATCACGTGGCTTCCTCCACCCCATCCATCATGAAATATGTGCTACATGACCTCCCCACGGAGGCATGTTATAATTTATTTTAATTTAATTTTAATATCCCAGAGAGTTAGGATTTTTCTAGACTAGATAGATTAGCATTAGGATAGTCCCATTACGCGGCTCTCTCCACTCCACCACCCATCAAGGAATATGTGCTACATGATCTCCCAACGGAGGCATGTTATAATTTAATTTAATTTTAAAGCCCAGAGCCCTATGCCCAGAGAAGGGGCATAGGGCTTTTAATTGCGGTGATCAATGGCGTTGGGGGACCGTGGGGGTGGTGGAGGAGGCGAGAAGGGTGGAGATGGAGGGGAGCTCGGCAGCCAGCGTGCGGCCCACGGCTGCCACATCTGCAGCGAGGGGGGTCACCTGAGCACTGCGCGATGGCTTCCTGAAGGTGGGGGAGGAAGGTGGATGAATTCGGTCAACGGGGAGGGGACCCACAGGTCGTCGGCAGAGCACCGAAGGATGGAGAAGAGAGCGGCGAGCTGAAGGCGAGGACGAGACCATGCAGCCGGGCAGGTGCGTGGTGAGGTCCGCGGTGGGAAACCCGGCCGCCAGCTCCATTGCGGAGGCGTGAATTGGCTTTAAGCTGCCGGCACAGGGCAAGGAGCGAGGCGCGTGCGACCCATAAAACACGAGCTCCAGTATCAAGGAGACAACCAGCGCAGGCCAGAAATCGGGAGAATCCGGACCATGGTAGCTCGAGCCTGCCGTTATGTTGTCCGCGTGTTCGAGTCGTTCAGGATGATGAAGTATGAATGGTGATGGAAATGTGTAATTATGCAGTGCCCATGCAGGGAGTAACTCTCTGCTGAGACGCCATGCCCTAGCCTTTTTGTATAGCTATGCTGATCTTCCCCCCCATGACAGGCTCCCCCTTCGCTGGGCATAGCTTGAAGATCATGGGGATGCACTTGTGCCCTGGTGCACCTAGAGCAAGGGTCCTTTACATCCCCACCCTTGCAGGAAGTAGCTTAGGATGTATGATAGGCCATATGCCCCCCTCTCAGGGGCTATGTGCTACATATACTCCCAACGGAGTTATGTTACAATTCAATTCATTTCAATGGAAATGTGTAGCCTTGTGCATTGAAATTATCAACCTTGGAGGCAACCAGCGCAGGCCAGAAATCGGGAGAATCCGGACCATGGTAGCTCGAGCCTGCCGTTATCTTGTCCGCGTGTTCGAGTCGTTCAGGATGATGAAGATGAATGATGATGGAAATGTGTATCCGTGTGCATTGAAATTATGGCTGGCTTACGTGTAGAGCGACTAGATGACCTAGACGGTGGGGCCGGAAACAGCATGCTTGATCAGGGCGTGTGTGACGAGCTCCAGTATCTTGATTGGGGGCTGTTGAAAGTAGCCGGGCCTGTCGACGTCAAATTAAGGTGGAAAATAACCTGTCGACCGACGTACGTCAAAGTCGCGCTGACCAGCTAGGTTCGCCGGGGCGACGGCGCTTGGGCTCAGGAGATGCAGAGGGCGAGGCCTGCAAGCCCGGGACGGAGGGACCTGGGCGACCACCAGTGCTTGACTAGCTGGTGGCACCGCTG
The DNA here is from genome assembly GCA_009746045.1 of Mesostigma viride. NCBI lineage: Eukaryota > Viridiplantae > Streptophyta > Mesostigmatophyceae > Mesostigmatales > Mesostigmataceae > Mesostigma > Mesostigma viride. Next base: position 3,375,466 of record RPFO01000253.1, read on the forward strand.
CGTTCCGGGCAGGAGGGCCCGAAGCTGCAGCCGGAGCTACAGAAGTATTTTCAGGGCTTAGCGCAGCCGCCAGGCTGCGTTGCGCAGAGGGGCGTTTGCTCGTCGTGATATTGCGTAATAGCTTCAGAAAAATATATCAGCGTGTGCGTCTTAGAAAGACAAAGCGAGGATTGTGATATTCACGGCCGAATTTGGTACCCAAACGTGAAACTCCCCAACGGTTATGAGCGCCGCCGTCAGCCATGGCTACCTCGTGGCTCGTGGCTAGCTCGTGGCTCGAGCCCCTCGTGCAGGCATGTTCGACCCAAATCGGCAAAGATATAGTGATGCAGGGCGTGAGGGGCCCGCGCAACCCTAGCTCATTGATGCAACCAGAAGCTAGATATTATAACTATCCATTTCCATTCCACTGAGGACTTTGCTCACGTGACGCAGTCTACGTGTAAGACCATGCGACTGCGTGACTAATTTGCATTAGAATTCATAAATCGCGGGAGGGGTTTGAACAGCTTGTGGAGAGAGAAAATCTGCAAAGGCGGGGTAGCACCTGAACGGGCACATTAGCAATCGCTTGCCTCGTGAACATGTGCAACGTGTACTGCATCCATGCGAGTATTCCAGGAGAGCTCGCGCAGTCTTCGCGCCTTTTAATTCCCTCGGAATGAGTTTGCTGACCCCTACCGACTATTACCCAACATCACCTACATCGGCGCCCACAAGCCCAGGAATGGTTGACTCTGGCTATCCACATCTCCGCCACTGTGGCCTGCCCACTCCAGGCAGCGAGAGTTCTAAGCTAGCTGGGGCGCCCTCCCTCCTAGCTTCTCGCTAAGTGTTTACGGGTTGAACGTTCCATTATTGGCACCCACATGACGCAGTCACATGCATTGAATCCACTAAAATGCCACAGTGACACCAGTTGATATTGGCAATCAAGCTGATCTCAATTAAGGAGATCGAAGCAATAGCCCATATTTGCACTAGATTCTCGTCTCTACGACATTCACTAGGCGTGGATATGGTTAGGCATGAAGCATGCGCACATGTGTTCAGGTCAGGGGAGTCATGGCCAAACTCTCGTCATGGAGGTGAAAGCGTTCCTGGACGGAGCCAGATCCATGCTACTACTTGCGGACATAAGAAGTTTTCCGTGGTTTTGGGGGCTTTCCTCAAAGACAGCTGATCCATGTCATGCGCAGGCGTTAGCATGCACACGCCGTGCATCCACAATGGTTGTCTAGTCTCCCTTCCGAGGTGGCAGTAACCCTTATGAAGTGACTTGTCTTGAACACCCTGTTGCTTCTACTTTTCTGCCTATCTACTCCTCTGCCTAACTTAGCCAAGGAGGTCTGCTAGCTCCTGCTTGCACGGTTCTGCTAGGTTGGCCAAATGCACTTGAATCTCTCTCACCGGGCCGGGCCTACCGGGGGCGTTGTGGGCTCCCAGTACCTTCCGGCTTCACCTCGCACGATGATCATGAATCTCGTTCCACGACAAGGCGACTATATCATGTATTCCAGGCTAATGGGGAGTCTATCGATACGGGGCTGGAAGCGCTCACTCTCATGGCCTCCGGATCGGGCTGGTCAGACTCGTGCCAGGCGCACCGACCAGCCTTGGTTGTCTCCCGCGAGTGTAATCAACCCGCGCTGCTGAATACCCTGGACCTCCCAGCATTAAAATGAACAGCCGGCATTTTGTGGATTTACACTACGTCGGCATTAAGATCAAGAAAATGCCGGCGATCGATAATACTAATTCCCCGACAGACTAGCCGATCATTACTCCATTTCTCTCGGCATTACCTTATGTGCCGACGACGAAATCCGCATCTGTCGTGCCAAATTTCTTTTGTTAGATCACCTTCTAGTCTCATGGGCACTGACACCTGCTATTCTTCAGTGATCCTTGGCTCCAACCCACTAGTGAACGCGAAGCACGCCTGGCCATGCCATAAACGGTGCCCTTATTACCTCGTACAAAACTCTACTGTCTCGCAACCCCTGTGTCTGCTGCCCCCGCACTAAAGCAATGGGATACGCGCAATTCGTAGTTAAGTTTGCGTATACGAGCGTGGATTTGCAGTTTATGAGTAACGAGTTTAAGAGGCTATACCTGGGCTGTATAATATTATGCTGGTTGTCTCCTTGATATAATATTATGCTCGGTTTTATTGCACGTGCCATCAATATTCAATCCTCGTCATGCATATTTATTCGTGCGGAACTGCCCACGTGCCCTGTCCCCTTCCGTTGCTTTAACGTACACCAGTGCCTGGTTTTGTGACGTCTGACCATGGCTTGGCGGCTGACAGCCCAGCGGAAGCTCGCTGCGCTCCGTGCGCTCAACAAGACAGGCCGGACACTTTTCGTACGCCGTTTCGTACGGCATCGTACGCGTTGGCTAGAATATGCCATGACTGTTGCGTTTCCACTCACGGCAAGTTTGTGATGTTTCATCCAAGGGGGAGTGACCGGCGCGCCTGTAAAATGCACGCACGTTTTATTAGCCACCATCGCCGGAGGCTACGTACCAACAGTCACATCGTAGTCTCGGGGCTTGTGCTTGAAGCCCTTTTGTCGTCACCAGACCGTTCAATTCAAGTAATTACATTAATGAGGAACACTCTCGACTGCAGGGCGTACGTCCGGAACTTAACTGATTAACTTTGGCCTATGTAGGCTTGACAAATGAGTCGACCAGGGAGGCGAACTGCGTAATCATGTTTTCATTGCATCGCAGTTTTTTAACCCCGCAATTACCGAAAACTCTCACTGGAGCAAAAGACGACTTGTTCCGCAGCCATAAACTGAATGGAGCCTCCCGCATGAGCAGACCAGGTCGGGCTGTCGCCAGCTACAGACAGTCCCGCCCCTCCGCTGCCTTTCAAGCCAGGCTGCCTAGGACAAATGCACCCTCCAATCACCACCACTACAGCCATGTCGGCGCCCCATACCATTTTATGCTTCACCTTGACCCCGATAATGAGCCTTGGGGAGACGCCTCTGTGGTGTTGCCGCGCCCGTCTGGGCGTACGACTCAGCGAACGTACTGCACCGGCAGCCCTGCTATCACTGCGACGTCCACCAGCAACTCAGGGAACAGCTGCGGAAATGCGCTTGCTTACGTCAAGGAGTTCGTCAAGAGTGTCCTGAATCAGGTCTTTTCAAAGTCTTATCTAGTACACCACAACCCTCAATATGCCGTTGCCGCCATGCCTGTCGCACGCCTGCCGGGCTTTGTATTCTGCTTTTCTGGTCGTAAGAAGGCATTTGTTCCAAGCTCAGGATGTTGTGCCTTTTATGTCGAGTTTTCTTATTTCTGTAAGGAAAGGGAAAACTGAGGCCATAAATGTCGCTACTCGTTCATCGCCTCATGGTGTAGGTTTGGAGTTGCTTAAAAAGTGTTTTTTTCTTTTGAAAGCCTAGCACGTCCGTTTACTGCAATGATGTGGGGATGCATGCTTGGTGCCGTGGTCATCCAACCACAGAATGTCCTTGCCCAATTGAGAGCAAGGCGATGACATGAGTCTAGCATCTTTTCTTGTCCAAATTTGTACATGTGTTTCTGTTAAATTTGCCAGTTTAACTTAAATCTATGCCAAAACTATTGATGGAGTGGAATGACGCTAGGCAGCGAACTTGAGGCTTGCATTACCCTTTTGTCGGCATCCCCTTGATGACTTGCCAAATGTTCCAGCCTAACTTGATGACTTGCCAAACGGGTTTTTTTTTGTACCCGCTCGCATGCTGTGAAGCATACAAGGCTCCTCAATGTGTAGACCAACCACAATGTCGTACGTAGATAATGTGTGCATTATCTACATCGTGGATGCCCTAAATTGATCAATGCCTCACCCACCCCTTCTCCTGTGTTGCCTCACCTACACGGCGTATGGGTCCCGAACATACATGATGGATGGCTCAACTTACATCGATCAATGCCTAACGTTACATGGTCGCCGCCATCGCCTCCCTGTTGTCCTGTGGCGGTGTGCAGTATGACGGCCTTGCGGGCCTGTGGTCCAAGCTCATCCCGATGATCATGCTCTTCTTCTGCATGGCCTTCAACAACGCGCTGCTCGATACGACGGGGGTACGTGGCTGCGGCGCTAGTACCACCGCAGTAGTACGATTGGTACATTTCAGTCTGTTTAGTAGCTTGCGTTTTCTGTCATGAACCCGTATGGCCTCCAGCAACGCGCTGCTCGACACCACGGGAGCCCTTTTCCAAGATTTGTGTACTGGTTGTCTCATTGATGTATTGATTACCGTAGTAGCATACCATTATGGTTTTCGTCATACCATGGGTATCATGTAACCCTGGATATCACTATGCCAGTCATCAGGAAGAATCAGGAAGAACTCCTTCCATGCCCGTTTCTTGATGCCAATGCTCCTCCCGCCCTGGTGGCATGCCCCTCTTTTTGGCATCCCTTCCCTTTTGCCTTGTGCCGGCCTCGTTTCTCTTGTGCCTGGCTCACCCTGCTTCGAACCTTGTGCCCCCCTGCTCCCTTGCCCCTTGCCCCCTCACCCCCTTGCCTCTCATCCCTACCAACATGTCCATGCAACAGGACACGCTGATCGTGACGGCGTTTGGCGGGTCAGAAGTCATCCCCTTCCTTACGGTCTACGGCGTGCTCCCCTCCTCCTTCCTCTTCCTGCTCGCATTCATGCGGCTATCCGACCGGCTGCCGCGCCGCAAGGTCTTCTACCTCGCGCTACTCCCCTTTGTCTTCTTCCTCATCACCTTCATGGGGTACCTCTACCCGAACCGGTACGTTTGGCTTCCCCTTGGCTCAACGGGGTACGCTGCCGCTTATGTTTCTGTTTCTTTATTTTAGCCTTATGATTTTTGCCATGTTCAAGGCTTTAGGACAATGTGGCAGATCCATCCCTCCAAACGCATGCATCATGGCCATACGTCCTTGACGTGAAAGAGGCAACCTCTGTGAAGCCGAGGGGCCAAGGAGTCGAGTGGGGTCACCCGCGTGGAACATAGTAGTGTGCACACCCTAAGATGATATACTGCAATACTACGATATTGTGACGGGGTTACTCGCGTGGAATGTACGCGGCAAGCTCGCCCGTTTGGCTCCTGGCCACCCTGTCACTAGTCAGTATGGTCATGCAATGTACTTCACTCAGTGGTGCACGTTCCATCCACCGCCCGCTGAACCGTGCTGACATGCCCCTTACATGCCTTGATAACATCCTGACCCCAGTCTGCCCATCCCCATCCCCAACCCAACCCCAACCCTTTCACCTCCACTCCCTCCCCCGAATCTCCGCCCGCGCACCCCATCCCCCACACCCACACCCACACCCACACACGCGCGCGCTCGCACACACATACCCCTCCCCCCCCCCCTTCCCCTCTCTCTCCCTCTGCCTGTCTCTCTCTCTCTCTCTCTCTCTCTCTCTCTCTCTCTCTCTCTCTCTCTCTCTCTCTCTCTCTCTCTCTCTCTCTCTCTCTCTCTCTCTCTCTCTCTCTCTCTCTGCCTGTCTCTCTCTCCCTCTCTCTCTCTCTCCCTACCTCCCTCTCTCCCTCTCTCTCTCTCTCTCTCTCTCTCTCTCTCTCTCTCTCTCTCTCTCTCTCTCTCTCTCTCTCTCTCTCTCTCTCTCTCACACACACACACACACACACACACACACACACACACGGGGCCCTCCCACCCCACTCTCCCCTATCCCCACCCACACCAGCGCGGCACTGCACCCGAACGCGCAGGTCCAGGCGATGCTGGCGCACCTACCGCGCGGTCTGGCCGGCGCGCTGGGGATGGTCGAGCACTGGACGTTCACGCTCTTCTACATATGCGCCGAGCTGTGGGGGGACGTCGTGTGTGCGCTTTTGTTCTGGCAGCTGGCCAACGAGACCACTACAGTGGAGGAGGCCGCCGTGCTGTACCCGCTCTTTGGCATTGGTGGGTAGGCGCGAACAACTCAATATTACAATAGACTCAATAGTGCATTCTCCTGCATCGGTGGGGTGTTGTCATCGGTGGGTCGAGGGGAAGGAGTTGGTAAAGGAAAAAGACGGTGTAGTAGTTCCTTAGCAGTGGTTGGGATGATGTGACGGAGTCACGTGCTTCTAATGGTGGACCCAGTCACGTTCTTACTAATGATTGACGCAGTCATGCGCTCTTAATGATGGGTGCAGTCACATTCTCTTAAGGATGGAAGGACTTGGTTGAAAGGAAAGAGGTCCACCTCGTTGTGATCGGTTGGTAGAAGGACTCCTTTGATATGTCACGCTCACGCTTCCCCCACCGCCACCCACCTACCCCCCACATGCGCACATGTGTCTTTATCGTAGTGAGGTGTCCGGCATCCTCCATGCAATTGCAAATTTGTGTCATGAAGCCCCATCCCCGGCCCCGACTTTTTCACCCCCTACTTGCTGAATTCCCCACCACCACTACCCCCAAAACCACCACCATCACCATCGCCGCCGTCGCCACCACCACCAGGTGCCAACCTGGCCCAGGCAGTGGCAGGCCGCTTCCTCCGCAACCTGCGCTGGCTGCTGCAGTTCGTCCCCCACGTGGGCATGTGGGCGGCGGACGCCTGGACGCGCGAGCTCAACTCCATCCTCGCCGTCGTGCTCTTCAACGCGGGCCTCATCGCCATGATCCACGCGTTCATCATGTCCCGCGTGCGCAGAGGCCTCGTCCGCGGGGGGTCCTCCGCGTCCCTGCAAGCCTTCTCCAACGATTCCGCCCGGACAAAGGACAAGGATAAGGATAGCTCGCGGGGGATAGGGGGGAGCGCCACCCCGGGGAGCACCCCCGAGCGGCCCACGAGAAGAGGGGCGGCGAGGGGGGATGCCCCGTCGGCCTCGGACGACGAGTCGAGCATGGACGGGGAGAGCATGGGCGAGGCAGTCCCTTTGCTGAAACCGAGGGGGAGCGCGAGGATGGCACGCGCGGTGGCCGCGCGCGAGGAAGGCGGCGGTGGGCATGTCACCGATGGTCGGGAGATGGTGGTGGTCACGGGTGCGGCGCCGATGACGTCATCCTCGTCGTCATCATCGCTGACCACGCTGCGCGGCGTCGCGGTGGCCGACCTTGACGACGCGAGTAAAAACAGTGCAAGCACGCCGCGCGGAGGGGATGCCAATGGGACGGGGGGTGGAGAGGGCGGGGTGGCGGACGGGAGTAGTGGGACTGGACCGGCGGCACGGCGAGCCAAGAAGAAGGAGCACCCGTCGCTAAGGGAGAGCCTTGACTTTCTATCGTCCAATCAGCAGATCCGATACTTGGCCGTCATGGCGCTCGCACAGGGGCTATCGTCGCTCATCTTCCAGGTGTGTGGGGGGGGTGAGGTGGGAAGGGTGCACCTGCTGGTTGTCGGGGTCCCTATGGAATGGCTTGCGTAAGCGCAACCTGTAGCCATAGTAGCATGGCCACCAGAATGCTAGCATCATCAGTAACGAGCACCAATGGGGTGACTGCCCTGCTGCTAGCGCCGCACCAAAAAACATTGCGCACGGTTTACACCAACTATCTTAAACAAATCAGTGTAAGAAGCGGTGTCATCCTCGTCATCACCGTCATTCTTGTAATTTCACCCCCACACGGCCCAGTGTCCCCGGACAGCATGGAAGGGCCCGCGGCATTTTATCCCCTCAGGACTTCTGTTTTGGATTTATCACCTCACCCTTGTATCAACGCCCTCCTGCTCTCCGCCCCACTCTTGCCCCCACTTCCCAGACGGCGTGGAAGATGTTCAACTGCACCCCATCTCGTCAGACTGCTGTTTAGGATTTGTCACCGTGCCCTCGTATTAATGCCCTCCTACCCACCGCCCCATGCTTGTCCCCACCCACCAGACGGCTTGGAAGGGCCAGCTGCGCGAGCTGCACCCCATCCCCTCGGACTACTCGGCGTTCATGGGCGACACGCAGACCGTGTGCGGCCTCACCACACTCTGCATGATGCTGCTCTCCTCCTCGCTCTTCAAGCGGCTGGGGTGGGAAGGTGAGCCCATTGCTTAGGTTTATGAAGCGGCTGGGGTGGGAAGGTGAGCCCATTGCTTAGGTTTATGAAGCGGCTGGGGTGGGAAGGTGAGCCCATTGCTTAGGTTTATGAAGCGGCTGGGGTGGGAAGGTGAGCCCATTGTTAACCTAATCAAAGCGCTGGGGTGGGAAGTGAGGCCATGCCACTTGTACAAACTAAAAACTGCAGGCTTTTGCCGCTGCTCCCTCAGCCCGGTGTTATGTTGTGTCGAAACAGGGCGCTGGTGCATGTAAACAAGGGAATCGAGTGACATGAAGACTGGTCTTAGCACACATGGGTGCATGCATAGAGTACACGAGCGTAAGGCCTGCCACAAGGATGACATCTGTGGGGGGGGCACTTCATGGTGTAGGGATTAATGCACGTGTGCTTTTATATGTGCTTGCAGTGCTTCCCGTTCATTCCCACTCGAGGGCCTGGCTTGCTGTGGTGTCACCAGCAGCATATGGTCGCCTGGACTGGCACAGGCCACCATGCAGCGCTCCCGAACTGCATCATGGCCTGCAGACATGTGTGTTTTTGTGCTTCAGTGATTGTTGTCAAACCAGCGCGAAGGGCTGTAGAGGGTCAGCCCTTCCCCTTTGGAAAATCTGCGCGGCATCGAATCGCAGTATTGTGGCGGCAGTCTATCCCACAGTCGCGGTTTGTGGCGCGTGCACCATCTCCCGGCAAGTCATGTGCAAAATACGCCCCTGTACCTTTGTCTGGCCACCCCCCATGTTCTCGTCGGGCCACCCCGTCGTCCCCATTTGGCCACGCACATGCAATCATTTCTTTGCCCCTGACATCATATCAGGGTTTCCATCGCAACCTCCATGTCTGACCAACCCCGTGCATCCATGGGTGACCAACCCCTTGTTCCCATCTGGCCACCCTTGATCTTCTATTTTTCTCCATGCCAATGCTTCCCATCCTCCCACCCCGCTTTCCCATCTCCCACCCTTACGCCCCTGCCCCCCACACACACACAGGGTCGGCGTCGGTGACCCCCCGCAGCCTGGCCGTGTTTGGGACCGCCTTCCTGGTGATGTCGGTCTCGCGCTACCTGCTGATGCCCGGCAACCACCTGCTGCTGTCGTTCACCGTCAAGACGGGCGTGATCGTCTTCTGCATGGAAAAGGCGTTCAAGTTCTCGCTATTCAAGCCGGCCGAGGAGATGGTCTACATTGGCCTCGATGCGGAGAGCCAGTCGAAGGTGGGGCGAGCGAGCCACACACGTGTTGTGTTAGATCAGATTCGGTTAGGTTTGCTTTACTTTGTATGAATCGCATGTACTTGCTTCATATTAATCACTTGTCTAGATCGGAGGTCTTAGAGTAACCCCCCTTCCCCCCCCCTCCCCCCTTTCCCCGAGCATGCATGCCATCCATGAGACACGGGTCATGTCTTCCAGGCAGTACTTAGGTTACTTTGCTTGTTTGGCGTTTATATTCCTCTCATCCGTTTTGTTGCATGTGAGAATATGCATGTGCTCTGGGACGCTTGCATCGGGCTCCACTGGACGTCGGTGGCACGTCCCTACGATAACTATTAATCATGTTTTGGGGCAACTGGTGGTTGTGGCAGCACTTGCCATTGGAAACTTGTGATAAATTTCCAGGGCAAAATGTGCAGGGAGTGCAGCACCTTTCCTTGCCTTGATACCATGAGGAAGGGTAGGCCAAGCTATGTTGACTGAGCAGAAGTCCAGAGATGACACATCATGAGGATGTGGAGTTTGTGGTGTACCTGGCAGGACACTGGTCGTGTCATGCTCACTGGAGTGGTGGGGGGCAGGGATTGGGGGGGTAAGTGGTGGGGGTGGGGATTGGGGGGGAAATGTCCAGGGCTTTTCTTAAGTGTATTACGGTTAGAGTAGTGAAGTTACGACAAGTAGAAACATTATGAACAATGCAAGATTGTGCTTATGCCCAATCTGGGGGTTCAGGTGGTGTTATGTACATGAAAAGAGTACCGCTTGCATTATTTGGACCATCTAATCGGTTTATTGTGCCTTGCATTTTCTACTGCTTTCTCCTTTGACCAGGGCAAGGCAGCCATCGATGTCCTCGGGGCCCAGATGGGCAAGTCCGTGGGCAGCTTGCTGCAGCAGGGGCTGATCATGCTCCTGGGCTCCCTGGCGGCTGCCATGCCCGCCTTCGTCATCGTGTACATTAGCATTGTGGCGGCGTGGCTGTCCGCTATTCGCAAGCTCGCTCACCACCATTTTGGTCACAGCAACAACGTGGTTGCGGTAGAGACAGATGATCTTGCCTGCAATCTGTCTGACAAAAATAAAGCAGAATGTCTTTAGGGGCAGGGTTTACTACTTTTTTGTCTCTACCGCTTACAGGATAGAGCGTTGAGACAATTGTTTTGCTCATTGCATGCATGCTGCATGTGTGAATCATGTCCCTGTCAAAGTGGACAGCATGCACATGGGTGTTTGCAGTCATCTAGCCAAGGGGGAAGGGACGAGAGGAGACCCGCCTGAGATCTTTGCCAAGTCCTTGACCATTTTTCTGGGTGGGTTCATGTCCAACGTCAGTAAATCAATCAATACATCATCTTCTCATACTGATTTAATTGTCTTGATCTTGGCCTCTTCATTGTTAGTCTGATGCCTGTTCCAACATGATTCATGCCATGCACATCATATGCCTGAGGACTTCTGCTCACGTGACGCAGTCACGTGTCTATTAATTAATTAATCATATTCTGATCAGGCACTCCGCAAAGGTGAAAACCTTTGCGTTCAGTGCCGGGCCGCGGAAAACGCGGAAAACGCGATCTGCAAATGAATCCGACCGGAATCGAACTGGGGACCTCTCGCATCAATTTTGCTGACTATAGGACGGACGTCTCCGGTTACCATGGCATCGCCAACTTACACCTACAGTCATCCGCAAAAGTTCTCCTGTCCGGGGAGTGATGCAAGCCTTTCGGATTTGGTACTAGATAAATCACTCGAGATCTGTGTGTAGGAGTACTACACACGTGTCTGCACGCGAGACTTGTTCAGTCTCGCACCGTGAGACGAAATCATATGCCTGCGTGGCTCTTGAGACTTCTAGCTTCCATTCCATGCAGTGCCATAAGTCAAAGCTGGAGATAGCGCGCGAGTGAGTGTACCGGCGAGTACAGTTATCGCCGGGTAGATAGCTGGTTGTCCCCTTGATAGTGCTGGACCAAATTGCTGGAGTGGCAAAAAGGTTCCGGCGCTATTAATTAATTTGAACATAACTCCATTGTGGTTTTCCATTTGCGGGTATTTCCTCGTAAATGGTGGGAGAGCGATCGCAGCAATGGTGCTCACCAGTAGACACTCCCGGCCAGTTAGGCTCGAAACACACGCCCTGATCAAGCAAGCTGTTTCAGGCCTCACCGTCTAGGTCATCTAGTTGCTGTACACGTAATTAATTAATTAATTATCAACATCACTCCGTTGGGAGTCAATGTAGCACATATCCCTGAGAAGGGGCATATGGCCTGCGCTGGTTGTCTCTTTGATATGGCTTTTAATACATTCTAGGCTACTTCCTGCAAGAGTGGAATCAAAGCAGCACTTGCTCTAGGTGCCTCAAGGGCACCGGCACCCTCATGATCTTCACACTATCAAGGAGACAACCAGCGCAGGCCAGAAATCGGGAGAATCCGGACCATGGTAGCTCGAGCCTGCCGTTATCTTGTCCGCGTGTTCGAGTCGTTCAGGATGATGAAGATGAATGGTGATGGAAATGTGTATCCTTGTGCATTGAAATTATGGCTGGCTTACGTGTAGAGCGACTAGATGACCTAGACGGTGGGGCCGGAAACAGCATGCGTACGATCAGGGCGTGTGTTTCGAGCCTAGCTGGCCGGGAGTGTCTAGTGGTGAGCACCATTGCTGCGATCGCTCTCCCACCATTTACGAGGAAATACCCGCAAATGGAAAACCACTGAAAAGGTAGCTAGTCAGTCATCACGTTAGCCATGCCATGATTCCAAACGTCCAAGAACTGCACACGGTGCAAAGGCAAAAAGCCGGAGGACAGCACTTTCAAATGTGCGGCGGGAACCAACAGCCTGCGGATGCCAGAAAACATCGTGTTGCTGCAGCGACGCGACAAAGTGGACAACGAATCCAGTGCCAAGCTCTGAACGGCCGCAAAGGAGATCTGGCATCACAGGGTTCAGATGTGCGGAGATACTATGCGATCCAGCCGGTCCACGACCTGTTTGTAGAGCTTGTGCCAAGGGGCAGCACCGAACAGATGTGGGTGACGTTGCAAAATGCATCGGACTTGACGGAGCATAATGTCGCGGTCATAGTCTTTGACCAATAAACGCTGCAAGAGTTCAACAAGAGTCGTGATGAAATCAACACGATAAGAACAAAGACGGGAAAAACGATGTAACTGAGAAAGAACAACACCATATTTTGCTGTGTGGGAAAGGAGACTGTGAATATCGGGGTAACGAATAAAAGGAATTTGCTGGTATTTAGGATCCTTGCGCTTATTGCATAGATGATCTTCACACTATGCCCAGCTAAGGGGGAGTATGTCATGGGGGGGAAGATCATCATGGCTATACAAGAGCTAGGGCATGGCTTCTCGACAGAGAGCATCTCTCTGCATGGCATAGCATGGCTAAATTCTTATGTAATGCAACATCCATTAATTAATTAATTAGGAACATAACTCCGTTGGGAGTATATGTAGCACATAGCCCTGAGAAGGGGCATATGAGCCTATAATACATTCTAAGCTACTTCCTGCAAGGGTGGGAATGTAAACAACACTTGCTCTAGGTGCACCAGGGCACCCGCACCCTCATGGTCTATCACGCTATGCCCGGGTATAAGGGGGGAGCATGCCTGTGAGGGGGAAGATCATCATGGCTATACAAGAGCTATGGCATGGCTTCTCAGCAGAGAGTGACTCCCTGCATGAGCACAGCATTACTAAATAAGGCTAGGCATCGTCTGGAGTGTGGCACATCATAGGCACACATGTACATGACTAAAAAGGCTAGGCCTCAGCTGGTATAGTGCCTGTAGTAGGCGGGCATGTACAAGGCCACTGTCTAACTATTCTACACTACTGCTGTATTCCCCTAGGCTGGGGCTGGAGGTGCTGGGGCCGCGGTGGTCGAGGGGGTCGCGTGCCAGGGCTTGTGGCCGACGTAGATGGCCGCCCCCTTCCAGTACACCGGCTGGCCCGCCTTGGTCTGCCGGAGCTGGAGGTAGGTCGACCATAGCTCCCGTCGTCGTTGTTGCTGTGCCAGGGTCAAGTCGTCGTCAAGGGTGAAGAGAGTCTTCTCGAGCCGCTTGCGGCGTCTGAGAAAAGAAATCTTGTCCGCCGGGGTCTTAAAGGTGAGAAGGAGCGGGGGCGGCCCGGCCTTACCCCGCGCGCGGGGAAGGCGGTGGGCGGCCAGCTCGATCTCACCAGTAAGGCCCATGCGATCAAGGATTTCTCTCTCAAAAGCACGCGCAAGCTTCTCGGAATTCTCACCTTCCTCCATCTTGAGATTCTTGACAATGACGTTGAGGCTGCGCTTGGCGAGCTCGGCCTCCTCGCGGAGGTCAAGCGTCTGCCGCTGGAGCTGGGCTGCGACGGCGGAGGTGGTGGAGGTGGTATGTTGCTTAAGCATGTCCGCCCAGGTCGTGATGGGAGGAGCATCGCCGGCCAGGCCAGCCGGGGCTGGCCTGGCGGCAATGTCCTTCACTGCCTGGGCGGTGAGGCCTGCTGTGTTCTGCAAGACCTCGATAGCGATTGCATTATCCTTGAGGCGCTGGTCGATGTCGCGGAGCTGGGCGGTGATGGAGTCGGTGGAGGCGGACTGGGGGGGGGGGGTGGATGCGAGGAGGGTGGCGGTGGCGGTGGGGATGGTGGGAAGCTCAGCAGCCAGCGTGCCGCCAAGTGCCGCCACATCTGCGGCAAGAGGGGTCACGTGCTGCTCGAAAGCTTCCTTGAGGAGGGTGCGGATGGTGGCTTCGGTGGGGAAGGTGGGGGGGGGCGGTTTTGGGTTCCAGATCTCGGATTCGGAGCGTCCAACAAGGGAGCAGAGGGCGAAGCGTTGAAGCTTGGGGCGACTCATGCGGTGAAGGACTGGGAGAGCCTCGGCGGGGTCGACAAGCTGGCCATTACCAGGCCAGCGGCCGCGGTTGTGGGACGTGAGGTACACGCACAGGGCTAGAAGCGAGGCGTGATTGCCGGAAAACACGTCTTCCATGAAGGCTCCTGGGCCTTGGAGCCAGTAGCTGGAGGCGTTGACGTCAAAGGAGGTCTCTTCCCAGGGCGGCTCAGCAGAGCGACTGCGCTTGGGGTCAGGCGAGGCAGATGGCGAGGCAAGCCCGGGAGGCTGGGCGAGCACCAGTGCACGACTAGTGTCACCGTTGCCATCTGGGCCGGTGGGCGAAGCTGCAGCCGAAGCTGCAGACGTATTATCATTGCCGAGCGCAGCCGCCAGGCTGCGTTGCGTCGAGAGGCGTTTGCTCATCGTATATTGCGTAATAGCGTCGGAAAATTATATCAGCATGTGCGTCTTAGAAAGACGAAGCGATTGTGATATTCACAGCTGAATTCGGCGCTCAAACGTGAAAGTTATGAGCTCCGGCAGCCATGGCTACCTCGTGGCTCGTTCGCTAAATTCTGAAGGCAACATCCATGGGGGTCCCATTATAGACAAAGCATGGCTAAATGTTGAAGGCATCATCCATGGGGGCCATTATGGGCGCACATGCGCGTGGGCCACATGCTAGGCTAAGCCTTACTAATCTACACTACTGGTATATATATTCCTAGTCTGAGGCCGGTGGCAGGGGGGGGCTGCCAGGGCTTGTGGTCAACGTGGATGACCGCCCCCCTCCAGTATACCGGCTTCCCCCTTGCGCTCTGCCGGAGCTGAAGGTAGGTCGGCCATAGCTCGCGTCGCCGCTGTTGCTGGGCCAGGGTCAAGTCGTCGTCCAGCGTGAAGTGAGTCTCCGAGAGCTTCTTGCGGCATTTAACCCCTAAATGGTCTTGCTGCCGATTTTCCGCCAAAAAGTGACTTACAGCCGATTTGTCGGCACCTACTCGGGGGACCAGTTTGCGAGAATACCATTGGGAATTAGGAAACGTTTAGCTGAGAAGAATTAATGAAAGTTTATAAGTTTCTCCAGAACATGATACTAGGGTTTGCTATATTTTGACCAAGTTTAACAGGTGTTCCAGACCGTCAAAGTACAGGGGGTCAGGGTACTTTTTCACGTACAACGTGCATTCCGGAAAACAACGACCTGGCCATGGCGGCTTGCGCCCACGCATGGCATTTACGTTTGCGTTCGAATTTTCTGGCCAACACTAGGAAGGGGTCTGTGACATTTTGTGATATTTTTTTATCACAAAATGTCACTTTTGTGACATTTTGTGATAAAAAAATGATAAAACGTGACAAAATGTGACAAAATGTGATAAAACTGTGACAAATTGTGATCGAGACATGTCATGATTGTGACAAAACGTGACAAACGTGATAAAACCAGGGGAGGCCCACACTAAATCACTAATCGAAAATTACTTGGGAAATGTTGTCTCGGGCTGATGGACATGTGTGCCCCTCAATTGCGGAGTTAAATTGGATGTATAATTGAATGAAATACATTATTACATTCCATGCATCGATGCTCGAGTCATCGCGATATCTGAATATCTTACATAATTACAGACCCATCAATTGGAAGATCAGAAAGCTCCAGTGCATCTGCTCTACGACCGGACGTCTCAATCGTACGTAGTGCTTTCGAGTTATAATTACCCTCAATGTATGTCTGGAAAATCCACGTGCAGGCAGTGTCAAATGCATGGTATATGAACTAGTTATGTACATGTCAAGATGATGACAGTCAAGCGAGGCCATACATGTTGACGGACAAGTGAGCCTGTAGACCTACGTCGATCCCCAGTTCCTCGATGTCGTGCGCAGCCCCGATATCATCAGATTTCCAATCCCCAACGGCCGTCGGCTCCGCAAAATCCACGTTCGCGATTAAACAGTGCAACCGCGAGGGCCGTTCTAACTTGTAATCCACCTATATAATGGGCTCCGTCTCGTCACCGTGCGTTCGCATCAACAGGACAGCCACGGGTGTCGCGACGTCTCGGACGCTGTGCACTACACGCATCATCTCGGTCATCGCAGCCGTCGAGCACGTCACAAGCATCAATTATTCTCTGGACGAATTCTCGTGACCGTGTTGATATTAATGTCTGCCAACTTCACGACTGTGAACAGCAGCCTCACGCACGTCCGGTCCATCCGACTCCGTCAGGCGGTGTTGCGAATGGCGTCCTGCGTGCAAAAACCAGTACATGAAGGACAATAATGTTAGCCCGTTAGACAGATTTGTCTGTGGTTCCGCTTACAGCAGTACTAATCACCCGTTACGCGGATTTCGGGCAAGTGGGTATCCTCCTACATTACATGTATCCAATTATGGACGGGAGATTTAAAATGGGAAACAAGTATCAGCGAACCCAGAATCAAGGTATCCACGCAACGGTTTTGAAGAAACGGCTATGTACATATAGACACAATGAACTGAACAAAACTTTAGTAGCTCACTCGTCGTTCACTTGTTAGTCGTAACGGAGGCAGTCATTCAGTCAGTTTGCAAGTTCAGTTGGCAAGTACGGAAACACACGCAAGTGCGTAACGGAGGCAGTCAGTCAGTCAGTTTGCAAGTGCAGTTGGCAAGTACGGACCACCAACCGCGTGTGTACGTCCATGATATCGCAATATAATCAAGAATAACAGGGAACGGTTAATGTATCCTTTACGCAGCTTTTTCGTTCAGGGCATGTTGAAATAACGAAAGTGGGGTCAGGTGTTCGAACCTTCCAAGTGCCGAATTTTTTACGAACCAGCGCATTCACGAACCTTGCACTGGGGACGCGGTGGACGTGTACCATTACCCCGGCCTAATTCTAGCATTGTACACAAGGGGCGGTGGCTAGCAGTAAAGAAGGGCATCCTAGTCATAACGCTGGGCAAGTTTAAAAGCACCAACGGCCGTTGAGTAGGAAAAAAAAAGAGCAGGAGAAGAGCACGTCGACGTTTCAACAGCAAGACAAAAATATTGAACCCCGAGTACCAATGAAAATGCTTTCATGCATGTCCACCCCGACGAGGCACAAATTCATGCATGCCCACCCCGACGAGGCACAAATTAATGAACGACAGATTTCTCACCCCCCCCCGGCACATGGAACAAGTGCCATCGCACGCACACACTTTGTAGACAGGAGAGTTTCGAGAGTCCAACGGCCGTTGGCTCGGAGAAATTGACAGTACACCAGTAAAGACATTAAAATTATCACTTTGTTGTCTTATGTGTGCCGTGTCATTTCCCAAGGTCAAAAGCCGTCAACTTCTGCACCTCTTGTCCCTCCCACCCGTACGCACTAAGCATGCCCACCTTACACTACCACATGTGGCTCTTGAGAAAACTCCCCCCGACGATGCACATGTGCCATTCACGCACACACCTTCAGACAAGGCTATCAGTTTTTCGAAGTCCAACGGCCGTTGGCTCCGAGAAATGCTGTTACAACTCAAAATTACAATGGTGACATCCACGAGCTAGTGGTACGCCGAACAAGTGCTTGTATGACATATGGCGACTGCCCGTGAGGAAAAGTCCACCACCACACACGGTCAGTTTTTTGAGTCCAACGGCCGTTGGCTCCGAGAAATGCTGTTACAACGCAAAATTACAATGGTGACATACATGAGCTAGTGGTACGCCGAACAAGTGCTTGTATGACATATGGCGACTGCCCGTGAGGAAAAGTCCACCACCACACACGGACAGTTTTTTGACTCCAACGCAAGAACAGACGTAATGCACACCAAGTGACCAAGTGGCAAGATAAAGACACCCTTGCCAATCTCTACCCACAAAAACTTAGCCCCGAAATCCGTAGCCCCGAAATCCGTGATTGATTTGTACATTGTAGATGACAATGCAGCGATCACATGTATTCTGAAACCAACACGTTTTTACCTAGTTATCATGGTAACCAATTTATGGTTACCTAGTTATCCATGGCTAGAAAGTTGTAAATACACGATGTGGCCACACACGCCATAGATGAAAATCATAACCAGATCACGCACATGATCATGGAAGGGGACTCTATTGATCTCAAAAAAGAAAGCTCAAGACACCCTACACCCTACACCCTACACCCTACACCATACATCCTACAACCTACACCCTTAACTCTCCACCCTTAGCTTACGTGACCTTTTTTTCGGAGAAATGTCCGAGTGGAATGCTATGTATGGGGTAACTTTCCCAAGGGTTCGAATCCCTCTTTCTCCATTAGAGTTTTGTTTAGCTTCTATTCTCGTCTACACATAATTCACACGAAGTACGCTTGCAAATACTTTATTACTATTTTGTTTGATATACTACACTAATATTATAATTGTTGTGTGTGTGTGTTGTTCACGTGTGCGTGTGTGTGTTGTGTGTGTTGTGTGTGTTGTGCGTGTGCGTGTGCGTGTGCGTGTGCGTGTGCGTGTGCGTGTGCGTGTGCGTGTGCGTGTGTGTGTGTATATAATTTTTTGTTGTGTGTGTGTGTTGTGTGTTGTACGTGCAAGGTGTATGTACATGTGTGTGCAGCCGGCCCTTGCGTGCGCGGTGTGTGTACGTTTCTGTGCAGCCGCCCCTTGCGTGCGCGGTGTATGTACGTGTGTGTGCATGCCGGCCCTTGCGTGCATGGTGTGTGTACGTGTGTGTGCAGCCGCCCCTTGCGTGCGCGGTGTATGTACATGTGTTTGCACTCGCCCATTGCGTGCGCGGTGTATGTACGTGTGTGTGCAGCCGCCCCTTGCGTGCGCGGTGGATGTACGTGTGTGCGCACTCGCCCCTTGCGTGCGCGGTGTATGTACGTGTGTGTGCAGCCGCCCCTTGCGTGCGCGGTGTATGTACATGTGTGTGCATCCTTGTCCTTGCGTGCATGGTGTATGTACATGTGAGTGCCGTCGCCCCAACCGTGCATTGTGTATGTACGTGTGTGTGCAGCCGCCCCTTGCGTGCATGGTGTGTGTACATGTGTGTGCATCCTTGTCCTTGCGTGCATGGTGTATGTACATGTGTTTGCACTCGCCCCTTGCGTGCGCGGTGTGTGTACGTGTGTGTGCAGCCGCCCCTTGCGTGCATGGTGTGTGTACATGTGTGTGCATCCTTGTCCTTGCGTGCATGGTGTGTGTACATGTGTGTGCAGCCGCCCCTTGCGTGCGCGGTGGATGTACATGTGCGGGCAGTTGCCCCTTGCGTGCGCGGTGTATGTACATGTGTTTGCACTCGCCCCTTGCGTGCGCGGTGTATGTACATGTGTGTGCAGCCGCCCCTTGCGTGCATGGTGTATGTACATGTGCTTGCACTGGCCCCGTGCGTGCGCGGTGTATGTACGTGTGTGTGCAGCCGCCCCTTGCGTGCGCGGTGTATGTACGTGCGTGTGCAGCCGCCCCTTGCGTGCGCGGTGTATGTACATGTGTGTGCATCCTTGTCCTTGCGTGCGCGGTGTATGTACATGTGTTTGCACTCGCCCCTTGCGTGCGCGGTGGATGTACATGTGTGTGCAGCCGCCCCTTGCGTGCATGGTTTATGTACATGTGTGTGCAGTCGCCGGCCCCGTGCGTGCGCAGTGGATGTACGTGTGTGTGCAGCCGCCCCGTGCGTGCATGGTGTGTGTACGTGTGTGTGCAGCAGCCCCTTGCGTGCGCGGTGTATGTACGTTTCTGTGCATGCCGGCCCTTGCGTGCATGGTGTATGTACATGTGCTTGCACTGGCCCCTTGCGTGCGCGGTGTATGTACGTGTGTGTGCAGCCCCCCTTGCGTGCGCGGTGTATGTACGTGTGTGCGCACTCGCCCCTTGCGTGCGCGGTGTATGTACGTGTGTGTGCAGCCGCCCCTTGCGTGCGCGGTGTATGTACATGTGTGTGCAGCCGCCCCTTGCGTGTGCGGTGGATGTACATGTGCGGGCAGTTGCCCCTTGCGTGCGCGGTGTATGTACATGTGTTTGCACTCGCCCCTTGCGTGCGCGGTGTATGTACATGTGTGTGCAGCCGCCCCTTGCGTGCATGGTGTATGTACATGTGCTTGCACTGGCCCCGTGCGTGCGCGGTGTATGTACGTGTGTGTGCAGCCGCCCCTTGCGTGCGCGGTGTATGTACGTGTGTGCGCACTCGCCCCTTGCGTGCGCGGTGTATGTACGTGTGTGTGCAGCCGCCCCTTGCGTGCGCGGTGTATGTACATGTGTGTGCATCCTTGTCCTTGCGTGCGCGGTGTATGTACATGTGTTTGCACTCGCCCCTTGCGTGCGCGGTGTATGTACATGTGTGTGCAGCCGCCCCTTGCGTGCATGGTTTATGTACATGTGTGTGCAGTCGCCCCGTGCGTGCGCAGTGTATGTACGTGTGTGTGCAGCCGCCCCTTGCGTGCGTGGTGTGTGTACATGTGAGTGCAGCCGCCCCTTGCGTGCGCGGTGTATGTACGTGTGTGTGCAGCAGCCCCTTGCGTGCTTTGTGTGTGTACATGTGTGTGAATCCTTGTCCTTGCGTGCATGGTGTGTGTACGTGTGTGTGCAGCCGCCCCTTGCGTGCATGGTGGATGTACATGTGAGTGCCGTTGCCCCTTGCGTGCGCGGTGTATGTACGTGTGTGTGCAGCCGTCCCTTAATTGCGTGCGCGGTGTGTGTACGTGTGTGTGCACTCGCCCCTTGCGTGCGCGGTGTATGTACGTGTGTGCAGCCGCCCCTTGCGTGCGCGGTGTATGCCAGTGTGTGTGCATGCCGGCCCTTGCGTGCAAGGTGGTGTGTAAGTGTGTGTGCAGCCCCTTGCGTGCATGGTGTATGTACGTGTGTGTGCAGCCGGCCCTTGCGTGCATGGTGTGTGTACATGTGAGTGCAGCCGTCCCTTCCGTGCATGGTGTGTGTACGTGTGTGTGCAGTTGCCCCTTGCGTGCGCAGTGTATGTACGTGTGTGTGCATGCCGGCCCTTGCGTGCATGGTGTGTGTACGTGTGTGTGCAGTTGCCCCTTGCATGCGCGGTGTATGTACATGTGAGTGCAGCCGCCCAAGAGTATGTACATGTGAGTGCCGTCGCCCCTAATTGCGTGCATTGTGTGTGTAAGTGTGTGTGCAGCAGCCCCTTGCGTGCGCGGTGTATGTACGTGTGTGTGCAGCCGCCCCTTGCGTGCATGGTGTATGTCCATGTGAGTGCCGTTGCCCCTTGCGTGCGCGGTGTATGTACGTGTGTGTGCAGCCGTCCCTTAATTGCGTGCGCGGTGGATGTACATGTGCGGGCAGTTGCCCCTTGCGTGCGCGGTGTATGTACGTGTGTGTGCAGCCGTCCCTTGCGTGCGCGGTGTATGTACGTGTGTGTGCAGCCGCCCCTTGCGTGCATGGTGAGTGTAAGTGTGTGTGCAGCAGCCCCTTGCGTGCGCAGTGTATGTACGTGTGTGTGCAGCCGCCCCTTGCGTGCGCGGTGTGTGTATACTGTGTGTGCATGCCGGCCCTTGCGTGCATGGTGTGTGTACGTGTGTGTGCAGCCGCCCCTTGCGTGCGCGGTGTGTGTACGTGTGTGTGCACTCGCCCCTTGCGTGCGCGGTGGATGTACAGGTGTGTGCAGCCGCCCCTTGCGTGCATGGTGTATGTACATGTGTGTGCAGCCGCCCCTTGCGTGCGCGGTGGATGTACATGTGTGTGCAGCCGAACCTTGCGTGCATGGTGTGTGTACCTGTGCGTGAAGTCGCTCCTTGCGTGCATGGTGTGTGTACGTGTGTGTGCAGCCGCCCCTTGCGTGCATGGTGTATGTACATGTGAGTGCCGTTGCCCCTTGCGTGCGCGGTGTATGTACGTGTGTGTGCAGCCGTCCCTTAATTGCGTGCGCGGTGTGTGTACGTGTGTGTGCACTCGCCCCTTGCGTGCGCGGTGTATGTACGTGTGTGCAGCCGCCCCTTGCGTGCGCGGTGTATGCCAGTGTGTGTGCATGCCGGCCCTTGCGTGCAAGGTGTGTGTAAGTGTGTGTGCAGCCCCTTGCGTGCATGGTGTATGTACGTGTGTGTGCAGCTGCCCCTTGCGTGCGCGGTGTGTGTACGTGTGTGTGCAGCCGCCCCGTGGTTGCGCGGTGTATGTACATGTGTGTGCAGTTGCCCCTTGCGTGCGCGGTGTATGTACGTGTGTGTGCAGCCGCCCCTTGCGTGCGCGGTGTAGGTACGTGTGTGTGCAGCCGCCCCAAGCGTGCGCGGTGTGTGTACATGTGTGTGCAGTTGCCCCTTGCGTGCGCGGTGTATGTACGTGTGTGTGCAGCCGCCCCGTGGTTGCGCGGTGTATGTACATGTGTGTGCAGTTGCCCCTTGCGTGCGCGGTGTATGTACGTGTGTGTGCAGCCGCCCCTTGCGTGCAAGGTGTAGGTACGTGTGTGTGCAGCCGCCCCAAGCGTGCGCGGTGTGTGTACATGTGTGTGCAGTTGCCCCTTGCGTGCGCGGTGTGTGTACGTGTGTGTGCAGCCGCCCCTTGCGTGCGCGGTGTATGTACGTGTGTGTGCAGTTGCCCCTTGCGTGCGCGGTGGTTTTTCGTGTGTGTGCAGCCGGCCCTTGCGTGCGCGGTGTGTGTACATGTGAGTGCAGCTGCCCCAAGCGTGCGCGGTGTGTGTACATGTGTGTGCAGTTGCCCCTTGCGTGCGCGGTGGATGTACGTGTGTGTGCAGCCGCCCCTTGCGTGCGCGGTGTATTTACGTGTGTGTGCAGCCGCCCCAAGCGTGCGCGGTGTGTGTACGTGTGTGTGCAGTTGCCCCTTGCGTGCGCGGTGTGTGTACATGTGTGTGCAGTTGCCCCTTGCGTGCGCGGTGTATGTACATGTGTGTGCAGTTGCCCCTTGCGTGCGCGGTGTATGTACGTGTGTGTGCAGCCGCCCCTTGCGTGCGCGGTGTAGGTACGTGTGTGTGCAGCCGCCCCAAGCGTGCGCGGTGTGTGTACATGTGTGTGCAGTTGCCCCTTGCGTGCGCGGTGTGTGTACGTGTGTGTGCAGCCGCCCCTTGCGTGCGCGGTGGATGTACGTGTGTGTGCAGTTGCCCCTTGCGTGCGCGGTGGATGTACGTGTGTGTGCAGCCGCCCCTTGCGTGCGCGGTGTGTGTACATGTGAGTGCAGCTGCCCCAAGCGTGCGCGGTGTGTGTACATGTGTGTGCAGTTGCCCCTTGCGTGCGCGGTGGATGTACGTGTGTGTGCAGCCGCCCCTTGCGTGCGCGGTGTAGGTACGTGTGTGTGCAGCCGCCCCAAGCGTGCGCGGTGTGTGTACGTGTGTGTGCAGTTGCCCCTTGCGTGCGCGGTGTGTGTACATGTGTGTGCAGTTGCCCCTTGCGTGCGCGGTGTATGTACGTGTGTGTGCAGCCGGCCCTTGCGTGCGCGGTGGATGTACGTGTGTGTGCAGCCGGCCCTTGCGTGCATGGTGTGTGTACGTGTGTGTGCAGCCGGCCCTTGCGTGCGCGGTGGATGTACATGTGTGTGCAGTCGCCCCTTGCGTGCGCGGTGTGTGTACGTGTGTGCAGCTGCCCCGCGTGCGCGGTGTATGTACGTGTGTGTGCAGCCGCCCCTGGTGCGCGGTGTATGTACATGTGTGTGCAGTTGCCCCTTGCGTGCGCGGTGTATGTACGTGTGTGTGCAGCCGCCCTTGCGTGCGCGGTGTGGTACGTGTGTGTGCAGCCGCCCCAAGCGTGCGCGGTGTGTGTACATGTGTGTGCAGTTGCCCCTTGCGTGCGCGGTGTGTGTACGTGTGTGTGCAGCCGCCCCTTGCGTGCGCGGGGATGTACGTGTGTGTGCAGCCGGCCCTTGCGTGCATGGTGTGTGTACGTGTGTGTGCAGCCGCCCTTGCGTGCGCGGTGGATGTACATGTGTGTGCAGCGCCCCTTGCGTGCGCGGTGTAGGTACGTGTGTGCAGCCGCCCCTTGCGTGCGCGGTGTATGTACGTGTGTGTGCAGCCGCCCCGTGTGCGCGGTGTATGTACATGTGTGTGCAGTTGCCCCTTGCGTGCGCGGTGTATGTACGTGTGTGTGCAGCCGCCCCTTGCGTGCGCGGTGTAGGTACGTGTGTGTGCAGCCGCCCCAAGCGTGCGCGGTGTGTGTACATGTGTGTGCAGTTGCCCCTTGCGTGCGCGGTGTGTGTACGTGTGTGTGCAGCCGCCCCTTGCGTGCGCGGTGTGTGTACGTGTGTGTGCAGCCGCCCCTTGCGTGCGCGGTGGATGTACGTGTGTGTGCAGCCGGCCCTTGCGTGCATGGTGTGTGTACGTGTGTGTGCAGCTGCCCCAAGCGTGCGCGGTGTGTGTACATGTGTGTGCAGTTGCCCCTTGCGTGCGCGGTGGATGTACGTGTGTGTGCAGCCGCCCCTTGCGTGCGCGGTGTAGGTACATGTGTGTGCAGCCGCCCCAAGCGTGCGCGGTGTGTGTACGTGTGTGTGCAGTTGCCCCTTGCGTGCGCGGTGTGTGTACATGTGTGTGCAGTTGCCCCTTGCGTGCGCGGTGTATGTACGTGTGTGTGCAGCCGCCCTTGCGTGCGCGGTGTGTGTACATGTGTGTGCAGCTGCCCCAAGCGTGCGCGGTGTGTGTACATGTGTGTGCAGTTGCCCCTTGCGTGCGCGGTGGATGTACGTGTGTGTGCATGCCGGCAATTGCGTGCATGGTGTGTGTACGTGTGTGTGCAGCCGCCCCTTGCGTGCGCGGTGTGTGTACGTGTGTGTGCACTCGCCCCTTGCGTGCATGGTGTGTACGTGTGTGTGCAGCCGCCCCTTGCGTGCGGTGTATGTACATGTGTGTGCAGCCGCCCCTTGCGTGCGCGGTGGATGTACATGTGTGTGCAGCCCCTTGCGTGCATGGTGTGTACGTGTGTGTGAAGTCGCCCTTGCGTGCATGGTGTGTGTACGTGTGTGTGCAGCCGCCCCTTGCGTGCATGGTGTATGTACATGTGTGTGCCGTTGCCCCTTGCGTGCGCGGTGTATGTACGTGTGTGTGCAGCCGCCCCTTGCGTGCGCGGTGTGTGTACGTGTGTGTGCACTCGCCCCTTGCGTGCGCGGTGTATGTACGTGTGTGCAGCCGCCCCTTGCGTGCGCGGTGTATGCCAGTGTGTGTGCAGCCGCCCTTGCGTGCGGTGTGTGTACGTGTGTGTGCAGCCCCTTGCGTGCATGGTGTATGTACGTGTGTGTGCAGCTGCCCCTTGCGTGCGCGGTGTGTGTACGTGTGTGTGCAGCCGCCCTGCGTGCGCGGTGTATGTACATGTGTGTGCAGTTGCCCCTTGCGTGCGCGGTGTATGTACGTGTGTGTGCAGCCGCCCCTTGCGTGCGCGGTGTGTACGTGTGTGTGCAGCCGCCCCAAGCGTGCGCGGTGTGTGTACATGTGTGTGCAGTTGCCCCTTGCGTGCGCGGTGTATGTACGTGTGTGTGCAGCCGCCCTTGCGTGCGCGGTGTATGTACATGTGTGTGCAGTTGCCCCTTGCGTGCGCGGTGTATGTACGTGTGTGTGCAGCCGCCCCTTGCGTGCGCGGTGTAGGTACGTGTGTGTGCAGCCGCCCCAAGCGTGCGCGGTGTGTGTACATGTGTGTGCAGTTGCCCCTTGCGTGCGCGGTGTGTGTACGTGTGTGTGCAGCCGCCCCTTGCGTGCGCGGTGGATGTACGTGTGTGTGCAGTTGCCCCTTGCGTGCGCGGTGGTTACGTGTGTGTGCAGCCGCCCTTGCGTGCGCGGTGTGTGTACATGTGTGTGCAGTTGCCCCTTGCGTGCGCGGTGTATGTACGTGTGTGTGCAGCCGCCCTTGCGTGCGCGGTGGATGTACGTGTGTGTGCAGCCGGCCCTTGCGTGCATGGTGTGTGTACGTGTGTGTGCAGCCGGCCCTTGCGTGCGCGGTGGATGTACATGTGTGTGCAGTCGCCCCTTGCGTGCGCGGTGTGTGTACATGTGAGTGCAGCTGCCCCAAGCGTGCGCGGTGTATGTACGTGTGTGTGCAGCCGCCCCGTGGTGCGCGGTGTATGTACATGTGTGTGCAGTTGCCCCTTGCGTGCGCGGTGTATGTACGTGTGTGTGCAGCCGCCCTTGCGTGCGCGGTGTAGGTACGTGTGTGTGCAGCCGCCCCAAGCGTGCGCGGTGTGTGTACATGTGTGTGCAGTTGCCCCTTGCGTGCGCGGTGTGTGTACGTGTGTGTGCAGCCGCCCCTTGCGTGCGCGGTGGATGTACGTGTGTGTGCAGTTGCCCCTTGCGTGCGCGGTGGATGTACGTGTGTGTGCAGCCGGCCCTTGCGTGCGCGGTGTGTGTACATGTGAGTGCAGCTGCCCCAAGCGTGCGCGGTGTGTGTACATGTGTGTGCAGTTGCCCCTTGCGTGCGCGGTGGATGTACGTGTGTGTGCAGCCGCCCCTTGCGTGCGCGGTGTAGGTACGTGTGTGTGCAGCCGCCCCAAGCGTGCGCGGTGTGTGTACGTGTGTGTGCAGTTGCCCCTTGCGTGCGCGGTGTAGGTACATGTGTGTGCAGTTGCCCCTTGCGTGCGCGGTGTATGTACATGTGTGTGCAGTTGCCCCTTGCGTGCGCGGTGTATGTACGTGTGTGTGCAGCCGCCCCTTGCGTGCGCGGTGTAGGTACGTGTGTGTGCAGCCGCCCCAAGCGTGCGCGGTGTGTGTACATGTGTGTGCAGTTGCCCCTTGCGTGCGCGGTGTGTGTACGTGTGTGTGCAGCCGCCCCTTGCGTGCGCGGTGGATGTACGTGTGTGTGCAGTTGCCCCTTGCGTGCGCGGTGGATGTACGTGTGTGTGCAGCCGGCCCTTGCGTGCGCGGTGTGTGTACATGTGAGTGCAGCTGCCCCAAGCGTGCGCGGTGTGTGTACATGTGTGTGCAGTTGCCCCTTGCGTGCGCGGTGGATGTACGTGTGTGTGCAGCCGCCCCTTGCGTGCGCGGTGTAGGTACGTGTGTGTGCAGCCGCCCCAAGCGTGCGCGGTGTGTGTACGTGTGTGTGCAGTTGCCCCTTGCGTGCGCGGTGTGTGTACATGTGTGTGCAGTTGCCCCTTGCGTGCGCGGTGTATGTACGTGTGTGTGCAGCCGGCCCTTGCGTGCGCGGTGTATGTACGTGTGTGTGCAGCTGCCCCAAGCGTGCGCGGTGTGTGTACATGTGTGTGCAGTTGCCCCTTGCGTGCGCGGTGGACGTACGTGTGTGTGCATGCCGGCAATTGCGTGCATGGTGTGTGTACGTGTGTGTGCAGCCGCCCCTTGCGTGCGCGGTGTGTGTACGTGTGTGTGCATGCCGGCAATTGCGTGCATGGTGTGTGTACGTGTGTGTGCAGCCGGCCCTTGCGTGCGCGGTGTGTGTACATGTGAGTGCAGCTGCCCCAAGCGTGCGCGGTGTGTGTACATGTGTGTGCAGTTGCCCCTTGCGTGCGCGGTGGATGTACGTGTGTGTGCATGCCGGCAATTGCGTGCATGGTGTGTGTACGTGTGTGTGCAGCCGCCCCTTGCGTGCGCGGTGTGTGTACGTGTGTGTGCACTCGCCCCTTGCGTGCGCGGTGGATGTACATGTGTGTGCAGCCGCCCCTTGCGTGCATGGTGTATGTACATGTGTTTGCACTCGCCCCTTGCGTGCGCGGTGGATGTACATGTGTGTGCAGCCGAACCTTGCGTGCATGGTGTGTGTACCTGTGCGTGAAGTCGCTCCTTGCGTGCATGGTGTGTGTACGTGTGTGTGCAGCCGCCCCTTGCGTGCATGGTGTATGTACATGTGAGTGCTGTTGCCCCTTGCGTGCGCGGTGTATGTACGTGTGTGTGCAGCCGTCCCTTAATTGCGTGCGCGGTGTGTGTACGTGTGTGTGCAGCCGCCCCTTGCGTGCATGGTGAGTGTACCTGTGCGTGAAGTCGCTCCTTGCGTGCATGGTGTGTGTACGTGTGTGTGCAGCCGCCCCTTGCGTGCATGGTGTATGTACATGTGAGTGCCGTTGCCCCAAGCGTGCATTGTGTGTGTAAGTGTGTGTGCAGCCGGCCCTTGCGTGCATGGTGTGTGTACATGTGAGTGCAGCCGGCCCTTGCGTGCATGGTGTGTGTACGTGTGTGTGCAGTTGCCCCTTGCGTGCGCGGTGGATGTACGTGTGTGTGCAGCCGCCCCTTGCGTGCGCGGTGTGTGTACATGTGAGTGCAGCCGCCCCAAGCGTGTGTACATGTGTGTGCAGTTGCCCCTTGCGTGCGCAGTGGATGTACGTGCGTGTGCATGCCGGCAATTGCGTGCATGGTGTGTGTACGTGTGTGTGCAGCCGCCCCTTGCGTGCGCGGTGTGTGTACGTGTGTGTGCACTCGCCCCTTGCGTGCGCGGTGTATGTACGTGTGTGCAGCCGCCCCTTGCGTGCGCGGTGTATGCCAGTGTGTGTGCATGCCGGCCCTTGCGTGCAAGGTGTGTGTAAGTGTGTGTGCAGCCCCTTGCGTGCATGGTGTATGTACGTGTGTGTGCAGCTGCCCCTTGCGTGCGCGGTGTGTGTACGTGTGTGTGCAGCCGCCCCAAGCGTGCGCGGTGTATGTACGTGTGTGTGCAGCCGGCCCTTGCGTGCATGGTGTGTGTACGTGTGTGTGCAGCCGGCCCTTGCGTGCGCGGTGGATGTACATGTGTGTGCAGTCGCCCCTTGCGTGCGCGGTGTAGGTATACGTATGTGTGCAGCCGCCCCTTGCGTGCGCGGTGTAGGTACGTGTGTGTGCAGCCGCCCAAAGCGTGCGCGGTGTATGTACGTGTGTGTGCAGCCGCCCCTTGCGTGCGCGGTGGATGTACGTGTGTGTGCAGCCACCCCTTGCGTGCGCGGTGTATTTACGTGTGTGTGCAGCCGCCCCAAGCGTGCGCGGTGTGTGTACGTGTGTGTGCAGTTGCCCCTTGCGTGCGCGGTGTGTGTACATGTGTGTGCAGTTGCCCCTTGCGTGCGCGGTGGATGTACGTGTGTGTGCAGCCGCCCCTTGCGTGCGCGGTGTATTTACGTGTGTGTGCAGCCGCCCCAAGCGTGCGCGGTGTGTGTACGTGTGTGTGCAGTTGCCCCTTGCGTGCGCGGTGTGTGTACATGTGTGTGCAGTTGCCCCTTGCGTGCGCGGTGTATGTACATGTGTGTGCAGTTGCCCCTTGCGTGCGCGGTGTATGTACGTGTGTGTGCAGCCGCCCCTTGCGTGCGCGGTGTAGGTACGTGTGTGTGCAGCCGCCCCAAGCGTGCGCGGTGTGTGTACATGTGTGTGCAGTTGCCCCTTGCGTGCGCGGTGTGTGTACGTGTGTGTGCAGCCGCCCCTTGCGTGCGCGGTGGATGTACGTGTGTGTGCAGTTGCCCCTTGCGTGCGCGGTGGATGTACGTGTGTGTGCAGCCGCCCCTTGCGTGCGCGGTGTGTGTACATGTGAGTGCAGCTGCCCCAAGCGTGCGCGGTGTGTGTACATGTGTGTGCAGTTGCCCCTTGCGTGCGCGGTGGATGTACGTGTGTGTGCAGCCGCCCCTTGCGTGCGCGGTGTATGTACGTGCGTGTGCAGCCGCCCCTTGCGTGCGCGGTGTATGTACATGTGTGTGCATCCTTGTCCTTGCGTGCGCGGTGTATGTACATGTGTTTGCACTCGCCCCTTGCGTGCGCGGTGGATGTACATGTGTGTGCAGCCGCCCCTTGCGTGCATGGTTTATGTACATGTGTGTGCAGTCGCCGGCCCCGTGCGTGCGCAGTGGATGTACGTGTGTGTGCAGCCGCCCCGTGCGTGCATGGTGTGTGTACGTGTGTGTGCAGCAGCCCCTTGCGTGCGCGGTGTATGTACGTTTCTGTGCATGCCGGCCCTTGCGTGCATGGTGTATGTACATGTGCTTGCACTGGCCCCTTGCGTGCGCGGTGTATGTACGTGTGTGTGCAGCCCCCCTTGCGTGCGCGGTGTATGTACGTGTGTGCGCACTCGCCCCTTGCGTGCGCGGTGTATGTACGTGTGTGTGCATGCCGGCAATTGCGTGCATGGTGTGTGTACGTGTGTGTGCAGCCGCCCCTTGCGTGCGCGGTGTGTGTACGTGTGTGTGCACTCGCCCCTTGCGTGCGCGGTGGATGTACATGTGTGTGCAGCCGCCCCTTGCGTGCATGGTGTATGTCCATGTGTGGGCAGTTGCCCCTTGCGTGCGCGGCGTATGTACATGTTTTTGCACTCGCCCCTTGCGTGCATGGTGTATGTATGTGTGTGTGCAGCCGCCCCTTGCGTGCGCGGTGGATGTACGTGTGTGTGCAGCCACCCCTTTCGTGCGCGGTGTATGTACATGTGAGTGCCGTCGCCCCAAGCGTGCATTTTGTGTGTAAGTGTGTGTGCAGCAGCCCCTTGCGTGCGCGGTGTATGTACGTGTGTGTGCAGCCGCCCCGTGGTTGCGCGGTGGATGTACATGTGAGTGGAGCCGGTCCTTGCGTGCGCGGTGTATGTACGTGTGTGTGCAGCCGCCCCTTGCGTGCGCGGTGTAGGTACGTATGTGTGCAGCCGCCCCTTGCGTGCGCGGTGTATGTACGTGTGTGTGCAGCCGCTCCAAGCGTGCGCGGTGTGTGTACATGTGAGTGCAGCTGCCCCAAGCGTGCGCGGTGTGTGTACATGTGTGTGCAGTTGCCCCTTGCGTGCGCGGTGGATGTACGTGTGTGTGCAGCCGCCCCGTGCGTGCATGGTGTGTGTACGTGTGTGTGCAGCAGCCCCTTGCGTGCGCGGTGTATGTACGTTTCTGTGCATGCCGGCAATTGCGTGCATGGTGTGTGTACGTGTGTGTGCAGCCGCCCCTTGCGTGCGCGGTGTGTGTACATGTGAGTGCCGTCGCCCCAAGCGTGCATTTTGTGTGTAAGTGTGTGTGCAGCCGCCCCTTGCGTGCGCGGTGTAGGTACGTGTGTGTGCAGCCGCCCCAAGCGTGCGCGGTGTATGTACGTGTGTGTGCAGCCGCCCCAAGCGTGCGCGGTGTGTGTACATGTGAGTGCAGCTGCCCCAAGCGTGCGCGGTGTGTGTACATGTGTGTGCAGTTGCCCCTTGCGTGCGCGGTGGATGTACGTGTGTGTGCATGCCGGCAATTGCGTGCATGGTGTGTGTACGTGTGTGTGCAGCCGCCCCTTGCGTGCGCGGTGTGTGTACGTGTGTGTGCACTCGCCCCTTGCGTGCGCGGTGTGTGTACAGGTGTGTGCAGCCGCCCCTTGCGTGCATGGTGTATGTACATGTGTGTGCAGCCGCCCCTTGCGTGCGCGGTGGATGTACATGTGTGTGCAGCCGAACCTTGCGTGCATGGTGTGTGTACCTGTGCGTGAAGTCGCTCCTTGCGTGCATGGTGTGTGTACGTGTGTGTGCAGCCACCCCTTTCGTGCGCGGTGTATGTACATGTGAGTGCCGTCGCCCCAAGCGTGCATTTTGTGTGTAAGTGTGTGTGCAGCAGCCCCTTGCGTGCGCGGTGTATGTACGTGTGTGTGCAGCCGCCCCGTGGTTGCGCGGTGGATGTACATGTGAGTGGAGCCGGTCCTTGCGTGCGCGGTGTATGTACGTGTGTGTGCAGCCGCCCCTTGCGTGCGCGGGGTAGGTACGTATGTGTGCAGCCGCCCCAAGCGTGCGCGGTGTGTGTACATGTGTGTGCAGTTGCCCCTTGCGTGCGCGGTGTGTGTACGTGTGTGTGCAGCCGCCCCTTGCGTGCGCGGTGGATGTACGTGTGTGTGCAGTTGCCCCTTGCGTGCGCGGTGGATGTACGTGTGTGTGCAGCCGGCCCTTGCGTGCGCGGTGTGTGTACATGTGAGTGCAGCTGCCCCAAGCGTGCGCGGTGTGTGTACATGTGTGTGCAGTTGCCCCTTGCGTGCGCGGTGGATGTACATGTGTGTGCAGTTGCCCCTTGCGTGCGCGGTGTATGTACGTGTGTGTGCAGCCGCCCCTTGCGTGCGCGGTGTAGGTACGTGTGTGTGCAGCCGCCCCAAGCGTGCGCGGTGTGTGTACATGTGTGTGCAGTTGCCCCTTGCGTGCGCGGTGTGTGTACGTGTGTGTGCAGCCGCCCCTTGCGTGCGCGGTGGATGTACGTGTGTGTGCAGTTGCCCCTTGCGTGCGCGGTGGATGTACGTGTGTGTGCAGCCGGCCCTTGCGTGCGCGGTGTGTGTACATGTGAGTGCAGCTGCCCCAAGCGTGCGCGGTGTGTGTACATGTGTGTGCAGTTGCCCCTTGCGTGCGCGGTGGATGTACGTGTGTGTGCAGCCGCCCCTTGCGTGCGCGGTGTAGGTACGTGTGTGTGCAGCCGCCCCAAGCGTGCGCGGTGTGTGTACGTGTGTGTGCAGTTGCCCCTTGCATGCGCGGTGTGTGTACATGTGTGTGCAGTTGCCCCTTGCGTGCGCGGTGTATGTACGTGTGTGTGCAGCCGGCCCTTGCGTGCGCGGTGTATGTACGTGTGTGTGCAGCTGCCCCAAGCGTGCGCGGTGTGTGTACATGTGTGTGCAGTTGCCCCTTGCGTGCGCGGTGGACGTACGTGTGTGTGCATGCCGGCAATTGCGTGCATGGTGTGTGTACGTGTGTGTGCAGCCGCCCCTTGCGTGCGCGGTGTGTGTACGTGTGTGTGCATGCCGGCAATTGCGTGCATGGTGTGTGTACGTGTGTGTGCAGCCGGCCCTTGCGTGCGCGGTGTGTGTACATGTGAGTGCAGCTGCCCCAAGCGTGCGCGGTGTGTGTACATGTGTGTGCAGTTGCCCCTTGCGTGCGCGGTGGATGTACGTGTGTGTGCAGCCGCCCCTTGCGTGCGCGGTGTAGGTACGTGTGTGTGCAGCCGCCCCAAGCGTGCGCGGTGTGTGTACGTGTGTGTGCAGTTGCCCCTTGCGTGCGCGGTGTGTGTACATGTGTGTGCAGTTGCCCCTTGCGTGCGCGGTGTATGTACGTGTGTGTGCAGCCGGCCCTTGCGTGCGCGGTGTATGTACGTGTGTGTGCAGCTGCCCCAAGCGTGCGCGGTGTGTGTACATGTGTGTGCAGTTGCCCCTTGCGTGCGCGGTGGACGTACGTGTGTGTGCATGCCGGCAATTGCGTGCATGGTGTGTGTACGTGTGTGTGCAGCCGCCCCTTGCGTGCGCGGTGTGTGTACGTGTGTGTGCATGCCGGCAATTGCGTGCATGGTGTGTGTACGTGTGTGTGCAGCCGGCCCTTGCGTGCGCGGTGTGTGTACATGTGAGTGCAGCTGCCCCAAGCGTGCGCGGTGTGTGTACATGTGTGTGCAGTTGCCCCTTGCGTGCGCGGTGGATGTACGTGTGTGTGCATGCCGGCAATTGCGTGCATGGTGTGTGTACGTGTGTGTGCAGCCGCCCCTTGCGTGCGCGGTGTGTGTACGTGTGTGTGCACTCGCCCCTTGCGTGCGCGGTGGATGTACATGTGTGTGCAGCCGCCCCTTGCGTGCATGGTGTATGTACATGTGTTTGCACTCGCCCCTTGCGTGCGCGGTGGATGTACATGTGTGTGCAGCCGAACCTTGCGTGCATGGTGTGTGTACCTGTGCGTGAAGTCGCTCCTTGCGTGCATGGTGTGTGTACGTGTGTGTGCAGCCGCCCCTTGCGTGCATGGTGTATGTACATGTGAGTGCTGTTGCCCCTTGCGTGCGCGGTGTATGTACGTGTGTGTGCAGCCGTCCCTTAATTGCGTGCGCGGTGTGTGTACGTGTGTGTGCAGCCGCCCCTTGCGTGCATGGTGAGTGTACCTGTGCGTGAAGTCGCTCCTTGCGTGCATGGTGTGTGTACGTGTGTGTGCAGCCGCCCCTTGCGTGCATGGTGTATGTACATGTGAGTGCCGTTGCCCCAAGCGTGCATTGTGTGTGTAAGTGTGTGTGCAGCCGGCCCTTGCGTGCATGGTGTGTGTACATGTGAGTGCAGCCGGCCCTTGCGTGCATGGTGTGTGTACGTGTGTGTGCAGTTGCCCCTTGCGTGCGCGGTGGATGTACGTGTGTGTGCAGCCGCCCCGTGCGTGCGCGGTGTGGTACGTGTGTGTGCAGCCGCCCCAAGCGTGCGCGGTGTACGTGTGTGTGCAGTTGCCCCTTGCGTGCGCGGTGGTGTACGTGTGTGTGCAGTGCCCCTTGCGTGCGCGGTGTGTGTACGTGTGTGTGCAGCCGCCCCTTGCGTGCGCGGTGTATGTACGTGTGTGTGCAGCTGCCCCTTGCGTGCGCGGTGTATGTACATGTGTGTGCAGTTGCCCCTTGCGTGCGCGGTGTATGTACGTGTGTGTGCATGCCGGCCCTTGCGTGCATGGTGTGTGTACGTGTGTGTGCAGCCGCCCCTTGCGTGCGCGGTGTGTGTACGTGTGTGTGCAGCCGCCAATTGCGTGCGCGGTGTGTGTACGTGTGTGTGCAGCCGGCCCTTGCGTGCGCGGTGTGTGTACATGTGAGTGCAGCTGCCCCAAGCGTGCGCGGTGTGTGTACATGTGTGTGCAGTTGCCCCTTGCGTGCGCGGTGGATGTACGTGTGTGTGCATGCCGGCAATTGCGTGCATGGTGTGTGTACGTGTGTGTGCAGCCGCCCCTTGCGTGCGCGGTGTGTGTACGTGTGTGTGCACTCGCCCCTTGCGTGCGCGGTGGATGTACATGTGTGTGCAGCCGCCCCTTGCGTGCATGGTGTATGTACATGTGTTTGCACTCGCCCCTTGCGTGCGCGGTGGATGTACATGTGTGTGCAGCCGAACCTTGCGTGCATGGTGTGTGTACCTGTGCGTGAAGTCGCTCCTTGCGTGCATGGTGTGTGTACGTGTGTGTGCAGCCGCCCCTTGCGTGCATGGTGTATGTACATGTGAGTGCTGTTGCCCCTTGCGTGCGCGGTGTATGTACGTGTGTGTGCAGCCGTCCCTTAATTGCGTGCGCGGTGTGTGTACGTGTGTGTGCAGCCGCCCCTTGCGTGCATGGTGAGTGTACCTGTGCGTGAAGTCGCTCCTTGCGTGCATGGTGTGTGTACGTGTGTGTGCAGCCGCCCCTTGCGTGCATGGTGTATGTACATGTGAGTGCCGTTGCCCCAAGCGTGCATTGTGTGTGTAAGTGTGTGTGCAGCCGGCCCTTGCGTGCATGGTGTGTGTACATGTGAGTGCAGCCGGCCCTTGCGTGCATGGTGTGTGTACGTGTGTGTGCAGTTGCCCCTTGCGTGCGCGGTGGATGTACGTGTGTGTGCAGCCGGCCCTTGCGTGCGCGGTGTGTGTACATGTGAGTGCAGCCGCCCCAAGCGTGTGTACATGTGTGTGCAGTTGCCCCTTGCGTGCGCAGTGGATGTACGTGCGTGTGCATGCCGGCAATTGCGTGCATGGTGTGTGTACGTGTGTGTGCAGCCGCCCCTTGCGTGCGCGGTGTGTGTACGTGTGTGTGCACTCGCCCCTTGCGTGCGCGGTGTATGTACGTGTGTGCAGCCGCCCCTTGCGTGCGCGGTGTATGCCAGTGTGTGTGCATGCCGGCCCTTGCGTGCAAGGTGTGTGTAAGTGTGTGTGCAGCCCCTTGCGTGCATGGTGTATGTACGTGTGTGTGCAGCTGCCCCTTGCGTGCGCGGTGTGTGTACGTGTGTGTGCAGCCGCCCCAAGCGTGCGCGGTGTATGTACGTGTGTGTGCAGCCGGCCCTTGCGTGCATGGTGTGTGTACGTGTGTGTGCAGCCGGCCCTTGCGTGCGCGGTGGATGTACATGTGTGTGCAGTCGCCCCTTGCGTGCGCGGTGTAGGTATACGTATGTGTGCAGCCGCCCCTTGCGTGCGCGGTGTAGGTACGTGTGTGTGCAGCCGCCCAAAGCGTGCGCGGTGTATGTACGTGTGTGTGCAGCCGCCCCTTGCGTGCGCGGTGGATGTACGTGTGTGTGCAGCCACCCCTTGCGTGCGCGGTGTATTTACGTGTGTGTGCAGCCGCCCCAAGCGTGCGCGGTGTGTGTACGTGTGTGTGCAGTTGCCCCTTGCGTGCGCGGTGTGTGTACATGTGTGTGCAGTTGCCCCTTGCGTGCGCGGTGGATGTACGTGTGTGTGCAGCCGCCCCTTGCGTGCGCGGTGTATTTCGTGTGTGTGCAGCCGCCCCAAGCGTGCGCGGTGTGTGTACGTGTGTGTGCAGTTGCCCCTTGCGTGCGCGGTGTGTGTACATGTGTGTGCAGTTGCCCCTTGCGTGCGCGGTGTATGTACATGTGTGTGCAGTTGCCCCTTGCGTGCGCGGTGTATGTACGTGTGTGTGCAGCCGCCCCTTGCGTGCGCGGTGTAGGTACGTGTGTGTGCAGCCGCCCCAAGCGTGCGCGGTGTGTGTACATGTGTGTGCAGTTGCCCCTTGCGTGCGCGGTGTGTGTACGTGTGTGTGCAGCCGCCCCTTGCGTGCGCGGTGGATGTACGTGTGTGTGCAGTTGCCCCTTGCGTGCGCGGTGGATGTACGTGTGTGTGCAGCCGCCCCTTGCGTGCGCGGTGTGTGTACATGTGAGTGCAGCTGCCCCAAGCGTGCGCGGTGTGTGTACATGTGTGTGCAGTTGCCCCTTGCGTGCGCGGTGTATGTACATGTGAGTGCCGTCGCCCCAAGCGTGCATTTTGTGTGTAAGTGTGTGTGCAGCAGCCCCTTGCGTGCGCGGTGTATGTACGTGTGTGTGCAGCCGCCCCGTGGTTGCGCGGTGGATGTACATGTGAGTGGAGCCGGTCCTTGCGTGCGCGGTGTATGTACGTGTGTGTGCAGCCGCCCCTTGCGTGCGCGGTGTAGGTACGTATGTGTGCAGCCGCCCCTTGCGTGCGCGGTGTATGTACGTGTGTGTGCAGCCGCTCCAAGCGTGCGCGGTGTGTGTACATGTGAGTGCAGCTGCCCCAAGATGCGCGGTGTGTGTACATGTGTGTGCAGTTGCCCCTTGCGTGCGCGGTGGATGTACGTGTGTGTGCAGCCGCCCCGTGCGTGCATGGTGTGTGTACGTGTGTGTGCAGCAGCCCCTTGCGTGCGCGGTGTATGTACGTTTCTGTGCATGCCGGCAATTGCGTGCATGGTGTGTGTACGTGTGTGTGCAGCCGCCCCTTGCGTGCGCGGTGTGTGTACATGTGAGTGCCGTCGCCCCAAGCGTGCATTTTGTGTGTAAGTGTGTGTGCAGCCGCCCCTTGCGTGCGCGGTGTAGGTACGTGTGTGTGCAGCCGCCCCAAGCGTGCGCGGTGTATGTACGTGTGTGTGCAGCCGCCCCAAGCGTGCGCGGTGTGTGTACATGTGAGTGCAGCTGCCCCAAGCGTGCGCGGTGTGTGTACATGTGTGTGCAGTTGCCCCTTGCGTGCGCGGTGGATGTACGTGTGTGTGCATGCCGGCAATTGCGTGCATGGTGTGTGTACGTGTGTGTGCAGCCGCCCCTTGCGTGCGCGGTGTGTGTACGTGTGTGTGCACTCGCCCCTTGCGTGCGCGGTGTGTGTACAGGTGTGTGCAGCCGCCCCTTGCGTGCATGGTGTATGTACATGTGTGTGCAGCCGCCCCTTGCGTGCGCGGTGGATGTACATGTGTGTGCAGCCGAACCTTGCGTGCATGGTGTGTGTACCT
The DNA here is from genome assembly GCA_009746045.1 of Mesostigma viride. Classification (NCBI taxonomy): domain Eukaryota; kingdom Viridiplantae; phylum Streptophyta; class Mesostigmatophyceae; order Mesostigmatales; family Mesostigmataceae; genus Mesostigma; species Mesostigma viride. Next base: position 3,412,957 of record RPFO01000253.1, read on the forward strand.
GTGCGTGAAGTCGCTCCTTGCGTGCATGGTGTGTGTACGTGTGTGTGCAGCCACCCCTTTCGTGCGCGGTGTATGTACATGTGAGTGCCGTCGCCCCAAGCGTGCATTTTGTGTGTAAGTGTGTGTGCAGCAGCCCCTTGCGTGCGCGGTGTATGTACGTGTGTGTGCAGCCGCCCCGTGGTTGCGCGGTGGATGTACATGTGAGTGGAGCCGGTCCTTGCGTGCGCGGTGTATGTACGTGTGTGTGCAGCCGCCCCTTGCGTGCGCGGGGTAGGTACGTATGTGTGCAGCCGCCCCTTGCGTGCGCGGTGTATGTACGTGTGTGTGCAGCCGCCCCAAGCGTGCGCGGTGTGTGTACATGTGAGTGCAGCTGCCCCAAGCGTGCGCGGTGTGTGTACATGTGTGTGCAGTTGCCCCTTGCGTGCGCGGTGGATGTACGTGTGTGTGCATGCCGGCAATTGCGTGCATGGTGTGTGTACGTGTGTGTGCAGCCGCCCCTTGCGTGCGCGGTGTGTGTACATGTGAGTGCCGTCGCCCCAAGCGTGCATTTTGTGTGTAAGTGTGTGTGCAGCCGCCCCTTGCGTGCGCGGTGTAGGTACGTGTGTGTGCAGCCGCCCCAAGCGTGCGCGGTGTGTGTACGTGTGTGTGCAGCCGCCCCAAGCGTGCGCGGTGTGTGTACATGTGAGTGCAGCTGCCCCAAGCGTGCGCGGTGTGTGTACATGTGTGTGCAGTTGCCCCTTGCGTGCGCGGTGGATGTACGGGTGTGTGCATGCCGGCAATTGCGTGCATGGTGTGTGTACGTGTGTGTGCAGCCGCCCCTTGCGTGCGCGGTGTGTGTACGTGTGTGTGCACTCGCCCCTTGCGTGCGCGGTGTATGTACGTGTGTGTGCAGCCGCCCCTTGCGTGCGCGGTGTAGGTACGTGTGTGTGCAGCCGCCCCAAGCGTGCGCGGTGTATGTATGTGTGTGTGCAGCCGCCCCTTGCGTGCGCGGTGGATGTACGTGTGTGTGCAGCCACCCCTTTCGTGCGCGGTGTATGTACATGTGAGTGCCGTCGCCCCAAGCGTGCATTTTGTGTGTAAGTGTGTGTGCAGCAGCCCCTTGCGTGCGCGGTGTATGTACGTGTGTGTGCAGCCGCCCCGTGGTTGCGCGGTGGATGTACATGTGAGTGGAGCCGGTCCTTGCGTGCGCGGTGTATGTACGTGTGTGTGCAGCCGCCCCTTGCGTGCGTGGTGTGTGTACATGTAAGTGCAGCCGCCCCTTGCGTGCGCGGTGTATGTACGTGTGTGTGCAGCCGTCCCTTGCGTGCGCGGTGTGTGTACGTGTGAGTGCAGCTGCCCCAAGCGTGCGCGGTGTGTGTACATGTGTGTGCAGTTGCCCCTTGCGTGCGCGGTGGATGTACGTGTGTGTGCATGCCGGCAATTGCGTGCATGGTGTGTGTACGTGTGTGTGCAGCCGCCCCTTGCGTGCGCGGTGTGTGTACGTGTGTGTGCACTCGCCCCTTGCGTGCGCGGTGGATGTACATGTGTGTGCAGCCGCCCCTTGCGTGCATGGTGTATGTCCATGTGTGGGCAGTTGCCCCTTGCGTGCGCGGCGTATGTACATGTTTTTGCACTCGCCCCTTGCGTGCATGGTGTATGTATGTGTGTGTGCAGCCGCCCTTGCGTGCGCGGTGGATGTACGTGTGTGTGCAGCCACCCCTTTCGTGCGCGGTGTATGTACATGTGAGTGCCGTCGCCCCAAGCGTGCATTTTGTGTGTAAGTGTGTGTGCAGCAGCCCCTTGCGTGCGCGGTGTATGTACGTGTGTGTGCAGCCGCCCCGTGGTTGCGCGGTGGATGTACATGTGAGTGGAGCCGCCCCAAGCGTGTGTACATGTGTGTGCAGTTGCCCCTTGCGTGCGCGGTGGATGTACGTGTGTGTGCATGCCGGCAATTGCGTGCATGGTGTATGTCCATGTGTGGGCAGTTGCCCCTTGCGTGCGCGGCGTATGTACATGTTTTTGCACTCGCCCCTTGCGTGCATGGTGTATGTATGTGTGTGTGCAGCCGCCCCTTGCGTGCGCGGTGGATGTACGTGTGTGTGCAGCCACCCCTTTCGTGCGCGGTGTATGTACATGTGAGTGCCGTCGCCCCAAGCGTGCATTTTGTGTGTAAGTGTGTGTGCAGCAGCCCCTTGCGTGCGCGGTGTATGTACGTGTGTGTGCAGCCGCCCCGTGGTTGCGCGGTGGATGTACATGTGAGTGGAGCCGCCCCAAGCGTGTGTACATGTGTGTGCAGTTGCCCCTTGCGTGCGCGGTGGATGTACGTGTGTGTGCATGCCGGCAATTGCGTGCATGGTGTGTGTACGTTTGTGTGCAGCCGCCCCTTGCGTGCGCGGTGTGTGTACGTGTGTGTGAATCCTTGTCCTTGCGTGCATGGTGTATGTACATGTGGGTGCAGCCGCCCCTTGCGTGCGCGGTGTATGCCAGTGTGTGTGCATGCCGGCCCTTGCGTGCATGGTGTGTGTAAGTGTGTGTGCAGCCGCCCCGAGCGTGTGTACATGTGTGTGCAGTTGCCCCTTGCGTGCGCAGTGGATGTACGTGTGTGTGCATGCCGGCAATTGCATGCATGGTGTGTGTACGTGTGTGTGCAGCCGCCCCTTTCGTGCGCGGTGTGTGTACGTGTGTGTGCACTCGCCCCTTGCGTGCGCGGTGTATGTACGTGTGTGCAGCCGCCCCTTGCGTGCGCGGTGTATGCCAGTGTGTGTGCATGCCGGCCCTTGCGTGCATGGTGTGTGTAAGTGTGTGTGCAGCCCCTTGCGTGCATGGTGTATGTACGTGTGTGTGCAGCCGCCCCTTGCGTGCGCGGTGTGTGTACGTATGTGTGCAGCCGCCCCTTGCGTGCGCGGTGTATGTACGTGTGTGTGCAGCCGCCCCTTGCGTGCGCGGTGTAGGTACGTGTGTGTGCAGCCGCCCCAAGCGTGCGCGGTGTGTGTACATGTGAGTGCAGCTGCCCCAAGCGTGCGCGGTGTGTGTACGTGTGTGTGCAGTTGCCCCTTGCGTGCGCGATGGATGTACGTGTGTGTGCATGCCGGCAATTGCGTGCATGGTGTGTGTACGTGTGTGTGCAGCCGCCCCTTGCGTGCGCGGTGTGTGTACATGTGTGTGCAGCCGCCCCTTGCGTGCGCGGTGTAGGTACGTGTGTGTGCAGCCGCCCCTTGCGTGCGCGGTGTGTGTACGTGTGTGTGCAGTTGCCCCTTGCGTGCGCGGTGGATGTACGTGTGTGTGCATGCCGGCAATTGCGTGCATGGTGTGTGTACGTGTGTGTGCAGCAGCCCCTTGCGTGCGCGGTGTGTGTACATGTGAGTGCCGTCGCCCCAAGCGTGCATTTTGTGTGTAAGTGTGTGTGCAGCAGCCCCTTGCGTGCGCGGTGTATGTACGTGTGTGTGCAGCCGCCCCGTGGTTGCGCGGTGGATGTACATGTGAGTGGAGCCGGTCCTTGCGTGCGCGGTGTATGTACGTGTGTGTGCAGCCGCCCCTTGCGTGCGCGGTGTAGGTACGTATGTGTGCAGCCGCCCCTTGCGTGCGCGGTGTATGTACGTGTGTGTGCAGCCGCTCCAAGCGTGCGCGGTGTGTGTACATGTGAGTGCAGCTGCCCCAAGCGTGCGCGGTGTGTGTACCTGTGCGTGAAGTCGCTCCTTGCGTGCATGGTGTGTGTACGTGTGTGTGCAGCCGCCCCTTGCGTGCATGGTGTATGTACATGTGAGTGCTGTTGCCCCTTGCGTGCGCGGTGTATGTACGTGTGTGTGCAGCCGTCCCTTAATTGCGTGCGCGGTGTGTGTACGTGTGTGTGCAGCCGCCCCTTGCGTGCATGGTGAGTGTACCTGTGCGTGAAGTCGCTCCTTGCGTGCATGGTGTGTGTACGTGTGTGTGCAGCCGCCCCTTGCGTGCATGGTGTATGTACATGTGAGTGCCGTTGCCCCAAGCGTGCATTGTGTGTGTAAGTGTGTGTGCAGCCGGCCCTTGCGTGCATGGTGTGTGTACATGTGAGTGCAGCCGGCCCTTGCGTGCATGGTGTGTGTACGTGTGTGTGCAGTTGCCCCTTGCGTGCGCGGTGGATGTACGTGTGTGTGCAGCCGGCCCTTGCGTGCGCGGTGTGTGTACATGTGAGTGCAGCCGCCCCAAGCGTGTGTACATGTGTGTGCAGTTGCCCCTTGCGTGCGCAGTGGATGTACGTGCGTGTGCATGCCGGCAATTGCGTGCATGGTGTGTGTACGTGTGTGTGCAGCCGCCCCTTGCGTGCGCGGTGTGTGTACGTGTGTGTGCACTCGCCCCTTGCGTGCGCGGTGTATGTACGTGTGTGCAGCCGCCCCTTGCGTGCGCGGTGTATGCCAGTGTGTGTGCATGCCGGCCCTTGCGTGCAAGGTGTGTGTAAGTGTGTGTGCAGCCCCTTGCGTGCATGGTGTATGTACGTGTGTGTGCAGCTGCCCCTTGCGTGCGCGGTGTGTGTACGTGTGTGTGCAGCCGCCCCAAGCGTGCGCGGTGTATGTACGTGTGTGTGCAGCCGGCCCTTGCGTGCATGGTGTGTGTACGTGTGTGTGCAGCCGGCCCTTGCGTGCGCGGTGGATGTACATGTGTGTGCAGTCGCCCCTTGCGTGCGCGGTGTAGGTATACGTATGTGTGCAGCCGCCCCTTGCGTGCGCGGTGTAGGTACGTGTGTGTGCAGCCGCCCAAAGCGTGCGCGGTGTATGTACGTGTGTGTGCAGCCGCCCCTTGCGTGCGCGGTGGATGTACGTGTGTGTGCAGCCACCCCTTGCGTGCGCGGTGTATTTACGTGTGTGTGCAGCCGCCCCAAGCGTGCGCGGTGTGTGTACGTGTGTGTGCAGTTGCCCCTTGCGTGCGCGGTGTGTGTACATGTGTGTGCAGTTGCCCCTTGCGTGCGCGGTGGATGTACGTGTGTGTGCAGCCGCCCCTTGCGTGCGCGGTGTATTTTCGTGTGTGTGCAGCCGCCCCAAGCGTGCGCGGTGTGTGTACGTGTGTGTGCAGTTGCCCCTTGCGTGCGCGGTGTGTGTACATGTGTGTGCAGTTGCCCCTTGCGTGCGCGGTGTATGTACATGTGTGTGCAGTTGCCCCTTGCGTGCGCGGTGTATGTACGTGTGTGTGCAGCCGCCCCTTGCGTGCGCGGTGTAGGTACGTGTGTGTGCAGCCGCCCCAAGCGTGCGCGGTGTGTGTACATGTGTGTGCAGTTGCCCCTTGCGTGCGCGGTGTGTGTACGTGTGTGTGCAGCCGCCCCTTGCGTGCGCGGTGGATGTACGTGTGTGTGCAGTTGCCCCTTGCGTGCGCGGTGGATGTACGTGTGTGTGCAGCCGCCCCTTGCGTGCGCGGTGTGTGTACATGTGAGTGCAGCTGCCCCAAGCGTGCGCGGTGTGTGTACATGTGTGTGCAGTTGCCCCTTGCGTGCGCGGTGGATGTACGTGTGTGTGCAGCCGCCCCTTGCGTGCGCGGTGTATGTACGTGCGTGTGCAGCCGCCCCTTGCGTGCGCGGTGTATGTACATGTGTGTGCATCCTTGTCCTTGCGTGCGCGGTGTATGTACATGTGTTTGCACTCGCCCCTTGCGTGCGCGGTGGATGTACATGTGTGTGCAGCCGCCCCTTGCGTGCATGGTTTATGTACATGTGTGTGCAGTCGCCGGCCCCGTGCGTGCGCAGTGGATGTACGTGTGTGTGCAGCCGCCCCGTGCGTGCATGGTGTGTGTACGTGTGTGTGCAGCAGCCCCTTGCGTGCGCGGTGTATGTACGTTTCTGTGCATGCCGGCCCTTGCGTGCATGGTGTATGTACATGTGCTTGCACTGGCCCCTTGCGTGCGCGGTGTATGTACGTGTGTGTGCAGCCCCCCCTTGCGTGCGCGGTGTATGTACGTGTGTGCGCACTCGCCCCTTGCGTGCGCGGTGTATGTACGTGTGTGTGCATGCCGGCAATTGCGTGCATGGTGTGTGTACGTGTGTGTGCAGCCGCCCCTTGCGTGCGCGGTGTGTGTACGTGTGTGTGCACTCGCCCCTTGCGTGCGCGGTGGATGTACATGTGTGTGCAGCCGCCCCTTGCGTGCATGGTGTATGTCCATGTGTGGGCAGTTGCCCCTTGCGTGCGCGGCGTATGTACATGTTTTTGCACTCGCCCCTTGCGTGCATGGTGTATGTATGTGTGTGTGCAGCCGCCCCTTGCGTGCGCGGTGGATGTACGTGTGTGTGCAGCCACCCCTTTCGTGCGCGGTGTATGTACATGTGAGTGCCGTCGCCCCAAGCGTGCATTTTGTGTGTAAGTGTGTGTGCAGCAGCCCCTTGCGTGCGCGGTGTATGTACGTGTGTGTGCAGCCGCCCCGTGGTTGCGCGGTGGATGTACATGTGAGTGGAGCCGGTCCTTGCGTGCGCGGTGTATGTACGTGTGTGTGCAGCCGCCCCTTGCGTGCGCGGTGTAGGTACGTATGTGTGCAGCCGCCCCTTGCGTGCGCGGTGTATGTACGTGTGTGTGCAGCCGCTCCAAGCGTGCGCGGTGTGTGTACATGTGAGTGCAGCTGCCCCAAGATGCGCGGTGTGTGTACATGTGTGTGCAGTTGCCCCTTGCGTGCGCGGTGGATGTACGTGTGTGTGCAGCCGCCCCGTGCGTGCATGGTGTGTGTACGTGTGTGTGCAGCAGCCCCTTGCGTGCGCGGTGTATGTACGTTTCTGTGCATGCCGGCAATTGCGTGCATGGTGTGTGTACGTGTGTGTGCAGCCGCCCCTTGCGTGCGCGGTGTGTGTACATGTGAGTGCCGTCGCCCCAAGCGTGCATTTTGTGTGTAAGTGTGTGTGCAGCCGCCCCTTGCGTGCGCGGTGTAGGTACGTGTGTGTGCAGCCGCCCCAAGCGTGCGCGGTGTATGTACGTGTGTGTGCAGCCGCCCCAAGCGTGCGCGGTGTGTGTACATGTGAGTGCAGCTGCCCCAAGCGTGCGCGGTGTGTGTACATGTGTGTGCAGTTGCCCCTTGCGTGCGCGGTGGATGTACGTGTGTGTGCATGCCGGCAATTGCGTGCATGGTGTGTGTACGTGTGTGTGCAGCCGCCCCTTGCGTGCGCGGTGTGTGTACGTGTGTGTGCACTCGCCCCTTGCGTGCGCGGTGTGTGTACAGGTGTGTGCAGCCGCCCCTTGCGTGCATGGTGTATGTACATGTGTGTGCAGCCGCCCCTTGCGTGCGCGGTGGATGTACATGTGTGTGCAGCCGAACCTTGCGTGCATGGTGTGTGTACCTGTGCGTGAAGTCGCTCCTTGCGTGCATGGTGTGTGTACGTGTGTGTGCAGCCACCCCTTTCGTGCGCGGTGTATGTACATGTGAGTGCCGTCGCCCCAAGCGTGCATTTTGTGTGTAAGTGTGTGTGCAGCAGCCCCTAAGTTGCGTGCGCGGTGTATGTACGTGTGTGTGCAGCCGCCCCGTGGTTGCGCGGTGGATGTACATGTGAGTGGAGCCGGTCCTTGCGTGCGCGGTGTATGTACGTGTGTGTGCAGCCGCCCCTTGCGTGCGCGGGGTAGGTACGTATGTGTGCAGCCGCCCCTTGCGTGCGCGGTGTATGTACGTGTGTGTGCAGCCGCCCCAAGCGTGCGCGGTGTGTGTACATGTGAGTGCAGCTGCCCCAAGCGTGCGCGGTGTGTGTACATGTGTGTGCAGTTGCCCCTTGCGTGCGCGGTGGATGTACGTGTGTGTGCATGCCGGCAATTGCGTGCATGGTGTGTGTACGTGTGTGTGCAGCCGCCCCTTGCGTGCGCGGTGTGTGTACATGTGAGTGCCGTCGCCCCAAGCGTGCATTTTGTGTGTAAGTGTGTGTGCAGCCGCCCCTTGCGTGCGCGGTGTAGGTACGGGTGGTTTTACCGGATTAGGATACATTTGCACGGCTTCAAATGTATCCTAAATGCACCATTGGCAAACATGGTTTCTGGACATGGTCGATATCATTAATATGTTTGGCAAGCATAATATGATCATGCTTGCCAAAGATGTTGTCTCTTTTCATATTTCACACATATATTATCGGCCTCGGCGTGCCATGCTTCCACGTTTGTTGTCTCTTTTCATATATTGTGAATATGATCAATAAAATTCCAAACATGACCATGTTGGAGACTTCAAGTGGAGCATCATGATTACTGTTTTCACTATTACGTAACCCATGGTTCATGTTAACATGGCATAATGAGCAATCCTATTGACCCCATGACTAATGGTGAAGTTAATAAAGTTACATCGTGGCACGTCACTATAGCATCAAGTTGCATCATTGTGCATAAAGTAGTTTAGCACTGAGTTGGCATGCCAACACCAGGTACACTAAATAAATTAAAACCAGAATTGATAAACAACCCAGTATCCAAATACAGTATCCATATATATGCAGGTCGTACTACAGGTACAGCCACGGCTGCCACGCGGCTTCTGCAGCGATCACGCTCTTTCTCCTAGACAATTGCTCTACTGGTCCCTACAGGTCGGTCGACTTGGACCATGATGCGTCAAGAACAGTTAATTGACCGACTTAAACAAGATGTTTGTCTACATGCAGCTGTCTGCACCTAACTAACGCGAAACCGCGTGCTACCAAATATAGGGGCAAATGCATGAGTAACACATGTCAACGCACAACCGGTGGAAATCACGCGATACCAACCGCGGCAACAGTGGTGTGAACATAGCGGGCACTGACATGCAAAAAAGCACCAGCAGCGGCATCAGTAGCAAATTGTAGTAGCGGAACAATAGCCACTACATCAATGCAACAACACATCAGCCCAGCAACACAGCAGCAGCATGACCGTAGCACAGCAGCAGCACAACTGTAGCACATCAACACGGCCGCATAGCAGGAGCACAAGTCAGCGCAGCAGCAACTTAGTATGCCGATTCCTGAATTTCCTATCAGTGGACTATAGTCCATTGATAGGAAATTCACTAATAGGCAGTACTAGCTCAGCAGCACGGCAGCAATGCAGCAGTGCATCAACACAGCAGCACGACAGCAATACATCAGCGGCACGGCAGCAATGCAGCAACACATCAGCACAATAGCACAGCAGCAGCACGGCAGCAATGCAGCAGCAATAGCATGGCAGCACAGCAGCAGCAGCAGCACATGAGCAGCTCAATGACAACAACGCTGCTTGCGCTTCAGCAGTCGTCGTCGTCGTCATCGTCATCGGCAAGGATGAGCGCTCGCTTCCGACGCCGGGAGGCGCCTGCGTTGTTGTTCTCCGCCACAACGTCGCTGGGTGGAACCATCTCGCGCAATCGAGCCTCGGCCAGGGTGATATCCGGCGCTTGCAACGCAGGGACGACCACACCGGGGCACCCGCAGATCTGTGCCTCCAGCTCGTGGAGAGGCACGCAAGAAACCGCGTCCTCCTCCCAACGGGCACCCCAGTACATGGCTACCATGTCGTTTTGCGTGTCGACAACAGCGACACGACCATGGTACCTGCCGTCCCGGCTTTCGGTGCGACCGTCCGCGGATGTCACACGCTCCGACGCCCAATGACACACGACTTGCCCTACGAGGTTGCGGCTGCCACTCTTGACCTGCAGCGTTACGCCTTCCCAGCATGCCTTCGCCATGCCGACGATGCCCTTCGAGCATTCAGCATCTTGCCACTTCACGACCGGGTGTTCCGCGTCATAGGGCACCTCCTTCAGCGCCTTTAGGCACTCCTTGGTGAGCTTTTCGTTCGCACCCAAGGAGACTCCATGGGGCGGCTGACCTCGCTTGCCCACCACTTGTGTCAAGACGAGGTCTGAGGCGGTGATGATCACCGTGTGCGCCGCAGTGGTTGGCGGATGGGGCCATTGCGCAATGTCTGTATTCCACGGGTGCCACGTGTCATGCAAATGCTTAGCGCGGTATACAAAGAGCTCAATAGAAGGTTGGCCGCCATCCTCCTTCGCAACCACCTCCTTGATGATGCCAACGAGGACTGGAGTCCACGTGAGCTTCGAGTTGCAGAGAATACCAGCTGAAGGGTGCCAGTATAGAACAGCGGAGCCTTTCTCAACGCCTTGCATGCGCTTCAAGTAAGCGACCTTGGCTGCCATGGCCCTGTCTTCTGCCGCCCATTCCTGCTGTGTGTGGCCATCATGACGAACTCGGTCTACCAGCGGGGTGACGCGCACCGCCTCTGCGTCGACCAACGCCATGAAGTGCTCTTCTTGCGTCGGTGGTGGTTCAGGCGCTGCATCGTGCTCACGCAGGGCGGAGATGTCCGCGCGAGATGGCCACGGCAAAGGGCGCCACTCCTCAGGCACCTCCTCAGGGGCATGTGGGACTTGACTTGCGAAAAAAGGCCTTGTTTGGCTTGATGGTGTCGGGCGGAAAGTACCACTGCCAGATGCCATGGGGCAACTTCTCGACCCTTGTTTTGATCGACTCCAGCTCCTTCCCCAGAAACTCCATGTTCAATGGTGCGAAGGCTGGGGTGTCCTGCAACATCGGAATGCGGTCTGGATCCACAAGTCGGACGCCAAACAGCGGCCGCCCCTCCGCATCAAACCTGTATGGCTGTGTCATCGCCTTCCCGCACCGTGGCGCGCCTTCCTGTCGAGTCCCCGCGGGCTGCCACGGCGTCTTTTGGGACTCCGTGGTCCGGTAGGACAACCAGGTCTCTGTGTTGCCCTGTACCTGGAAGAAGACGGCGTGGTGCACCTTCATTGAGCGACCGCGTTTTTCAGGCACCGGCTGTGCCGCTCCGCCGCTCCGCCGCTCCGCCGCCCGCCGGCTGCGCCGCCGGCCCGCCGCGCGCCGGCTGCCCCGCCCCGTAGCCCGTCGACAGGCTGCCCCGCCCCGCCGCATGCCAGCTGCGCCGGCCCGCCGCCCACGCGCGCCGGCAGCGCCGTTGGCCCCCCGCGCGCCGACGGCCCTGCCCCGCCGCCCGTTGACAGCCCCGCCCCGCCGCATGCCAGCTGCGCCGGCCCGCCGCCCATGCGCGCCGGCAGCGCCGCTGGCCCCCCGCGCGCCGACGGCCCTGCCCCGCCGCCCGTCGACTGCCCCGCCCCGCCGCCCGTCGACAGCCCTGCCCCGCCGCATGCAGGCTGCGCCGCCGCTGCCACCTCGCTGCGCGCTGGCTGCGCCACCTCGCCGCCCGCCGACGGCGCCGCCCCGCCGCGCACCGGCTGCCCCGCCCCGCCGCCCGTCGACTGCCCCGCCCCGCCGCATGCCAGCTGCGCCGGCCCGCCGCCCACGCGCGCCGGCAGCGCCGCTGGCCCCCCGCGCGCTGACGGCCCTGCCCCGCCGCCCGTCGACTGCCCCGCCCCGCCGCCCGTCGACAGCCCCGACCCACCGCATGCCAGGTGCGCCGGCCCGCCGCCCGCGCGCGCCGGCAGCGCCGCTGGCCCCCCGCGCGCCGACGGCCCTGCCCCGCCGCCCGTCGACAGCCCTGCCCCGCCGCCCGTCGACAGCCCCGCCCCGCCGCATGCCAGCTGCGCCGGCCCGCTGCCCACGCGCGCCGGCAGCGCCGCTGGCCCTGCCCCGCCGCCCGTCGACTGCCCCGCCCCGCCGCCCGTCGACAGCCCTGCCCCGCCGCATGCCAGGTGCGCCGGCCCGCCGCCCGCGCGCACCGGCAGCGCCGCTGGCCCCCCGCGCGCCGACGGCCCTGCCCCGCCGCCCGTCGACAGCCCCGCCCCGCCGCATGCCAGCTGCGCCGGCCGGCCGCCCATGCGCGCCATGCGCTTCGCAGGTCCATTGGGATCATGAGGCCTGCGCAAAATCTCACCTCGGAGGCCCGTGCTACTTCTAGTAAGATGCTTGCATTTTCAATGCGTCACCTATATGCAGGCATAGAGGGTGGTACATGGCGCTAGACTCATCAAGGGATAGGAGCCATGCCCTCAGCAATTACTCACCTCCTGGCCCTTGCTGTTGCGGTCTCGGATGAAGATGATGGTCTACACGCCGCCGCATGCAAACAAGGAATGAGAGACAAAGCCGTGCGAGGCCAATATGGGCACAGTGAGAGAAACAAGTCGACGCGAACCTACATCACGAGTGTCAGCGAAGGGGACCCATGGGAGAAGTCTCCCTCCCATGGTATCATTCACGGACACACGCAGCGGCCATGGGAACAGCCAAAACAGCAGGTTCACACACGCAAGGGCAACGACCTGCAGTGCCTGACCAGCATGTCGGTCAGTTGTGATTGGCAAGGCAGAGCCACACACACCAGGTACACGCTGCATGGGCAGGGAAGACGCTCTTACATGAGAAAAAGCGAGGAAACGTGCGCGAGAAGGATATTAAGAGCGATCCGCGCTAGAAGGATGCTACAATAGCATCATATATTCAAGAATTAGCAAAGAAAGATGTAGAAAAGAGACAAAAGAAAGAAATACGAGAGAAAGCAAAGACAGGGAGCTGCCAAACCGGGCAGACAAAAGGTTACGAGCGGCAAGAGTTGTGAACGCTGCACTTGATTGCTTTCTCTGACTTGTCAACTGCGAAGAGTGACTGACTTACCTCTCTGGAAATGGTATGCTCAGCATCCCATGGTAATGAAATGGTGAGCTATGCTGTCAGACATGCCTATATAACATAGCTACCCTAGGGTCCTAATACAAAACTAGAAATCAAACCATACCGTGAGTTTCCCGGCTCGCACGGCCTCCTCCCTTTGTGCCAACGCCTGCAAACACAACGGGCCGTGGAGGAGGGTGGAAAGGTGGGCAAGTGTGGAGGAGTTTGGGGGGGACCGGGTTGAGCAGCGGTGGGGGAAAGATGTGCCGGTCATGATGTTGTCAACTACAGCTGTTGTATCGTGATTCACCTTCAATAAGTCTACTGTTCTACATCCGGTGGTGGATGGACACAAGCAATAAAGGCCCCGCCCACAACTCAGATTTCTTTAGAAAATCTACTGATCTACATTCGATGGCGCCTTCACAGAAGCAGGAAACTCCGCCCACCGGTCAAATGTGACGCCCAACAAAGCCCCAACTTATTTCTTCAAGAAGTATACTGTTTTACATCCGGTAGTGCTTGGACAGAAGCAATATGTAAAGCCCGCCCACAAATCGGATTTCTTTACGAAAAACCTGTTTTACATTCGATGGGGTCTTGACAGATTCAAGCAGCAATACTCGTTTCTACCTGCGTGCGACTGCAGCGGCCGAGTGCTGCAACTTGCCTTCACGTCCCAGTCTTCACGTGACAGTCCTGGTCTTCACGTCTTCACGTCTTCACGTCTTCACGTCTTCACGTCTTCACGTCTTCACGTCTTCACGTCTTCACGTCTTCACCTGAACTTGCGGCGTATCGTATCTTTGATACCTTGCATGCACGTCTTCACGTCTTCACGTCTTCACCGCGTCTTCACCTGTCTTCACCACGTCTTCACGGCTTCACGTCTTCACGGCTTCACGGCTTCACCTGAACACCTGAACTTCACCTGAACTTGCCGTATCGTGTCTTCACGTCTTCACGTCTTCACGTCTTCACGTCTTCACGTCTTCACCGCGTCTTCACCTGTCTTCACCACGTCTTCACGTCTTCGCGCTTCACGGCTTCACGGCTTCACCTGAACACCTGAACTTCACCTGAACTTGCCGTATCGTGTCTTCACGTCTTCACGTCTTCACGTCTTCGCGTCTTCACGTCTTCACGGCTTCACCTGAACACCTGAACTTCACCTGAACTTGCCGTATCGTGTCTTCACGTCTTCACGTCTTCACGTCTTCACGTCTTCACCGCGTCTTCACCTGTCTTCACCACGTCTTCACGGCTTCACGTCTTCACGGCTTCACGGCTTCACCTGAACACCTGAACTTCACCTGAACTTGCCGTATCGTGTCTTCACGTCTTCACGTCTTCACGTCTTCACGTCTTCACGTCTTCACGTCTTCACCGCGTCTTCACCTGTCTTCACCACGTCTTCACGCTTCACGGCTTCACGTCTTCACGGCTTCACCTGAACACCTGAACTTCACCTGAACTTGCCGTATCGTGTCTTCACGTCTTCACGTCTTCACGTCTTCACGTCTTCACGTCTTCACGTCTTCACCGCGTCTTCACCTGTCTTCACCACGTCTTCAGGCTTCACGGCTTCACGTCTTCACGGCTTCACCTGAACACCTGAACTTCACCTGAACTTGCCGTATCGTGTCTTCACGTCTTCACGTCTTCACGTCTTCACGTCTTCACGTCTTCACGTCTTCACCGCGTCTTCACCTGTCTTCACCACGTCTTCACGGCTTCACGGCTTCACGTCTTCACGGCTTCACCTGAACACCTGAACTTCACCTGAACTTGCCGTATCGTGTCTTCACGTCTTCACGTCTTCACGTCTTCACGTCTTCACGTCTTCACCGCGTCTTCACCTGTCTTCACCACGTCTTCACGGCTTCACCTGAACACCTGAACTTTGCGTATCGTATCTTTCATACATTGCATCATTTGCATGCCTTGGAGCTGCACGTCTTCAAGCAGTGTCACCCAGTTCCCGCTTGATTCAAATGCACTTCGCGCTTGAATTCGTGACTTCGCCCCGCTCAAGGTGGAAAGAATGATGGGCACTAGCCACGGGAACTATGCCCGATGCTGATAGCCGAAGCGATGACATGGACGAATTGATTGATTTGTGTTATGCCGGGGACGATTGTAGAAAATGGGTGCTAGGAAAGAAATCTGGTGCCATGAAAGTAGATTTTTTGGCCGGTGCAAACCACCAATGCGCCGGCCGATGTGGCAAGGTCCTGCACGGCAGCCAGAGCGCACCCAGCCAGAGCGTACCCAGCCGCTGCCGCCGCCGACCCCCGTACTGGTGGGCGTGGAACAGACGATGAGAGAGATGCAACGAGCTATGGAGAACCAAAGCAAGAAGGTTGAAGAGCTTGGTTTGCAGCTGCGTCAAGAGGTGCAGAAACAAGTGGTCCAGCTGGAGCAGCAGCAGCAGCAGCAGCAGCAGCAGCAGCAGCAGCAGCAGCAGCAGCAACTGCAGCAGCAACTGCAGCAGCAACTGCAGCAACAACTGCAGCAGCAGCAGCAGCAGCAGCAGCAGCAGCAGCAGCAGCAGCAGCAGCAGCAGCAGCAGCAGCAGCAGCGCTTCAGTTCCCGCAGGCAGCGTCGGCAATGTCGCAGTTTCCACAGGCATTGTCGGCACTGCAGCAGTTTTCGCAGGGACCGTCGGCAGCAGAGCAGTTCCCGCAGGGATCATCGGTGGTGCAGCAGTTCTTTGTGAGTCATTCGTGTAGTGTTGAGTGGGTGGGGTGGGGTGTGTGTGGGGGGGGGGGTGTAGGGGGGGTTTGACTGTGTGACTGCGTGGCTGCTTGGCTGGAAAGGAGGGTGCGTGGCTGTGTGGCTGCGTGGCTGCGCTGCTGCGTGGCTGCGTGGCTGCGTGGCTGCGTGGCTGCGTGGCTGCGCTGCTGCGTGGCTGCGTGGCTGCGTGGCTGCGTGGCTGTGTGGCTGCGTGGCTGCGCTGCTGCGTGGCTGCGTGGCTGCGTGGCTGCGTGGCTGCGTGGCTGCGTGGCTGCTTGGCTGGAAAGGAGGGTGCGTGGCTGTGTGGCTGCGTGGCTGCGCTGCTGCGTGGCTGCGTGGCTGCTTGGCTGGAAAGGAGGGTGCGTGGCTGTGTGGCTGCGTGGCTGCGCTGCTGCGTGGCTGCGTGGCTGCGTGGCTGCGTGGCTGCGTGGCTGGAAAGGAGGGTGCGTGGCTGTGTGGCTGCGTGGCTGCGCTGCTGCGTGGCTGCGTGGCTGCGCTGCTGCGTGGCTGCGTGGCTGCGTGGCTGTGTGGCTGCGTGGCTGCGCTGCTGCGTGGCTGCGTGGCTGCGTGGCTGCGTGGCTGCGTGGCTGCTTGGCTGGAAAGGAGGGTGCGTGGCTGTGTGGCTGCGTGGCTGCGCTGCTGCGTGGCTGCGTGGCTGGAAAGGAGGGTGCGTGGCTGTGTGGCTGCGTGGCTGCGCTGCTGCGTGGCTGCGTGGCTGCGTGGCTGCGTGGCTGCTTGGCTGGAAAGGAGGGTGCGTGGCTGTGTGGCTGCGTAGCTGCGCTGCTGCGTGGCTGCGTGGCTGCGTGGCTGCGTGGCTGCGTGGCTGCGTGGCTGGAAAGGAGGGTGCGTGGCTGTGTGGCTGCGTGGCTGCGCTGCTGCGTGGCTGCGTGGCTGCGTGGCTGCGTGGCTGGCTGGGGGGGGGGGGTGGCCGGGTGCGTGGATGCGTGGATGTGTGGCTGGGTGGGTGCGTCACTGCGTGGCTGGCTGGCTCTGTGGCTGCGTGGGCGGCTGGATGGCCGGGTCAGCGTGGCTTCGTGTTCAATGGGATGCTAATATGTTGTTGCCTTTGGATGCCACAGTTCATGGATTCTTTTGTTCACATGCAGGTGCTGCCGTCTTCCCCATCGACGTCGTCAAGACCGATGTCGCCAAGAAGGATGATGCAATCACTCTCGGCCATGTTTAACTCATGTGGGCCTTCATGGCCATACGGGAAATATTATTGAATCAGTTCTTTGACACTGAGTTGGCACTACGCAACACCTTTGATGCACATGAGTGCAGGGCGCATGTGTTGAAACCATGCAACCATGGCGATCCCTCAAAAAGTTTGGTTATGTAATAAGTGACACAATTATTCCGGACGTATGATGGCCCAACGTCCTGTAAGGTTGAGTTGTCTTGGAGGAGGAGCGTGATGACCCCGGAAGCCGCGTGGGTGTCTGTAGTGCTATATCTTGAAGATGTACGGTCTTGGAAGAGTTATGGTCTTGGAATCATATAATAATGAACTTGGAATAAAGTTGCGGGCAGCCTTCAATTGGCATATGTTGTCTCATTGATGTTGTCTCATTGCATTAATGGGTCAATTGTCTTAGTTTATATAATGTATATCTTGGGAAACTCATTGCTTCAATAAAATGCATGCTAGGCGCAATCAACCCCCACAAACACATCTGAAAACTGCACAGTGCATCAAATGTATCCTAGACAAAAAAATGTATGCTAATCCGGTAAAACCACCCTACGTGTGTGTGCAGCCGCCCCAAGCGTGCGCGGTGTGTGTACGTGTGTGTGCAGCCGCCCCAAGCGTGCGCGGTGTGTGTACATGTGAGTGCAGCTGCCCCAAGCGTGCGCGGTGTGTGTACATGTGTGTGCAGTTGCCCCTTGCGTGCGCGGTGGATGTACGGGTGTGTGCATGCCGGCAATTGCGTGCATGGTGTGTGTACGTGTGTGTGCAGCCGCCCCTTGCGTGCGCGGTGTGTGTACGTGTGTGTGCACTCGCCCCTTGCGTGCGCGGTGTATGTACGTGTGTGTGCAGCCGCCCCTTGCGTGCGCGGTGTAGGTACGTGTGTGTGCAGCCGCCCCAAGCGTGCGCGGTGTATGTATGTGTGTGTGCAGCCGCCCCTTGCGTGCGCGGTGGATGTACGTGTGTGTGCAGCCACCCCTTTCGTGCGCGGTGTATGTACATGTGAGTGCCGTCGCCCCAAGCGTGCATTTTGTGTGTAAGTGTGTGTGCAGCAGCCCCTTGCGTGCGCGGTGTATGTACGTGTGTGTGCAGCCGCCCCGTGGTTGCGCGGTGGATGTACATGTGAGTGGAGCCGGTCCTTGCGTGCGCGGTGTATGTACGTGTGTGTGCAGCCGCCCCTTGCGTGCGTGGTGTGTGTACATGTAAGTGCAGCCGCCCCTTGCGTGCGCGGTGTATGTACGTGTGTGTGCAGCCGTCCCTTGCGTGCGCGGTGTGTGTACGTGTGAGTGCAGCTGCCCCAAGCGTGCGCGGTGTGTGTACATGTGTGTGCAGTTGCCCCTTGCGTGCGCGGTGGATGTACGTGTGTGTGCATGCCGGCAATTGCGTGCATGGTGTGTGTACGTGTGTGTGCAGCCGCCCCTTGCGTGCGCGGTGTGTGTACGTGTGTGTGCACTCGCCCCTTGCGTGCGCGGTGGATGTACATGTGTGTGCAGCCGCCCCTTGCGTGCATGGTGTATGTCCATGTGTGGGCAGTTGCCCCTTGCGTGCGCGGCGTATGTACATGTTTTTGCACTCGCCCCTTGCGTGCATGGTGTATGTATGTGTGTGTGCAGCCGCCCCTTGCGTGCGCGGTGGATGTACGTGTGTGTGCAGCCACCCCTTTCGTGCGCGGTGTATGTACATGTGAGTGCCGTCGCCCCAAGCGTGCATTTTGTGTGTAAGTGTGTGTGCAGCAGCCCCTTGCGTGCGCGGTGTATGTACGTGTGTGTGCAGCCGCCCCGTGGTTGCGCGGTGGATGTACATGTGAGTGGAGCCGCCCCAAGCGTGTGTACATGTGTGTGCAGTTGCCCCTTGCGTGCGCGGTGGATGTACGTGTGTGTGCATGCCGGCAATTGCGTGCATGGTGTATGTCCATGTGTGGGCAGTTGCCCCTTGCGTGCGCGGCGTATGTACATGTTTTTGCACTCGCCCCTTGCGTGCATGGTGTATGTATGTGTGTGTGCAGCCGCCCCTTGCGTGCGCGGTGGATGTACGTGTGTGTGCAGCCACCCCTTTCGTGCGCGGTGTATGTACATGTGAGTGCCGTCGCCCCAAGCGTGCATTTTGTGTGTAAGTGTGTGTGCAGCAGCCCCTTGCGTGCGCGGTGTATGTACGTGTGTGTGCAGCCGCCCCGTGGTTGCGCGGTGGATGTACATGTGAGTGGAGCCGCCCCAAGCGTGTGTACATGTGTGTGCAGTTGCCCCTTGCGTGCGCGGTGGATGTACGTGTGTGTGCATGCCGGCAATTGCGTGCATGGTGTGTGTACGTTTGTGTGCAGCCGCCCCTTGCGTGCGCGGTGTGTGTACGTGTGTGTGAATCCTTGTCCTTGCGTGCATGGTGTATGTACATGTGGGTGCAGCCGCCCCTTGCGTGCGCGGTGTATGCCAGTGTGTGTGCATGCCGGCCCTTGCGTGCATGGTGTGTGTAAGTGTGTGTGCAGCCGCCCCGAGCGTGTGTACATGTGTGTGCAGTTGCCCCTTGCGTGCGCAGTGGATGTACGTGTGTGTGCATGCCGGCAATTGCATGCATGGTGTGTGTACGTGTGTGTGCAGCCGCCCCTTTCGTGCGCGGTGTGTGTACGTGTGTGTGCACTCGCCCCTTGCGTGCGCGGTGTATGTACGTGTGTGCAGCCGCCCCTTGCGTGCGCGGTGTATGCCAGTGTGTGTGCATGCCGGCCCTTGCGTGCATGGTGTGTGTAAGTGTGTGTGCAGCCCCTTGCGTGCATGGTGTATGTACGTGTGTGTGCAGCCGCCCCTTGCGTGCGCGGTGTGTGTACGTATGTGTGCAGCCGCCCCTTGCGTGCGCGGTGTATGTACGTGTGTGTGCAGCCGCCCCTTGCGTGCGCGGTGTAGGTACGTGTGTGTGCAGCCGCCCCAAGCGTGCGCGGTGTGTGTACATGTGAGTGCAGCTGCCCCAAGCGTGCGCGGTGTGTGTACGTGTGTGTGCAGTTGCCCCTTGCGTGCGCGGTGGATGTACGTGTGTGTGCATGCCGGCAATTGCGTGCATGGTGTGTGTACGTGTGTGTGCAGCCGCCCCTTGCGTGCGCGGTGTGTGTACATGTGTGTGCAGCCGCCCCTTGCGTGCGCGGTGTAGGTACGTGTGTGTGCAGCCGCCCCTTGCGTGCGCGGTGTGTGTACATGTGTGTGCAGTTGCCCCTTGCGTGCGCGGTGGATGTACGTGTGTGTGCATGCCGGCAATTGCGTGCATGGTGTGTGTACGTGTGTGTGCAGCAGCCCCTTGCGTGCGCGGTGTGTGTACATGTGAGTGCCGTCGCCCCAAGCGTGCATTTTGTGTGTAAGTGTGTGTGCAGCAGCCCCTTGCGTGCGCGGTGTATGTACGTGTGTGTGCAGCCGCCCCGTGGTTGCGCGGTGGATGTACATGTGAGTGGAGCCGGTCCTTGCGTGCGCGGTGTATGTACGTGTGTGTGCAGCCGCCCCTTGCGTGCGCGGTGTAGGTACGTATGTGTGCAGCCGCCCCTTGCGTGCGCGGTGTATGTACGTGTGTGTGCAGCCGCTCCAAGCGTGCGCGGTGTGTGTACATGTGAGTGCAGCTGCCCCAAGCGTGCGCGGTGTGTGTACATGTGTGTGCAGTTGCCCCTTGCGTGCGCGGTGGATGTACGTGTGTGTGCAGCCGCCCCGTGCGTGCATGGTGTGTGTACGTGTGTGTGCAGCAGCCCCTTGCGTGCGCGGTGTATGTACGTTTCTGTGCATGCCGGCAATTGCGTGCATGGTGTGTGTACGTGTGTGTGCAGCCGCCCCTTGCGTGCGCGGTGTGTGTACATGTGAGTGCCGTCGCCCCTCGCGTGCATTTTGTGTGTAAGTGTGTGTGCAGCCGCCCCTTGCGTGCGCGGTGTAGGTACGTGTGTGTGCAGCCGCCCCAAGCGTGCGCGGTGTATGTACGTGTGTGTGCAGCCGCCCCAAGCGTGCGCGGTGTGTGTACATGTGAGTGCAGCTGCCCCAAGCGTGCGCGGTGTGTGTACATGTGTGTGCAGTTGCCCCTTGCGTGCGCGGTGGATGTACGTGTGTGTGCATGCCGGCAATTGCGTGCATGGTGTGTGTACGTGTGTGTGCAGCCGCCCCTTGCGTGCGCGGTGTGTGTACGTGTGTGTGCACTCGCCCCTTGCGTGCGCGGTGTGTGTACAGGTGTGTGCAGCCGCCCCTTGCGTGCATGGTGTATGTACATGTGTGTGCAGCCGCCCCTTGCGTGCGCGGTGGATGTACATGTGTGTGCAGCCGAACCTTGCGTGCATGGTGTGTGTACCTGTGCGTGAAGTCGCTCCTTGCGTGCATGGTGTGTGTACGTGTGTGTGCAGCCACCCCTTTCGTGCGCGGTGTATGTACATGTGAGTGCCGTCGCCCCAAGCGTGCATTTTGTGTGTAAGTGTGTGTGCAGCAGCCCCTTGCGTGCGCGGTGTATGTACGTGTGTGTGCAGCCGCCCCGTGGTTGCGCGGTGGATGTACATGTGAGTGGAGCCGGTCCTTGCGTGCGCGGTGTATGTACGTGTGTGTGCAGCCGCCCCTTGCGTGCGCGGTGTAGGTACGTATGTGTGCAGCCGCCCCTTGCGTGCGCGGTGTATGTACGTGTGTGTGCAGCCGCCCCAAGCGTGCGCGGTGTGTGTACATGTGAGTGCAGCTGCCCCTTGCGTGCGCGGTGTGTGTACATGTGTGTGCAGTTGCCCCTTGCGTGCGCGGTGGATGTACGTGTGTGTGCATGCCGGCAATTGCGTGCATGGTGTGTGTACGTGTGTGTGCAGCCGCCCCTTGCGTGCGCGGTGTGTGTACATGTGAGTGCCGTCGCCCCAAGCGTGCATTTTGTGTGTAAGTGTGTGTGCAGCCGCCCCTTGCGTGCGCGGTGTAGGTACGTGTGTGTGCAGCCGCCCCAAGCGTGCGCGGTGTGTGTACGTGTGTGTGCAGCCGCCCCAAGCGTGCGCGGTGTGTGTACATGTGAGTGCAGCTGCCCCAAGCGTGCGCGGTGTGTGTACATGTGTGTGCAGTTGCCCCTTGCGTGCGCGGTGGATGTACGGGTGTGTGCATGCCGGCAATTGCGTGCATGGTGTGTGTACGTGTGTGTGCAGCCGCCCCTTGCGTGCGCGGTGTGTGTACGTGTGTGTGCACTCGCCCCTTGCGTGCGCGGTGTATGTACGTGTGTGTGCAGCCGCCCCTTGCGTGCGCGGTGTAGGTACGTGTGTGTGCAGCCGCCCCAAGCGTGCGCGGTGTATGTATGTGTGTGTGCAGCCGCCCCTTGCGTGCGCGGTGGATGTACGTGTGTGTGCAGCCACCCCTTTCGTGCGCGGTGTATGTACATGTGAGTGCCGTCGCCCCAAGCGTGCATTTTGTGTGTAAGTGTGTGTGCAGCAGCCCCTTGCGTGCGCGGTGTATGTACGTGTGTGTGCAGCCGCCCCGTGGTTGCGCGGTGGATGTACATGTGAGTGGAGCCGGTCCTTGCGTGCGCGGTGTATGTACGTGTGTGTGCAGCCGCCCCTTGCGTGCGTGGTGTGTGTACATGTAAGTGCAGCCGCCCCTTGCGTGCGCGGTGTATGTACGTGTGTGTGCAGCCGTCCCTTGCGTGCGCGGTGTGTGTACGTGTGAGTGCAGCTGCCCCAAGCGTGCGCGGTGTGTGTACATGTGTGTGCAGTTGCCCCTTGCGTGCGCGGTGGATGTACGTGTGTGTGCATGCCGGCAATTGCGTGCATGGTGTGTGTACGTGTGTGTGCAGCCGCCCCTTGCGTGCGCGGTGTGTGTACGTGTGTGTGCACTCGCCCCTTGCGTGCGCGGTGGATGTACATGTGTGTGCAGCCGCCCCTTGCGTGCATGGTGTATGTCCATGTGTGGGCAGTTGCCCCTTGCGTGCGCGGCGTATGTACATGTTTTTGCACTCGCCCCTTGCGTGCATGGTGTATGTACATGTGAGTGCAGCCGCCCCTTGCGTGCGCGGTGGATGTACGTGTGTGTGCAGCCACCCCTTTCGTGCGCGGTGTATGTACATGTGAGTGCCGTCGCCCCAAGCGTGCATTTTGTGTGTAAGTGTGTGTGCAGCAGCCCCTTGCGTGCGCGGTGTATGTACGTGTGTGTGCAGCCGCCCCGTGGTTGCGCGGTGGATGTACATGTGAGTGGAGCCGCCCCAAGCGTGTGTACATGTGTGTGCAGTTGCCCCTTGCGTGCGCGGTGGATGTACGTGTGTGTGCATGCCGGCAATTGCGTGCATGGTGTGTGTACGTTTGTGTGCAGCCGCCCCTTGCGTGCGCGGTGTGTGTACGTGTGTGTGAATCCTTGTCCTTGCGTGCATGGTGTATGTACATGTGGGTGCAGCCGCCCCTTGCGTGCGCGGTGTATGCCAGTGTGTGTGCATGCCGGCCCTTGCGTGCATGGTGTGTGTAAGTGTGTGTGCAGCCGCCCCGAGCGTGTGTACATGTGTGTGCAGTTGCCCCTTGCGTGCGCAGTGGATGTACGTGTGTGTGCATGCCGGCAATTGCATGCATGGTGTGTGTACGTGTGTGTGCAGCCGCCCCTTTCGTGCGCGGTGTGTGTACGTGTGTGTGCACTCGCCCCTTGCGTGCGCGGTGTATGTACGTGTGTGCAGCCGCCCCTTGCGTGCGCGGTGTATGCCAGTGTGTGTGCATGCCGGCCCTTGCGTGCATGGTGTGTGTAAGTGTGTGTGCAGCCCCTTGCGTGCATGGTGTATGTACGTGTGTGTGCAGCCGCCCCTTGCGTGCGCGGTGTGTGTACGTATGTGTGCAGCCGCCCCTTGCGTGCGCGGTGTATGTACGTGTGTGTGCAGCCGCCCCTTGCGTGCGCGGTGTAGGTACGTGTGTGTGCAGCCGCCCCAAGCGTGCGCGGTGTGTGTACATGTGAGTGCAGCTGCCCCAAGCGTGCGCGGTGTGTGTACGTGTGTGTGCAGTTGCCCCTTGCGTGCGCGGTGGATGTACGTGTGTGTGCATGCCGGCAATTGCGTGCATGGTGTGTGTACGTGTGTGTGCAGCCGCCCCTTGCGTGCGCGGTGTGTGTACATGTGTGTGCAGCCGCCCCTTGCGTGCGCGGTGTAGGTACGTGTGTGTGCAGCCGCCCCTTGCGTGCGCGGTGTGTGTACATGTGTGTGCAGTTGCCCCTTGCGTGCGCGGTGGATGTACGTGTGTGTGCATGCCGGCAATTGCGTGCATGGTGTGTGTACGTGTGTGTGCAGCAGCCCCTTGCGTGCGCGGTGTGTGTACATGTGAGTGCCGTCGCCCCAAGCGTGCATTTTGTGTGTAAGTGTGTGTGCAGCCGCCCCTTGCGTGCGCGGTGTAGGTACGTGTGTGTGCAGCCGCCCCAAGCGTGCGCGGTGTATGTACATGTGTGTGCACTCGCCCCTTGCGTGCATGGTGCATGTATGTATGTGTGTGTGCAGCCGCCCCTTGCGTGCGCGGTGGATGTACGTGTGTGTGCAGCCACCCCTTTCGTGAGCGGTGTATGTACATGTGAGTGCCGTCGCCCCGTGCGTGCATTTTGTGTGTAAGTGTGTGTGCAGCAGCCCCTTGCGTGCGCGGTGTATGTACGTGTGTGTGCAGCCGCCCCGTGGTTGCGCGGTGGATGTACATGTGAGTGGAGCCGGTCCTTGCGTGCGCGGTGTATGTACGTGTGTGTGCAGCCGCACCTTGCGTGCGTGGTGTGTGTACATGTAAGTGCAGCCGCCCCTTGCGTGCGCGGTGTATGTACGTGTGTGTGCAGCCGTCCCTTGCGTGCGCGGTGTGTGTACGTGTGTGTGCAGCCGCCCCTCGCGTGCATGGTGAGTGTAAGTGTGTGTGCAGCAGCCCCTTGCGTGCATGGTGTGTACGTGTGTGTGCAGTTGCCCCTTGCGTGCGCGGTGTATGTACGTGTGTGTGCAGCCGGCCCTTGCGTGCGCGGTGTGTGTACATGTGAGTGCAGCTGCCCCAAGCGTGCGCGGTGTGTGTACATGTGTGTGCAGTTGCCCCTTGCGTGCGCGGTGGATGTACGTGTGTGTGCATGCCGGCAATTGCGTGCATGGTGTGTGTACGTGTGTGTGCAGCCGCCCCTTGCGTGCGCGGTGTGTGTACGTGTGTGTGCACCCGCCCCTTGCGTGCGCGGTGTGTGTACAGGTGTGTGCAGCCGCCCCTTGCGTGCATGGTGTATGTACATGTGTGTGCAGCCGCCCCTTGCGTGCGCGGTGGATGTACATGTGTGTGCAGCCGAACCTTGCGTGCATGGTGTGTGTACCTGTGCGTGAAGTCGCTCCTTGCGTGCATGGTGTGTGTACGTGTGTGTGCAGCCACCCCTTTCGTGCGCGGTGTATGTACATGTGAGTGCCGTCGCCCCAAGCGTGCATTTTGTGTGTAAGTGTGTGTGCAGCAGCCCCTTGCGTGCGCGGTGTATGTACGTGTGTGTGCAGCCGCCCCGTGGTTGCGCGGTGGATGTACATGTGAGTGGAGCCGGTCCTTGCGTGCGCGGTGTATGTACGTGTGTGTGCAGCCGCCCCTTGCGTGCGCGGTGTAGGTACGTATGTGTGCAGCCGCCCCTTGCGTGCGCGGTGTATGTACGTGTGTGTGCAGCCGCCCCAAGCGTGCGCGGTGTGTGTACATGTGAGTGCAGCTGCCCCAAGCGTGCGCGGTGTGTGTACATGTGTGTGCAGTTGCCCCTTGCGTGCGCGGTGGATGTACGTGTGTGTGCATGCCGGCAATTGCGTGCATGGTGTGTGTACGTGTGTGTGCAGCCGCCCCTTGCGTGCGCGGTGTGTGTACATGTGAGTGCCGTCGCCCCAAGCGTGCATTTTGTGTGTAAGTGTGTGTGCAGCCGCCCCTTGCGTGCGCGGTGTAGGTACGTGTGTGTGCAGCCGCCCCAAGCGTGCGCGGTGTGTGTACGTGTGTGTGCAGCCGCCCCAAGCGTGCGCGGTGTGTGTACATGTGAGTGCAGCTGCCCCAAGCGTGCGCGGTGTGTGTACATGTGTGTGCAGTTGCCCCTTGCGTGCGCGGTGGATGTACGGGTGTGTGCATGCCGGCAATTGCGTGCATGGTGTGTGTACGTGTGTGTGCAGCCGCCCCTTGCGTGCGCGGTGTGTGTACGTGTGTGTGCACTCGCCCCTTGCGTGCGCGGTGTATGTACGTGTGTGTGCAGCCGCCCCTTGCGTGCGCGGTGTAGGTACGTGTGTGTGCAGCCGCCCCAAGCGTGCGCGGTGTATGTATGTGTTTGTGCAGCCGCCCCTTGCGTGCGCGGTGGATGTACGTGTGTGTGCAGCCACCCCTTTCGTGCGCGGTGTATGTACATGTGAGTGCCGTCGCCCCAAGCGTGCATTTTGTGTGTAAGTGTGTGTGCAGCAGCCCCTTGCGTGCGCGGTGTATGTACGTGTGTGTGCAGCCGCCCCGTGGTTGCGCGGTGGATGTACATGTGAGTGGAGCCGGTCCTTGCGTGCGCGGTGTATGTACGTGTGTGTGCAGCCGCCCCTTGCGTGCGTGGTGTGTGTACATGTAAGTGCAGCCGCCCCTTGCGTGCGCGGTGTATGTACGTGTGTGTGCAGCCGTCCCTTGCGTGCGCGGTGTGTGTACGTGTGAGTGCAGCTGCCCCAAGCGTGCGCGGTGTGTGTACATGTGTGTGCAGTTGCCCCTTGCGTGCGCGGTGGATGAGTTAGCATATTGGTGATGCAATATGCTAAGCATATCATACTTGAAGTGGCCTTTCCAACGCCGTGCTAGACGCCTCATTTGGACAAGGAACTTGAGAGTTATCAAGTCCCGAAGTAATGCCGCCGGACGCTACAGCAGTACCAGGACTAAGGACACGTGAGGGACAGGGCACGTGGCAGTGTTGGGTGAACCATCACACGTTACGTGTCACAGGACCGACTGTCACTAGGAGGTACTGTGGTCAATATTGGTTGATGGTACCAAGAATGTCACAGGACTTCAGGACTGGCAGTCCTGCAGGCCTGGGATGGACGGGTACTTGTCATGACGGATAAATCCAGAGCGTTACTGTCATTCATGGAAGGACAGACGTCCTGGATTGATGCAACCAAGGAAATTGACAGTGGCGGACCTGCCAAGGCGTGCAAGGCCTGGCAGCAATGGTGAGACCTAGAAAGGCTCGGACACAGCAGTGGCCAAGCGTCTTTTCCCAACACCGTCCGTGGGTGCTGCCGCCTCAGGCTAGTGACCACAGGGTAGTGAGGCAACTGTGGTAAAGGTTAAAAGCCGCTGGTTGAAACCATGGCTCCATTCATCACATCTTGGGAAGACCAGAAACTCACTGATCCGCGTTCATCTAAATCGTATTACAGTCTGGTCGACGGATATGTCGAATTCGGACTCTGAAGCTAGGACAAACACCTTTGCGCGTGCAGCAACGGTAGCGGCGTCCAGTCCAGTACCCGCAGGAGGGCACGAGGACTCGGAGGAAGTGCGCCGAAATATTCGTGCGGTGTCGGCACCGGGCGAGTACGTCCGAGGAGCAGCCGAGCAGCTGCTGAGATTTCGCGAGGACCTCGCGGAAATCATCAGAAGGCTGCCAGCGTCTTGGCGGGCTGGCCACACAAACGCATTCGCGTTTGAGCAGGTGGTCACTCTGCTTTTGCAGATAATTGCCATAAGCCTCGGGGGTGCCCGAGAGATAAACGACCTTGTCGCCAATCTCCGCCTTGGGGACGACTACACCGGCGTGCCAAACGTGGTGCAGGTCGCCCGGGACAGGCGGGAGGCCATCGTTCGTGGCAGTACGCAGGCGTTGGTGGCAGAGTGCCAGAATCTGGCGCACTCTGTCTTAGAGTTGACCAGAGGCGCTGCTGATCGTGTCTTCATTACTCTTAATCCCTTCTCCATCTACACTAGTCGGGATACTCCACATTCTCGCCGAGAGTTAAACCAGCTAAGTTTGACTGTCGACGTGGTTGGCGGTCGAGAGGTCTCAGCCGACGACGCCTTCTACGACTTCGTAGATCAGCCAGCAGGGGCGGTAGTACAGCCGGCCCAGAGGCGTCACGAGGGCGACGGCTCTCAGGAGGGCCGTGAGCAGGCGCAGCGGGACGAGCTTAATCGCTACCACATTGACGACAACGTTGGTTTAGGTGAGGCCCATTTGCTGAGGTGGGGGCGTTCTCGCTGGATACGTGATTACGCGTATGGTTTGAGGCTTCCGGTGGTTATTAGGCCTGTGCCTACTCACGACGACCAGGGGCAGCCATTGAATCCGGTGGAGGGACCGTTCCACGAGCCAGCACCTGCACCGGTTGCAGGAGAAGCTTCGTCTGAAAACGAGGCTTGAGGGGGTGGAGGATAGGTGGAGAGTTTGCTGTTTTCTTGTTGCAAAGTTGGTCGCAGCCATTGTATATAATGCCTAGGAGGGCAAGCCGGGGTGCGGCGACATTCGAGGAGCAACGGGAGCGAACGGCAGAGGAGGACATC
Organism: Mesostigma viride; assembly: GCA_009746045.1. Lineage (NCBI taxonomy): Eukaryota > Viridiplantae > Streptophyta > Mesostigmatophyceae > Mesostigmatales > Mesostigmataceae > Mesostigma > Mesostigma viride. The sequence goes on from RPFO01000253.1 coordinate 3,440,797, forward strand.
GCCAGAGAGGAAGGGGAGGCGATGGAGGAGAGGGGCGTGGAGGCGCCAGCTGGGCAACCTATCCCAGAGATGGACCCCAGGCCGGGAGAACACACAAGCGGTGGCGTGATGGGCAAGCTGAGGCGGAGAAAGTCAAGCGTGCCAGGCGACCTACGGATGCAGTGGTGCTCACAACGCCTGGTGAGGAGGACGCCATCGTCACCCCAGGTGTGCGTGCTGCAAAGCAAGCTGCTGTTCACGATAGGGTGTCTGGTATGTTGCCCGAGCGTTTGGAGGCTAGGATTGACCCTCCCCAGGCACCACCAGTGCGTGTGGGGAGTGTGTTGCCTGGCACCCGTCCATTTTCTGATGCTGTGACAGTCATGAATGGGCAGAAAGCGCTCAACCCTCCCTGAAGCAAGACAACCTGGATAAATGGCTTGATGACATGAAGCTAGTTGTGGGCTCTGTCGCAGCAGGTGTGGATATTGTCAGGGTGTTTCACTCTTCCACCGCAAACAAGGGGTCGTCTGAAAGGGTCAATGACATGGCTAGGCATGCTCTGAAAGAGGGGCACACTTGGCTGCAGTTCCTGGATGACATCAAGGAGGAGTTTTCTGACAGGGTTCACAATCTCACCATGGAAAAGAAGAGAGAATTTGATGAGTTTGAGATCAAGGGTGAGGTGGCTGCTGAGCTGGCCAGGTTTGAGTTGATCGTGGAGGCAGGCAAGAAGCAGGGCTTCAGTGTGACAGTCAGGGCAGCAGCAGACCACTTCTTGATAAGATGGGCTTGTCAGAGGAAGGTAGGGCTACTGCTAGGCAGCTCTGTGATCTCACTGATGGCACCTGGGGGGCTCTGAAGCGTGTGATACTAAACTTCAGGACCCGGGTCCCTACCTGCAAGGGTATCAGTTCTCAGGGAGGGTCAGCGTCTCAGGCTAGCCAGGGCAAGAACCGTACCCCATCTGGGACACGGTATGGTAGCAGGAGAAGGAAGCAGGCCCAGAAGGAGCAGAACCAGGGTGGTGGAGGTCAGCAGGGGAACCAGAATCAGGGGAACCAGTCTGGCAACCGTAACAGCCATCAGCAGGGTAAGGGTGGTGGCCAGGGGCAGAATAACAATCAGGCCTCAGGCAACCAGAACAAGCAGGACAGCAAGGCCCCAGGGGGAGGGTCTGGCAAGAGCAAGTGTTTTGCTTGTGGCAAGGAAGGTCACTGGAAGAGGGATTGCCCAAACAAGAAGAAGGGGCAGTCTGATCAGAAGTGACTAGTGAAGCAGTCCCGTGTACATAGTGAGACACCCTGTGGGGACACAGCTTCACATGTAAATAAATCTGGGCAGGGTGCCACCTCTGATCAGCACCAGGGGTGTACTGATGTTCTCATTCCACAAGATTGCATGCATGCTGCAGCACAACAATCCCCTCAACTGTCAACAGGTGGAGGGTCCCCAGACAGGGTTGGCTCTGGGAGCCTAGATGCTCTGCTGGGAGGGTCTGCTGGGTCCTCTGGATCCAAGATGCAGAAGGTGGATGTTGCGTCCTCACACGCAGGGCCCGTCCAGGCGTCTTCCCAGGTGCGTAATCTGGCTAGGCAACTGAGCTACACGGATGCTGGACGCAGGCTGCACAATATCTTTGGTCACACAGCCATGGCTGAGATGTTTGGTTGGAAGATTGGAGATGAGCCACTGAGGGAAGCATGCAGGGCTGCAGCTGAGCAATGTGCTTGTAAGGAGAATGCTGCCAAGAAGCCAAGGTCCCATGCTAGGGAGCCTGCCAGGGAGAAGGGGGACATCCAGGTAGACGTCCAGCATATCAGGGGCTTATACATTTTGGTGGCAGTGGACAGATTTAGCAGGTACAGGCTGCTCCAGATTCTGCCAGATATGAAGGGGAATACCCTGCTGCTGGGCTTGCAGACTCTCTTACCAGGCTTTGGGGTGTACAAGACAGTACAGGCTGATATTCAGTTTGAGTGCCTACTGTCACAGCAGGAGCAACTGCCATGCAAGCTGCTGGTCACGCCCAGGGAGAGCCATGGACAGCAAGGTGCTGTGGAGAGATCCATCAGGGAGGTCAAGACCGTAGTGCTGGCAGAACCTAAGGTGCCACTGGTAGCATCTGCTTTGGAGAGGGCAGTGTGGACCAGGCAGGTGGAAGAACAGTTGAACCTCAGAATAAACTACTATTATGACGGGGTGGCTGTCAATCCTGTAGCACTGCAGTTTGGATGCTAGCCCAGGAAGTGGTCCAGGCATGCTTGAGGAAAGCAGACAGGGTGTTTGCTCAGTTGAGACGCAAGGATAGGGGCTGGAATGTGCTGAGGCCTCAGGTGGGGCTGAAGGTCAGAATGTGGAAGGAGCCATCAATGCAGGGCAAGAGGGGCAAGTGGCAGAACGGGGTGGTGACCTGTGTGGAAGATGCCAATCGTTCCTGCCTTGTGGCCTTGGAGAGTAATCCCAGGCATGTTTACAGGTTGAGCTGGGCCAACGTCAAGGAACGCAAGCCACATGCAATCTGGCCTGCAGACGGGCCTGGACCCCAGTGTTGGCTGGAGGGCCAGGTTAAGGACCAGGTAGTTGATGTGCCTGTCACTGACGTGGGAGGTGGCTATCCCTCTGATGATGATGAGGTGCAGGAGGCAACTGCATCACCTGTGGTGGAGCCAACGGGGGCTGGGCCTGCACCAGGGTCCAAGAGGCCACTCATGGCAGACATTGTCCGGTCGCTCATGTTCAACAAGCACAAGGATCCCAAGGTATCTAAGTTGACTGAATGGGGTTCTTGCTGGGCTGCTACCCTAGAAGTGGATACTAACTCAGAGGTGTCTATCATCAGGGTGGAGGATGCTCAGGGCCTGAAGGTGAATAAGGCTGGCTGCAGGGCAGTGAGTGACTTTACGGGCACTGTAACAATGAAGATCCTAGGGGAAGTGACTGTGCCTATCCTGGGTGTCCCCACTGCGTTCTGTGTGGTGGAAGGGTACCAGGGGCCTGCCATTTTGGGCCAGAATTTCTTGTGCATGCCAGGAGTGACTCTGTCAGCAGATGAGCTTGCACTAGAAGGTCATGGCAGTTTGCCCCTCCAGAGATATCACTACTCCAAGGGTCTAGCTGTGGCAGTCAAGGCTGTGAAGGGGCAGCAGAGTGTGGGGCCTGAAGGCAAGGAGCCCATTGCTGAGGACTTGTTGATCATCCCAACCACCCTAGATCCACGGGACTTGGGGGTGCACAAGTACCAGATTGCTGGTCACAGTCCTATTTCCTGGCACCAGTTGGTAGAGTTGATGCAAAGCCCCAAGATGGCTAAGGCATGGATTCTAGGGTTTGTCTCCAGTGGGCATGACTGGATAGTGTCTAACTGTGCTGAGCCTGTGGATGAGTTGCCCAGGGAGCATCAGTTGCTAAGGCTCTTGTTTGTGCTCAAGCTGAAGGAGATAGACGGTGTGCAGGTGCCACATGTGAGGCCAGTTGTGACTGAGTACCATGGCACGGGGGAGCTGACAGATGAGGAGTTGTATACGCCTGGGATGCTGCATGATACCTGGAGGATTGTTCTGTGTATATATCTGTCTTTCCTGGTCAAGGGCATTGCGTACAGCTCTGTGCTGATTGATTTCAAGAGGGCTTTTCTCAAGGGTGATGTGGAGCAGGCCAAGGAGACGTGGCGTGATATCCCTCCCTTCTTTGTAACAGTGCCCAAGGTGTGGAGAGCAGAGATCAAGTCAAAATATCTCAGAATACTCAAGGGTTTGGAGGGTCTCAGGTCCAGCCCTATCATCTGGAGAAAGAGCCTGGAAAAGTTTCTGAAAACTCACTGTGGCTTTACTGTGTCTCCAGTTGATCCTTGCTTGTTCCAGAGTACTCATGAAGGGTTGCCTGTGTTTGCATCTCTGCATGGAGATGACCTGCACCTTTTAGGGCCTCCTGAGTGGGTGGATTCAGTACTGTCCAAGATCCAGAAGAGGTTTGAGTTAGGAAAGGTCCAGCACATGAAGCAGGATGAGCCCATGGTGTTTTGTGGAATGCAGGCCACGCTGATCAAGAGGGCAGGTACTTGGTTTATCAAGATGGAGGGTGGCAACAACTATCCTCAGCAGATCATTGATGCCCTCCAGCAGCCCATTACCCAGGCCAGGTGTGCCACAATCAGGGGAATGTTGGCTTGGCTAGCTAGCATTTGTGCCCCAGATTTGTTGGTGCTGAGTAGGCTCACAGATGCTCAGCTGGTTGAGGTAGGGGCAGAGCAGGTGGTTGAGTCTGTCAGGAGCTCACCTCCACTCATACTGGCAGCTGTGGACTTGTACAAACCACTCAACATGGTGCTTTTTGTGGACAGTTCCATGGACAGCAGGAAGGTGACGGATGTCAGGGGTAGGGCAGCAGCACTCATTACACTACAACAGGAGCACACTTCTCTGGTCAGCTGGTACAGTAGGTTACAGAACAGGGTGACGCCCAGCAGTGACATTGCTGAGTGCAGGGCAATATGTGAGGGGCTACACACTGCTCTTTACCTCAGGGAGTTATTCTACCAGCTCTGTCAGGTAGCTTCCTGTAGCTTGCAGCTGCACACACTGGTCAAGACAGACAGCATGGGCATGGTGCAGTTTGTGCACAGACAGCTCGCCAGGAGCAGGGATCTGGATTATTTGTTGCTGAAGGAGATGTCTTACCTTGCTCATCTTGAACATGTGCCTGGTGTTGACAACCCAGCAGACGCCCTCACCAAGCTGGAGAGCAAGGCTGAGCTACAATACCCTGTGCTCAAAGGGCTCATGTACCCCTTTTCTGGTGGGACTTGAAGTCCAGCCTTTGCCAGTTGGTGGCTGACCAGTGCTGTTGTCCCCAGGGGGGAGGGCAACAGGTAGCCTACCTGTCACCAAGCAGGTAGAAGGCTCAACAGGAGCAAGCTCTTCCTGTAAAGGATTAGCACAGTGGGATGCCTTTGGCCTCGGGCAGTTAGGCCATGACAGGGCAGGCCATGTTGAGAGTTCTTCCAGGTTGTTTGTATATATCTCTCTTGTTTAGTTTTCTTTAGCTGTGAATAAGTGACAACCTTGGATATTATGGTGTTGTAACCTGACAGTTGGGCCTTGCTGGTGCAGGCTGGTCCACTGGGAACACTCAACATTGGTTTTGGTGGATATTCTATAATAAACCATAATCATGTTGTATGCCAATCTCTCTTGTTGTCTGTCATGTGACCAGGTTAAGTTTAACCTGGGGTTCTGGGGTAGGGTTCGATTCCCTAGTTGAGCCACAGCCTGGTATGTATGACTCCTGGGCTTTAACACCCAGTGATGACATGGGCTCCCCATCAAGCAGTGGCACAGTGGTGTTGAAGTGGTTTCCATTGGTGAACATTTGGATGGATGATGCCTGGAACGCTCGGGGCGGGCGCCATGAAACGGGCGCCAGTGATAACTGGGAAGACCAGGAACTCACTGTAATACGTTTCCTGTAGTCAGGGCCTCTCATTCAGATATCCAGGATATGTTGCCTAAGGAATATTCAATATCCTCCTTTAAGCCCAAGCCAAGGTACAGTTGCAAAAGAAAGGGTTGGGGATGACCTGCAGGTCAAGTTAATGATCAGATGGCAGGGTTGAACCATAGATCCCTAAGAAGGATACCATTAAGGTGGCAAAAGGGGTGCTCATGAGGCTTATTATAAGTCCAGGGTAACCAGGTGTCCATTTCACAAGGCAGCAAGGAATGGGTTGGTCATGGTGTGAAGCTTGCAGCTCCAAAACAAGAAAGGGTTGGAGTTAGCATATTGGTGATGCAATATGCTAAGCATATCATACTTGAAGTGGCCTTTCCAACGCCGTGCTAAACGCCTCATTTGGACAAGGAACTTGAGAGTTATCAAGTCCCGAAGTAATGCCGCCGGACGCTACAGCAGTACCAGGACTAAGGACACGTGAGGGACAGGGCACGTGGCAGTGTTGGGTGAACCATCACACGTTACGTGTCACAGGACCGACTGTCACTAGGAGGTACTGTGGTCAATATTGGTTGATGGTACCAAGAATGTCACAGGACTTCAGGACTGGCAGTCCTGCAGGCCTGGGATGGACGGGTACTTGTCATGACGGATAAATCCAGAGCGTTACTGTCATTCATGGAAGGACAGACGTCCTGGATTGATGCAACCAAGGAAATTGACAGTGGCGGACCTGCCAAGGCGTGCAAGGCCTGGCAGCAATGGTGAGACCTAGAAAGGCTCGGACACAGCAGTGGCCAAGCGTCTTTTCCCAACACCGTCCGTGGGTGCTGCCGCCTCAGGCTAGTGACCACAGGGTAGTGAGGCAACTGTGGTAAAGGTTAAAAGCCGCTGGTTGAAACCATGGCTCCATTCATCACATCTTGGGAAGACCAGAAACTCACTGATCCGCGTTCATCTAAATGGATGTACGTGTGTGTGCATGCCGGCAATTGCGTGCATGGTGTGTGTACGTGTGTGTGCAGCCGCCCCTTGCGTGCGCGGTGTGTGTACGTGTGTGTGCACTCGCCCCTTGCGTGCGCGGTGGATGTACATGTGTGTGCAGCCGCCCCTTGCGTGCATGGTGTATGTCCATGTGTGGGCAGTTGCCCCTTGCGTGCGCGGCGTATGTACATGTTTTTGCACTCGCCCCTTGCGTGCATGGTGTATGTATGTGTGTGTGCAGCCGCCCCTTGCGTGCGCGGTGGATGTACGTGTGTGTGCAGCCACCCCTTTCGTGCGCGGTGTATGTACATGTGAGTGCCGTCGCCCCAAGCGTGCATTTTGTGTGTAAGTGTGTGTGCAGCAGCCCCTTGCGTGCGCGGTGTATGTACGTGTGTGTGCAGCCGCCCCGTGGTTGCGCGGTGGATGTACATGTGAGTGGAGCCGCCCCAAGCGTGTGTACATGTGTGTGCAGTTGCCCCTTGCGCGCGCGGTGGATGTACGTGTGTGTGCATGCCGGCAATTGCGTGCATGGTGTGTGTACGTTTGTGTGCAGCCGCCCCTTGCGTGCGCGGTGTGTGTACGTGTGTGTGAATCCTTGTCCTTGCGTGCATGGTGTATGTACATGTGGGTGCAGCCGCCCCTTGCGTGCGCGGTGTATGCCAGTGTGTGTGCATGCCGGCCCTTGCGTGCATGGTGTGTGTAAGTGTGTGTGCAGCCGCCCCGAGCGTGTGTACATGTGTGTGCAGTTGCCCCTTGCGTGCGCAGTGGATGTACGTGTGTGTGCATGCCGGCAATTGCATGCATGGTGTGTGTACGTGTGTGTGCAGCCGCCCCTTTCGTGCGCGGTGTGTGTACGTGTGTGTGCACTCGCCCCTTGCGTGCGCGGTGTATGTACGTGTGTGCAGCCGCCCCTTGCGTGCGCGGTGTATGCCAGTGTGTGTGCATGCCAGCCCTTGCGTGCATGGTGTGTGTAAGTGTGTGTGCAGCCCCTTGCGTGCATGGTGTATGTACGTGTGTGTGCAGCCGCCCCTTGCGTGCGCGGTGTGTGTACGTATGTGTGCAGCCGCCCCTTGCGTGCGCGGTGTATGTACGTGTGTGTGCAGCCGCCCCTTGCGTGCGCGGTGTAGGTACGTGTGTGTGCAGCCGCCCCAAGCGTGCGCGGTGTGTGTACATGTGAGTGCAGCTGCCCCAAGCGTGCGCGGTGTGTGTACGTGTGTGTGCAGTTGCCCCTTGCGTGCGCGGTGGATGTACGTGTGTGTGCATGCCGGCAATTGCGTGCATGGTGTGTGTACGTGTGTGTGCAGCCGCCCCTTGCGTGCGCGGTGTGTGTACATGTGTGTGCAGCCGCCCCTTGCGTGCGCGGTGTAGGTACGTGTGTGTGCAGCCGCCCCAAGCGTGCGCGGTGTGTGTACATGTGTGTGCAGTTGCCCCTTGCGTGCGCGGTGGATGTACGTGTGTGTGCATGCCGGCAATTGCGTGCATGGTGTGTGTACGTGTGTGTGCAGCAGCCCCTTGCGTGCGCGGTGTGTGTACATGTGAGTGCCGTCGCCCCAAGCGTGCATTTTGTGTGTAAGTGTGTGTGCAGCCGCCCCTTGCGTGCGCGGTGTAGGTACGTGTGTGTGCAGCCGCCCCAAGCGTGCGCGGTGTATGTACATGTGTGTGCACTCGCCCCTTGCGTGCATGGTGCATGTATGTATGTGTGTGTGCAGCCGCCCCTTGCGTGCGCGGTGGATGTACGTGTGTGTGCAGCCACCCCTTTCGTGAGCGGTGTATGTACATGTGAGTGCCGTCGCCCCAAGCGTGCATTTTGTGTGTAAGTGTGTGTGCAGCAGCCCCTTGCGTGCGCGGTGTATGTACGTGTGTGTGCAGCCGCCCCGTGGTTGCGCGGTGGATGTACATGTGAGTGGAGCCGGTCCTTGCGTGCATGGTGTGTGTACGTGTGTGTGCAGCCGCCCCTTGCGTGCGTGGTGTGTGTACATGTAAGTGCAGCCGCCCCTTGCGTGCGCGGTGTATGTACGTGTGTGTGCAGCCGTCCCTTGCGTGCGCGGTGTGTGTACGTGTGTGTGCAGCCGCCCCTCGCGTGCATGGTGAGTGTAAGTGTGTGTGCAGCAGCCCCTTGCGTGCATGGTGTGTACGTGTGTGTGCAGTTGCCCCTTGCGTGCGCGGTGTATGTACGTGTGTGTGCAGCCGGCCCTTGCGTGCGCGGTGTGTGTACATGTGAGTGCAGCCGGCCCTTGCGTGCGCGGTGGATGTACATGTGTGGGCAGTTGCCCCTTGCGTGCGCGGTGTATGTACATGTGTTTGCACTCGCCCCTTGCGTGCGCGGTGGATGTACATGTGTGTGCAGCCGAACCTTGCGTGCATGGTGTGTGTACCTGTGCGTGAAGTCGCTCCTTGCGTGCATGGTGTGTGTACGTGTGTGTGCAGCCGCCCCTTGCGTGCGCGGTGTAGGTACGTGTGTGTGCAGCCGCCCCTTGCGTGCGCGGTGTATGTACGTGTGTGTGCAGCCGGCCCTTGCGTGCATGGTGTGTGTACGTGTGTGTGCAGCCGGCCCTTGCGTGCGCGGTGGATGTACATGTGTGTGCAGTCGCCCCTTGCGTGCGCGGTGTAGGTACGTATGTGTGCAGCCGCCCCTTGCGTGCGCGGTGTATGTACGTGTGTGTGCAGCCGCCCCGTGGTTGCGCGGTGTATGTACATGTGTGTGCAGTTGCCCCTTGCGTGCGCGGTGTATGTACGTGTGTGTGCAGCCGGCCCTTGCGTGCGCGGTGGATGTACATGTGAGTGCAGCCGGCCCTTGCGTGCATGGTGTGTGTACGTGTGTGTGCAGCCGCCCCTTGCGTGCATGGTGTATGTACATGTGAGTGCAGCCGGCCCTTGCGTGCATGGTGTGTGTACGTGTGTGTGCAGCCGCCCCTTGCGTGCGCGGTGTATGTACGTGTGTGCGCACTCGCCCCTTGCGTGCGCGGTGTATGTACGTGTGTGTGCAGTTGCCCCTTGCGTGCGCGGTGGATGTACGTGTGTGTGCAGCCGCCCCTTGCGTGCGCGGTGTGTGTACGTGTATGTGCAGCCGCCCCTTGCGTGCATGTACATGTGTGAAGAAATAAGCAATAGTGAATGAAATAGTAAAAAGAAAATCATTCCAGCATATGTATGTACAAGTTTTTAGTAGTACACTATGACTATCGTCAAATATAACAATTTTCTATATTTTCATACACACACGAACAACACACCCAACACACACACACACTATGTTTGCACCCAAGACACACACCAACACCTAAAAACAAGACACCAACACACAAGACAGCCATGCAACACACACCCAACACACACACGCAACACACACATAACACACCTAAGTATAGTTGTTATAACACACAACACATAGGTACATCCCGCCCCCCCCACACACAACACCAACACATGACAATTAACAGGCCACAACACACACACTGACACACATGCCCCAACACACACACACACATGCCCCAACACACACACACATGCCCCAACACTGCACACACAACAACACCCAAACACACACCACACACACAAAAGACACCCAACACACATACCGAAAACACGCACACACAACACCTACTAAAAACAAGACACCAACACACAAGACACCCAACACACACCCAACACACACACACACACACAATGTTTGCACCGGTCGGCCCACGACACCCACACCCAACACACACATAACACACCTAAGTAACACACAACACACACGTACATCCCCCCCCCACACACACACAACACCAACACATGACAATTAACATGCCACAACACACACACATGCCCCAACACACACACACATGCCCCAACACTGCACACACAACAACACCCAAACACATACCACACACACACAAGACACCCAACACACATACCGAAAACACGCACACACAACACCTACCAAAAACACCAAACACACAAGACACCCAACACACACCCAACACACACACACACACAATGTTTGCACCCACGACACACACACCAACACCTAAAAATAAGACACCAACACACAACACACGTACACGTACATCCCCCCCCCCCACAACACCAACAATAACATGCAAACAACACACACACAACACACCTAAGTCACACACACAACACACACGTACTTTCCCCCCCCCCACACCCAACACCAACACACAAGACACTTTGCACACACCCTACACACACCCACACCCTTTATGAACACATGTACACCCAACACACACACGCAACACACACCTAGGTCGATCACACACAACACACACAAAACACACCTAAGTCACACACAACACACACGTACACCCCCCCACACAAACCCAATACCAACACACAAGACACTTGGCCCCCCCCCCACCCACCCACACACCCACACCCACACCCACACCACACATCCAACACACACAACACACACACTACACACTTAAGTCACACACAACACACACATAACACACCTAAGTCACACACAACACACACGTCCATCCCCCCCCTCACACTCAACACCAATACATGACAATTAACATGCACACAACACACACACGCACACGCCCCAACACACACACACACAACATACATACACAGAGCACACACACACGCCTCAACACACATACCGAACACACACACACAAGACACCCAACACACATACCGAACACACACACACACACACTATGTTTGCACCCGACATACACACACCCAACACCTACTAAAAACAAGAAACCAACACACAAGACACCCTACACACACACAACACACACACACACAACACATATCCAACACAAACAACACACACACCTAAGTCACACACACAACACACCTACTAAGTCACACACACAACACACATGTACCTCCCCCCCCCCACACCCAACATCAACACACAAGACACTTTGCACACACCCTACACGCCCCCGCACCTTCATGAATGCACCCAACACACACACAACACACACGCCCCAACACACATACCCAACATTCACACAACACACCCAACATATAAGGGTAAATATGGTTTAGGAGTGTAGGGGTTTAGGGTTTAAGGCCTACCATACACCCGTATGTAAAAATGCAACAACACGCCAAGTCATCCGCCACCATGCAAAAATATATAAACACAACTGGTCATCCTCAACAAGAATGCCCATTTTAGTACCTAATCCGCACTTGGCACTTGTCCAGTTTCGTAAGTCCAACGGCCGTTGGCTTTGAGAAATTAAGATATGCGACATGCGCCATGCAGCCAAGCTAAAGTATAGGCTGATTGCCCTGTATGTAACATTAGTAAGGTGAACGACCGTCGACAAAAAAACACATGCGACATACAAACACCAATTTTACACAGTAATGTTTGGAATGACGTACCGTAATTTCGGCGTCCACCTTCTTCGCAATTGTGAACCAGCCCTGTCGCGTGTTGTCCGGATGTCCTTCCCACTTGCCCTTCGTGACCTTTGCGACGCTCAGGTAGCACACGATTGCAGTTAAGGGTTCTCGGTCGTCTGGGTTCCAGAAGAAGCGTCGGGCGTCCGATCCGGAGGAGGAGCACCTCTCGAAGTATTTTACGTACATTACCCAGTTGCCTTTCTTAAAAACCTCGCCCCCCCCCCTGTATGTTTGTTTAAACACTCATCCTTGTCGAGTTGGTGGGCGACTCGAACAACTTTCGCCAACCAGTACGGGTGGTCGGGCACATGGTCCTTGTGCCCCCTCTCAGATGCGACTGCGACGGCCTCCCCCTCCTGCAAACCACGCCCCAACTCGTTTCTTGCCGTTTGAACGTGGTTCAGGCGGGTTCCCGGATATCGCGTGGGGTTCCGCGACTTACTCGCCTGGAGTTTTACAGTCCACGACGAGCTGCTCCAATCGTTTGGGCATGTCGTCCACTTGCCCTCTCGGCACTCCGCACAACTGAAGCATGAAAAACGCCTGAGCTTTACCACCTCGACCCGCTCGCCCTTTTTGTCCAGTCGCCACTGGTGTGCCGTGGAGATATCTCGGATCGGGCCTCGCTCCTTACCGGACGTGAGAATCTGCAATTGTAATTCCATGAAACAACATCACAGCACATTTCCCAACTCCAACGGCCGTTGGCACTCAACAATTATAAGATTTCCCAACTCCAACGGCCGTTGGCCCTTGGAAACTTTATATAAGTACATTTCTCAACTCCAACGGCCGTTGGCACTCAACAATTATACGATTTTCCAGCTCCAACGGCCGTTGGCCTTATGAAACTTCAAACTGCATCAAGGAAGCTGTCCTCTGTAAAGTGTAACCAGAGACAAATTATAGAACTGCACTTGACCACCAGAAAGCAACTGTCTTTACTTACGTTATCGAGAAGAAATGCCCGTCGAACCACGTCCGATTGTGCCGATGGTCGACTCGAGTCTTTGCCGGTTCTCCAATCCCGGTTCAGGTAGGCCACCAGTGCCTCCACCGTATTCAGGTTCCGATTGTCCTCCTGCATCTGCGCTCTTTTGAGGATGCTTTTGACCGTCCCCCTCCCCGTCCGACTCCCCCTTCCATGTCCTGCACACGAGTAGTTCCACTCCAATGATTCCAAGTCGGGGTCGGCCTCGAGCAGGTCCGCAGCCATCGCCAACACATACCGGGATTGGAACTGCTCCTTACAGTTGTCGGACCAACTGATCCAGTTCCTCACCTCCACCCCCTCCTCCCTCAGCACGTTAAGGGTATTCTTCATCACGAACTCCAGGGTCTGGGCATTCCTCGGTACGTCCTTCCCCATGTAATCGTGCTTCACCCTTTTGATTTCCAGCGATACGGGATCACGGTACATCACGATCACCGGCATCAGGACGTAACTACTTGGGTACCAGTACTGCGCCTGCAACTGTTTCTGCAGGTGGTCCGAATAGTTCTCCGAGTAGTCCATCAGGACCACCACCGTTCCCAGCGGCATCACGTCAATGCACTCCTTGTAAGCGTGGTGCTGCCAGGCCCATGTATGGACGTGAATGGCGAATTCCGGGAAGCGCGCCGTAATGAGTTCATGGAGCTCCGAAGGGTTGACTTGATGAGTTTTGCTGCAGGTTATTTGCGGCGCCACATCCTCCTCCTGCAACACAACACACCGCGCATGGATTGACCGAAGAATGGAAGTCAGCAGCTGGGAATTTCCCAACGCCAACGGCCGTTGGAAGTATGAAAGTCTACATATATATATTCAACGATGCAAATATACATGCCCGCACCATGGATTGACCGAAGAATGGAAGTCAGCAGCTGGGAATTTCCCAACGCCAACGGCCGTTGGAAGTATGAAAGTCTACATATATATATTCAACGATGCAAATATACATGCTTACCGTCCCACGGGGCTGTGCCTCCTTTATGAGTCGAACAACGTGT